>VZSV01000114.1:71589-164111 GCA_013398735.1 Nothocercus julius
AGGCTGCCCAGAGAGGCTGTGCAGGCTCCTTCTCTGGAGATCTTCCCAACCCGCCTGGCTGCCACCCTGTGCCCCGTGCTCTGGGTGTCCCTGCTGGAGCAAGGGGGTTGGAACAGAGGTCTCTAGTGGTCCCTTCCAACCTCAACCATTTTGTGATACTGTGATTTGTCATTTCACAGGGTGAGACTTAACATTTTGCTCTCAAAACATCTAAGAAAACCCACAGCATTTTAAATTTTAAAATTTCATGAGTAAGCTTAAGAACATAAACTGAAAATGAACTCAAAATCTCAAGCTGCAGAGTACAAGAAAAAAAGGATCCACTGATGAATACTTTATCAGATCCCATAATTTCTGAGCCCATCTTGATTTTTCAATTCTTGTGTAAGGTATCTCTGTGGTTACACAACTTTGAGGCACACAGCAGAAAACAGAGTCATTCTCATGAACAGAAAGGTAAATAAAAATGTTGCAAGCTACTTAGCACTACCATGTATATAGGGCAAGTAACCTTGAGCAGTTGGTATACATTTGGTTCAAAATTTTCAATCTAATGAAACATTTCTTTTTGTTTTCTACCTAAAAGCCTCAAGTTGAGAAGTGACATGCCTGAAGCAATTTGATACTGTTCAGAATGAGTCATCTGCCTAATCTGATTTTCCACTTTTCTCCAAGTAAGCCAGAGTACTAAACTGCAGTTTTTGCAGGATTCAAGACACCACCCATCCTGCCTTCAGGCATGGTGGAGTGATGGAGTGGGGATCTGATTGTGACGATGAGAACAAAAGCTCCCACTCCCTTCCAAAATCATAGAATCACAGAATTATTATGGCTAGAAAAGACCTTCAAGATCATCAAGTCCAACCATAAGCTCTTCAACACCATGCCTGTTAAACCATGTCCCTAAGTGGCTCATCTACTTGTTTCTGGAACACTGCCAGGGATAGTGACTCCACCACTTCCCTGGACAGCCCATTCCAATGTTTCACCATTCTTTTTGTTTAGAAGTTTTTCCCAATATGTAACCTGAACCTCTCCTGGCACAACTTGAGGCCATTTTCTCTTCTCTTATTGGTAGCTATTTTGGAGCAGGCAGATTCAAATTTATATCACTGTCATTTTTTTCCTATGCTTTTTTTTTCCTTCCCTAAGCATATTGGACTGCTTATTGCAGAACTCTTTTATCAGGTGTGAGCCCTGCAGGGCTTTGACCACAAAAATACACATCTAAAATGGAGTTTATCAATAGGTGAGTGAAATTATGAGTCCACAATCTAAAGCAACAGTCTAAAAGCAAGGAAGTCTCTAGAAAGTAAAAGACTTCATTTTTCCTGCTGCAAGAAAAAGAAGATCTAGGACCATTTTAAGTCATGGTTTCTCTAATGGTTTCCTGGCAGTGATTGCTTGCAGTTTTCAGTGATATCAGCAGGAGCTGCATATGTTTAGCATCTTTGAAGATCATATCTTTAAGGATACCATTTCAAAAATATTTCTGCAAGCCTGTATACTTGGTTGTTTGCTAGTTTTTTTGATTTTCATTCTCATTTAAGCTGCCATAAATAAAAAAAATAGCCTGGGGTTCTTCAGCTGGAGTTGAAATAAAGAGTAATGTTTGTTATGAAGTAGGACAAAATTCAGCTAGCTTTCCCAGAGTGGCTTTGCTATGAAAAGAATTAGCAAGCACTGCTAATTAGGCAAGGGAAATTACACTAAAAAATATGTCACTTTTAAATAGCCTCAGCTGAAACATTTCTAGCAAAAAAAGGCACAGTATTGGGTAAAAGAGACCCAAAAGTTATAAAAGGTTGCAGATCCAAATCTTACAAATCATTAATTACAGTGTCTTTTGAAAAATTTTACATGACCCATGTTTGACATTATCTTGATAAAATTAGTGCAAAAGATATTTTACTTTTGCTAAAGCACATAAAGACAATTGATAAAATGGTTACCAATTATATACAGTTTTGCATAAATAAGCGATTAAATCTAACCTTTCAAAATGTCTAGTCTAAGCTGTGTGAAAGCTTTTCTAGTAGTTGAGAGCAACTAAATTCAAAGTAATTATAAGCCATTAGAAAAGCCCCTAACAATCCTAGTACAGAACTATGCATAATTCTTGGAGGTAAAGCTAAGTTCTGATATATTTGGGCTTCTGACCTCTGTCACCTTTCCCTGCACTTATTGCTGAACATAAAAACAGGCAGGGCATAAATTCTTCCATTTGGTTTGACTAATTTCTCAGGCAAACCTTGGATCAAGAATACCAAGGTGCTCGGCGTTGCAAAGAACGACCCTCAAGTGGCACCATCTCCATCACTGAAGAAGTAATTCTGTGTTCCTATTTGTTCCAGCTGTGCCTACAACACTGCCAGCTTGCTTGTTCAAAAACTTTTGCTCAGCAGCTTACAGATACTTCTTAATACCCAAAACCCAAGTCTTTTTATCTTTTCACAATGTGCTCCCTTTACACTCATACACCAAACAAACTTTCCTTTTACCTTATGCCTACTGAGTTAGTGACCAGTTCCTTCAACTGAGTAGTTTATCTACTTAGTGCTTGAGCATGCACCTCCATACGGTTTCAAGGTAACTTTATTGTCCAATTTAGTGTAAAAATAATAATAATAATAATTTAAAAAATCCCTTTGTTACCAACCAGTCTCTTGCAGGTGTGTTTGTGAGTCTCAGCAGAATGCAAACACCCAACTTTGCAAAGCCAGAAAAGTTGCCCAGCATAGGCTCCTTGAAGTGCAGCCCCAGTGACTGCAAGGAAAACATGCATTTCTTGCCTTTTTCCAATTCAATTTTATGATCTTGAAGAACGATATAAAGAATTTTGTTTAAGTTACCACTAACTTGTGTCTAACCTCTCCTGTCCTATGTAATCCTTAAGTAGGATAATTGTGTTTAGGCCACAAGGGGATATATGCCAGTGGGAAAGCTGAGTCCTTATTTCTATGTATAAATCAGAAGAAACACAAATTTGTACTCTGTACTTAAGAATTATTTTAAACTTCCAGATAAACTTGCTGCAATTTAATATTTGCTATTATTATCCATTACTCTTTTAAAGTAAAACAGTCAATCAAATTAAACAATCAAGTGTATACCAATAATGGAAATGTTTTTATCAAATGTAATAATTACAACACACTTTTAAGGAACATTGTCATTTTTTACCACTGGCTTTTGAAAAATTATTATTATTCATTTAGAAAGCTTTTTACAGCCTCTTTCTACAGGTAGAGAGGCTGCATATCTTGCCCAGTGAGAGCCCACAGGCAGAGGACTGGAAAAGAGCAGCTTTCAAGCAGCATGCGAAACGCTGTCTTACTATGTGCGATCCTCTCCTTCTCCTAGGACTCTCAGCTGCTTCATTTCCACTCTAATCTTCAAATTTTATGCTTTGTTTCTCTCAGCTGGATTTGTCAGATGCAAACATGCTCAGCGCATTTCTTTCTTTTTTTCCTTTCCATTAATGGGCTTGAGGCAAAGATTCAGCTCATACAGGATTTTGCTTTTCTTAAGAGCAATTCTGCAGCTGTCCTCAGGAATGGCAAACCTGTTATCTCAAAGCAGGCCAGTGGTGCATGATGAGAACAGGAGAAAAACACCATTTTGGTAGGTATATGTCATGACTTCAGCTTAATCCCTGTCATTTCATCAGAAGCTTTCAACAGCCTTGTGGAGGCAGTAAACTGATGAAAAGTAAAACAGGGAAAAGAGCTTAGTGTGGCTGATGGCCAAGACAGCTCTCCCCAACAATAAAAGCCCTATATGTTATATGGGACTAAGCGAAGTAGTATCACCATTTTTTTTTATTGGTTACTGTTGCACAAAAAAGCCCAATGATTTCCTTCAGCCACAAATTCCTGTTTGTATGTTGTGTAACACAAGGTTTATATTCGGGAAACTAAGCATCTGTAATTAAAGTAAGTGAGGTAAAGTTTATATAAACATTTGAATTAGCCCAGCAGGTAAAAGTACAAAAATCAAACATGTTTCCATGTATGCCAATTCCTGAATCCTTGAACAGACAGGAAGTTGCCCAAAATCATCTTTGTCCTTCCTGTTCTAACAAGGCGTTTCCTTGAAATAAATTTCTCTCTTGCTACAAAAGGTTGACTCCCTTTATTCTTAGGTAATGAGGTATATAACATGTTGGCTATTAATGATTCTTTTATGCATCATCCTATACGTGAGTTTCAAGATGGTTAGATCCAGACCTTCTCCTACAGTAAGCTCCTCACAAAAGACTGAAAGCTGTAACCCTCCCAAACCCAAATACTATTTTAATAAAAATCAGAATCTTTTTAAATAAATGTGTGTCTAGGTCAGATGGACTGAATTAAAATATTTCTTCTGTGTTATATATATGTGTGTATGTATTTTGTTGCCCATCCACAAGGGCAAATTCTTGTTTCCAGTTTACTCACTTTCTGAAAGACAACATAATCTGCTCAGTCACCTCTGGTCCCCAGATGAGTCATTTTTCTTCAGGAAGCCTGGTTGTATCTGATCCTCAGAGAGGTCTTCTGGTGTCTCTGCATAAGCTCTCTCAGAACCATGTGGCAATCTCTTATTTACAGATCCCTTGGTCACTGAATCCACTCTCATGATATGTCTCCAAGAAAAAGCACTATTTCCCCTAGCCTGGTGCAAGCAACCAGTCATCTTTTTAATTTTTATTTATTAATTTTTTTCATTATACTTGCTCTATAGCATCTTAAAAAAAATGGCTTGGCTCCAAGTAAGGCTGAAACACTGACTTTTTTGTTTCTCCTGAAACCTAGAATAAACTTCTGGAATAAAATACACTCAGGACTACAGATGTTCTGTTAACAAGACTTTTGTAACAGCAATCAAGCCATCAATGGTGTCCCTTTCATAGACACTTGGCTTCCTGAGTGCGCCAGCAGAGCCACCAGGGAGCACAAAAACTGGGACAGTTTCCTGGCTTTGGGAACACTCCAGGATTTTTATAAACTCAACCTACAATCAGAAATTACAGCTCCATTTTTACAAACCTTTATCCCTTATTTGAGATGCACATTCCAAATCTTATTTGTATTTTTGTCCTAAAGAAATGTCATTTTTTTTCCCCCCGCATTCAATGCCTTAAACCCATCTGTACATGTCACTGGACTAAGTAAGTCCTTTCATTCCTCAGAATATTCCCCTTTGAATAGAGGTTGCTTTATTCCGTAATAGTAAATATAAATAAGACTCAGAATAGGTCTTTGAAGGTGCAATGTATAATATTTATCCAAGCACAGACTTCTCTATTTTATTAATATAATTTCATTTTGTAAGATTAATAAAGAAATTAAGATCTACAGAAGCCAAAAATATTTATTGCCTCAACTTGAATGGCCCAAAAGCACTACTAGAATATATGCGAGCTAGAAAATCCCATCAGTTAGAATGTGTTTGTCCATGAATTTATTTCTACAGCTGCTGACTAATTGTTGAGCATGTTGTCTTACCACATTGTTTGAAGGGGAAGATCAGGTTAAATAATTATCATTTGAAAATAATTATTACCTCAAAATAAACATAGTGTCTATACTTTCCTTTTTAAATTTTTTTTTTCAAAATAATTTAATGCCTTTATTATATTCAAATGTGTTGTAAGATGAATTCTGAAGAAGATGCCAAATAGACTTACATTGCTCCTGTGCAAGTCTACTTAGACTATTGTAACAAGTTCATGGCCAAGTAGAACACATATGTAAACCCTCTTTACCCTCTAAGCACTCAAAATGCCACATGGTCACTTCGAGAGAGCTCCCATCCTCTTGCCAAATAGCACTGATCTCGTCTTGAAGAACAAGAATGTTCATAACGTGTCTGGTTACTGAATTACTGGTGTGGAAGAACTGCTTCTGAAAGACTAATTAGCGAAGACCAGAGTGGTAATGACACATATGAGCTGTTCTTTCTTTCCTAGTGGCTTGATCTCAAGGGATTATGTTATTTCAGTTAAAGAAGAAAGTAAATAATACTGAAGGAGTGGGAGACAGAGGCATGCCTGGGCTAAGCAGATCATTAAAGCTTGATTGATACATAAGTTGTCTTTGGGTAAAAAGTAGATATGATAAGCTAGCTAGGTCTTCCAGGACAGCTGGAAACCCAAAGAATTAGGAGATCTGCAGCTGAGGCTGTTAGGTGGAAATTGCCTGGGAATTTATGAAAGAGCTGCCACAGCTTTCTCACCTGATAAAGGGAGAATAAGGGATACGACTTTCCTGAGTGCAGATGAAAATCCCAGAGACATGAACTGAGAGAACCCCTTGCTCTGTGCTCACTGTTTCAATCTCTCAAGGAGGGGAAGTAAAATATGCACTGGCACTGGAAGTAGAATTCCTTTTGCAAAGTTGGTCTAGGTCTAGTGTGTCCCCTTTTTTTGTGTGCTTTACCTGTCGTTTGGGAATGACTGCTCCTTAGGTTTCCTCTTGTTCATCTCTAAGCTTCCAGAGTGAGCTGTCTGATGGATTTCTCCAAAGCCACTTGATGTCCCTCCTGTCTGCTCAAGTACTTTCAGTACCAAGGACTGAAATGACTCATTTCAACCAGGTTGGAGATTTAGCTCTGTGCTGTCTTTGAAGCTGTGTCTCCCCAGTGGCTGCAGTTCTGTTACTCCCCTGCCATCCTTTCAGCTTTGTGGTTGCCCTCCCAGGGTGTCCTTCAGAGAGCCCTTTGCAGTTCAGCCCTCTTTGGAGTCTGGTGGCCCCTTTTCTTTCAATCATGCTTGTTTGGGGGAGCCTCATTAGTATATAAAGTTTCAGTTGATGTTTCTGTGATTACTTGCAGATTTAAACTTCTGTTCCTGGTGCCTCTTCAAAATAAAACTTTTGCTCTACTTGCTTTATTGCCCACAGCAGTTTAGATTTTAGACTCTTCTCTGACCTTCTCTCTCGGTTGCTTGAGACATAATCACCATTCTCCTAAAACTGGCTCAGGTTGAAAACTAACTGTGTCTGCAGTGCTTTTTGCAGTACTCTTGCTCAGACCTGGATAAATTCATTTTGCCATTATCCTACCCATACAGAATGCTGATGTTAAAAATAATTTCTAAGTGTACCATTTTAACCATGCCATATCTTCATGTACGTCTGTCCACTTATATCCAGGGGCTTCAAGGCTTTTATGATTTACCTCTTCTCTGCTTCTCAACTTTCGTCATTGGAATATCCCACCAGATCATGACACTACACTATATTCTCACTTTTGGGGCTTTTTTTTTAACAGCTTTGCTTCTATTTCTTGAAAATAAGCATTTTATCATGTGTGTCTCAATGGATTTTTTTCCTGAAGTCGGAGTAGAAGAACATCTGTTAATAGCTTAGAAAGAATTCTGCTTATGGTTTAGAAATTTTTTGCTTTGTTATGAGTTTGTGGGTAAACATATGACTAAACAATGTCAGATCTTTGCTTTACCTTATCTTTTAGCTAGTGTGTCATAGAACACAAACATATAAGATAGGACTGTTCTAATTGTAAAATTCTATCACAGAGTAATGTTTACTACCTTGTGAAAAATGTAACAGTATTCAGACACTGAAAGAATCACTTTGTCTTTCCCACCCTCACCCTTTATGAGGAACTTAACTGCAATACAACAGTCTTTGATACAGAAAAGTGACTAGTGGTAGCTGGCAAGTACTTTAATTTTCTGTAAAATTCCAGATGGAGAGAGAACCACCTAGTGGAGAAGTGTCTCATTTTGCATTTTAAAAGTTGACAAAATGAGATATCCTATGAATCTGGCACTCTTTTGGCAAATGAAAAAAGGTAATTAGAATATACTGCAGAATATGCCAAAAGAAGTGAAGTGCCATCCATAGTGTACCTATGCCACAGATGGCAGCTATTTATAAAAAATACTCACTTTCATTTTCCTTTATCTGGCACATAGAACGGTGTCTCCCAAAGTTAACGTGATCATTCTCAGCTGCAAACTTCAAACACTTGAGTTGCAATAGCTTTCTTTCATTTTCAGATATTCTTGATGGACATTGTTTGGCATTTTCAAAAATATATAACAAGCAGTGGATAATTTCCTCTTCAATTTTTTTAGTCACACACAGATATTAGAAAAGCTTTGATGTCACTGTGTTTGAAGCATTAACAGCTATAAGGAAAAAAAACTTTTCAACTAAGTCTTTATTTGCCTTCTCCATAGGAGCATGAGTCCTTTTGTTGTAGGGTATATCCCTTCANAAAAAAAAAAAAAAAAAAACTTTGGATATTTTAGCTGTGGCTCTTGAAAGAAAGCGCTATTTAATTTGCTATTAGAAGTAAAAGAATTATTATCGGTAATTCTTTGCCACATTGCTTCACTTCTGCAGGAACCTCTTTGTCACTTTGTGTATTCAGACTCTTAGGAAAAAAAAAATCTTAGAAGCCACAGCAGTAATGCTTTTGTGATCTATTCTTTGTAAATGCTCTTTTACATTTAAGAGCCCACTGGAAGTAACTGAAAAAACTTTTCACAAATAAACTATAGAGAGCCCAAGGGCAATTGCTGATATCTTTGTTGATATATACTAAACAAATCCTATGTGCTATTAAAGAAGATGTTTTCATCTTTTGGGGTATATCTTAATTTGGTCATGTATCTCTTATCATAAACCGTGTGAGAATTATTCAGGTTTGGAAAGGATCTCAGGAAGTCTCATGCTTGAAGCAGCAATTCAGACCAGGACACAGAGCCAGATGGATTATCCTAGATATTCAACAACCTAACGAGTGTTGAGTACAAAGACATTCACTGGACGTGCTTCCTTATCTCAACATCTGCCTCTGTACTTGCTGATACCGACCAGCATGCTGCTAGCCTTCGTCACTGCCGAGGCACATTGGTGGCTGCAGCTTGGCCCATCTCCATCAGGACCTCCAGGCTTGTCTCGGCAGAGCTTCTGCTCACCCAGCTAGCCCTAATCTGTGCCACATCTGAGGGGGTTTTCACCATACAATTGTCTATCCATCCAGACTGCAACATCTCACTTGGATCTTACTAGAATAGATTGTGCTGAAGGCCTCACAAAGGCCAACAGACATGACATCAACTTTTTCATCCTCATCCCAATCCCTCATGCATAAATCCATCTTTTCACCATAGAGGCAGACTAGTGTCTCAAGAGCATTGTAGCAAAAAGTTTCACCTCAGCAAGTCTGGCAGTCAGCCCTCCATCCTCTTTTCTACTCTAGCTCTTTATAAGACAGGGAATCAAGATCAAGGTTATTCCCTTACCAGCAAGGCAGGCCCTAGCCTGAGCTCACAAGGTTTAAGAGACCATCATGCCTCTGACACAGAGGGACTCACTACAGTAGGGGTATCTTTATTTCTTGTATCTTTATTTCTGTCATAGTTTTGTCTTTAGTAAAGAGTGGATTTGTTCTGAAGGCCTTTTTTAGATACATTTACTGTTCTTCGGTTACTTCCTAATCATTAGGAAATACCTTATTTTGAAACATTCCTATTCTCCTATTTTGTCTCTCAGTTCTGGACAGCTACTACATCTCCTCGCAGGGTGTAATGTCATGTTCTTTCCTATCCTTGTATGATCTCCCGTTATGCTGTGGTTGTCATTGCCTGTGTTTCCACCTCTCCTCCTCTTTGTGCCCATGACTGATCAGAGACAGCAACAGCCAAACTGGGCTTTCAAGTTCTGTCAAATGGTGTTGAAAATTGTGGGTGCATTTAGCAGTGCTGACTCCAAAGCAGCATTTTATTACTAAGGAAGTTGTTACCCAGATGCATATCTTCAAAGTTACTATCTAAAACAACCTAAACTCAAAGATTCCCAAAATGGAACAAAAAAAGAAAAGAGTAGTTTTCCTGCTAAAATCACCAGAGTTCTTGATCCCAATATTATCTTTTTTAGTCTTCAGGGAAACTGCATTCTGTGACCCTATGGAATTGAATGTTATACTTCTATTTCACAGTTTTACTGAAACTCAGATGTTTACAAGACATTAAGGAGTAAGTTGATCTTAGTCAATTCTAGAATTACTATGCTATTATTTTCCAGGGAAGCAAAACAAACAGATGCTGTTTTAGGCAGTAGGGAATCTAAATGTCTCTTTGCTTCTTTTCCAACATGCAAGTGTCAGCTTCAATACAGAAAGTTTCAGTATGTAATAAGTGGCTCTCACGAGAGCACGCGCTTCCCTAGATGCGGTGCTGTCCTGGTAAAACCAAAGGACGGAATTTATACTCGCTATAGAAAATCACTCTGCAGGCAGGAACTTTAGAAGTCAGATATCCTATCCGCCTCAGCACCTCAAAGCTTACTGTATTTACATGATAATGTATGATTAATGAATTCATAGTCCTGGTGAGTTAAGTATTGATTTTTCTCCCATGGCAAAATGCAGTGACAGGCAGGTTCTGTTCTTTCACAGAATTCTTCAGAGCTGGCTGGGGATTGCAGTTTTTTAGTTTGATTCACAACCTGTGGAGTAATAATATAACTGAAACAATACAAATGTAAGACTTGATCTTGGCTGCAGAAACATTAAAAAGAAACTCAGATGAAAGATATCTTGGTTGGGAGCATATTTTCTTGCTGGAGCTGACATTTTTCTATCTGAAGTTCCAAGAGATATTGTTACATGCACATACCAAAATTTTTTGAATTTGGATCTTGGATATGACAATGCAGTATGAATGATTTTTATATTCATTTGCTCGAAATGAGTAACATGCTGCAATAGTACAGCATCTAAATAATTCAGCTGCTTAGATAATTTTATACACAAAAATGGAAATGTTTCATTTAACATCACTTCTTAATTTGACTTAAGACCAGCTAGCCACTTTTAAGATTCTTGACTCTAATCCAGTATACCTTGTTTCATGGTATCTCTCTTTCCTCACAAACGTTGAATACAGGACTTTTTCTTCAGAAGATATTGTCCATTGCATTGGCGTTGACAAAGCCAAACTCTAATTACATGAGAAGAATGGGTCTTTCCATCTTCTTTAGTGCTGCAACTTTCTCCAATATTCATGACATGATATTTGAGGAAGAAAAATCATTCTGTGATAAAAAATACAGGATTTTTATCAGAAGATATGAGCTGTCTACACTTTTTTTGTAGTTTTCATTATACCTCAGCAATGCAGATAATCAGCATTTACCAATGCCAGAAGATAGTCTGAGTTTTAATTTTTTTAATACTTAGATTTTTAGACCATTAAGTAATAGGCAGTGTATTCATTAAAGTATGCTTCCTGTCAGTGTTTACAGGTATTACCTTCTCATTCTGATGGTCATCTTCTTTGAATGACAAAGTAAACAAACACTCCAAGATGCCCCGGGGTGTTAAGAGATATGCTCGCATATCTCCAAAAGAAACATCTTCGAATGATTGTCACGTGGAGGCTACTACCTCCACATCTGGAGATATCAGAATGCTTGTATAAGCACTCCAGGCTGCTTCAAAGCAAAGTAACCATAAATTAGCTTAAATAACTTAAATCATCTTTAGCCTTAGAGCCTAAGGGTCATGACCAGCCATCCCTTGTGAGTTGCGCACACCAAGTGTTTTGGCAGCTGCAATAATTGATGGGTCAACATGCTCCTGTCTCCTTCCCAATCTTCCATGTTTTTACCCACTCCAGAGAGGTGATTGGGAGAGTAAGCCAGGCAGCTGAAAGCCCAGATTGCTGTTTGGTTTTTAAATAGTTGCAGTCATTACTTGTTTGCAATTGCCAGTTACATTGATGAGTCACACTAAAGGTGAGCAAGTCTGCCAGTCATCCATGTTACCTCTTTTCCACAGTCTCCATAGGAAGGTTGACGGCTATGCCATACAAGTTGTACGTATATTATACAAACTAGCCAAAATACGCAAACTCTTCCTAGAAGTTCTATCATTATCTCAGAGGATATACTGGTATTAAATGATATATTTAGGATAAGCATATTGAATTTGCCGCTAAAGAAAAAAAAAATGGGGAGAAAATGAAGACAAGTGCTAAATCAGTTTATTAGATTTAGCAGAGAAAGCACACCAACAAATTCCTTTTAGGTTTTCAATAAACTTCCACTCCATAAGTTTTTGCATAACGCAAAAATCTCAAGTACCAATTTCTTTGTATAATAGATTCATTGCAGTGCAGCGTATATATACTAAACAGGACTAAACAGTTGAGCCTTCTCATGTTGCAAATTCCCTTAATGCCAAATATGTAACTGATGGTGAGGGAGCCCTTCATGCTGGATTCTTGCCCCAGTGTGGAGAGCATCTTGAAGCAGAAAGACCCACCAGCACATCTGAATCATCCAATTTACTAATACATATTCAGTTTGATGCCTATTCTTTATCAAACACCTGAAAAATATGTCTAACTGTTCAGAAATCAGAGAATCATAGAATAGCTGAGGTCAGAAGGGACCTCTTGAGATAATCTAGTCCAATTCCCTGCTCAAGCAGGATCACCTGGAGCACATTGCTCAGGATCACGTCCAGTCAGTCTCCATTTCCAGGGATGGAGACTCCACAACCTCGACGGGCAACTTATACCTGTGTTCCATCACCCCTACAGTAAAGAAATGTGTTCTATGTTTAAATAGAACTATCTGCATTTCAGTTTTTGGCCATTGCTTTTTGTCCAGTCTCTGAGCACCACTGAGAAGAGTCCAGTCCCATCCTCTTGATACTCTCCCTTCAGATACTTAAACACATTGATAAGATCCCCTCTCAGTCTTCTCTTCTCCAGACTGAACAGTCCCAGCTCTTTCTGCTTCCCACTATGGGAGATGCTCCAAGCTCTTAATCATCTTTGTGGCCTTCTGATGGACTCTCTCCAGTAGTTCTGTGTCTCTCTTGTAGTAGGAACCTCCAGAATCTCCATAACCTTTCAAAGATAATCGAGCGTGGCCTCAAAATGACATTGTCCAGCTCCTTCAGCACTCGTGAGTGTGTCTCATCAGGACTCTGAGGCTGGCGTATGTCCAGTTTATTTAAGTGTTCTCTAACTTGATCTTCTTCCACCTCAGTCTGCCCTGCTCCAGACTTTCCCATTGGTTTCAGGTAGTTGCTGGACCCTGAGTGCTGGTCATACCAGTGAAGACTGAGGCAAAGAGGGCATTCAGTACTTCAGCCTTTTCCATATTCTTTGTCACTCAGTCTACTACCCCAGTCAACAACAAGCCCATGTTTTCCTTAGTTTTTGTTTTGCCCTTGATACACCTGAAGAAGCTCTTATGTTTGCTCTCCACATCCATGTCCAGATTTAACTTTGGATGAGCTTTGGTTTTTCCTAACTCTATTTCGGCACATTCTGACAGTATTGCTGTATTTCTACTGGGTGACAGGAGCTGAGTTCTACCTCTTGTGTGCTTCTTTCTCATGTTTCAGTAATGTCAGGAGCAACTTGTTCATCCAGGCAGGTACCTGCCAACTTTGCTTGACATTCTGCACATGGAGATGGACTATTCTTCAGCCTGGAAAGGTGATCTCTGAAAATCAACGAATTGTCTTGGACCCCTCTTCTCGTCAGGACTGTATTTGTCTTCATTTTTGTTTTCCATAAAATTGTGCCAGTTACTTCTGCAAAAGTGTAATGCATCTTTCCTCCTCCTCCTAATTCTTTTTCAAACCTGGAGACTGTCTTCTAAGTTGCAAGGTAACTTTCTTGCTTACACGTTCTTGCCCTGGAAGGAGGAATAAGGTGTGTGTTCACGTTTTGATCTCACGAGGTCTTCGTGTGCACTTGCTGTGCATGCTCTTTTTAATAATGCACAACACAAGCTGAAATCCTCCTCCTTTCCTCAGACTCTCTTTCAGCCCGTTTACTCAGTGAATAACTCTGCTGTTAATAACAGAGTATTTCCATTCCCATTAAGTAACAGATGGCTGGAAGTAACAGCTACATGATGGAAGTAAACCAGGTTTATGACAATATCTAGCTTCAATTTCTAATTTAGGGATGTTCTAATTAAATTTTGCCTTTTCAAAACTATGAATGTTTTCATTTTCACATTCAATTCTAAATTGTTTCTCTCATCTGTGTTAAAATATCATTTTGTCAACAACTCAGCTGGCTTCAAGTGTCTCACTTCTCTGTGGTTCTCACTGACCATCATTGTGTTCTTCACAATGTTGTGAAGATAATCGCAAATTATTACACAAGAATTTGTGACCATATTGTAATGCAGGAATATCAATATTACTCTATAATGAGATGTAAGAAAAGGGCTAGATGCAGTGTGCACAAGTTGCTTCTAATCTCTTTTCTCATTCTTCCTTCCGCTCAGATTTTCATGAGCATATGTATTGCCTAGCTCCAGCTGCCAAGAGACCTTTCATGCTATTCATAGTCACAAATATTGTTTTCAAGATCATAGAAGATTGATCACTGCTGAGTCAGGATGTGGGAAAAACTCAATTTAAGGAGGTTTCAGGCAACCTGTAATGTTACTAGTGAAAAGCATTATTTTTGCTTGCAATTTTCAAGTAATTGCTCTTATCTATCACAAAGTTTGTTTTCAATCATCTCATTCCCAGAGAAGAGATCTCTTTGGTCTTTTATATTGGATGAAATATATATATTTTTTATATATGTCACTGCTTTTTTTTTTCCAATAATGAGGAACAAATCAAAAACATGTGCTTTCTATCTGAACAAAGAGACACTTTCAATTAATATCCCAGTCTAAAGAATTGGCTAGAACAATTTTCCTTTTAAAAATGCACTTTTTACAAAAATTGTTTTCACTGTCTTGCCACAATGCATAGCAATTATATTTTAAGAAGTAAAAGTCAAATTTCCAGTTAGAGTTTTTTTAATGGTAAAATGCCCATTTTGACATTATTTTTCTTGGTTTAGTTGTATATATTCAAATGGCAATCTTAAAATACTATTTTTTACATTGTTTGTAATATTTTAATGTAGTCTTAATGCCAAGAGAATAATCAGCATGACTGAAAATAAAGAAGACATCAATAGTCAAAACAAAACCTTTCCTTGGTCCCAAACTGAAATGTTTCTGCATTTTTATTCCACAGGACACTTAAGTTCTTGCTCAGACTCAGAATTAGAAAATTGTCATTTCCTGCAGAATGGAAATTTGGGTTTTACCAGTTTTTGTGATACTGTGATAAGAGTGGTCTCAGCCCCCAGGGTCTGTGACTAGTTCCTGGGACTCCATGGCAAACAGTTGCATCCCATCTGAGAAATGGAACTGCTGACCTCACTCTAAAATTTCACTCTAGAACTCACACTAAAGTTGTGTGATGTGCTCTTCTGTGTCATGCCCGTGCACTCCTCTCCCCAACAGCCCATGTCCTGTTTCATGACATGTTTCTGTTATACTGAGTTGAAACTAGGTTTCGTTTCTTCCAGCATTCAAAAGGATTGTGATTGAAGCTTGATCATCAAATAGAGTTAAGGCCCTGTCACAGAAGCATACATCAAAGTGTCAGTACAAAGTAGTTCTACAAGCTTATTTAAATGCAAAGAAAACCTTACTCTTGAATGTCCTGACTGTAATGACAAGTCTACCTGTGATAGCAGAAAAATGGAGACAGTTCTTAGAGGTTAAAACATAACCTTTAAGAAAGCATAAAAACAAGTAGAAGACTGTCAGCAAGTGTTCTCAGGACAGTCTGCAGACTGCATGGACTGAGAGGTCCTGTGTGTGGAAATCAGGGTTTTCTGATACAATCCGCTCTCCTATTGCCAGCATAGTCAGCAAAAGGACGTAAGAAGTTCTCATGTTGAACTTTTCATGAGAAAACTGTGGTTTAGATATAGTGAGAAGATTTTTGTAGAAATAATGAAAGAAGGGAAAGAAGCCGAAACAGTATTTTAACTACATTTGTTTTAAAGTATGACAATTACTGTGTTGTTAGTGTTCATTTATATTTATATACTGTAATACATATATATACACATAACTTTTAGCATTAGAAGACATGTTGCTGAATTGGAACTAGCTGGCTATGGACAGTTTTATATTTGTTATTCTACAAACTTCCAAGGCTAAAGTATTTACATGCCATTAATCATTCTGTGGCTGAATTTTTCTCTTAAATTTGGAAAAAAAATCAAGAGCTGTAGTTTTGTTAGTTGGTATGTGCCATCATTGCTTTCCTGTCTTTTTCTTAAGGTTTTGTTACTTGGGAGGGTGGAAAGGGGAAGCTAATTGTATTTTGGACCAGGGCCAGAAAACAGCAACTATAAACTTCAGGCATCCTGGGAGATGATTTATGCTTCCTGTGGCCTGGATTGGCTTCTGGAGATGCCACCTTCCACTGACATTTTATTGAGCTCAGTCTTCCTAAATGCTGTATTCAGTACTGAGCTCTTACAACCCAGTTACTTTCAAAACAACATATTGCCAGAAAGTCATTATTATAGCAGAATTCCTCAATTAAAACCCACTCTGGGATAGTCTGTCATACCTGTGCCCCCTGTGCTGCTGAAAGCTCTAATGGTGCCAGGGTGACTGCATCTCACTGACATCAGAGGTTGTTCAGCAGCAGAAGTGGTAGTAGCTGCTGAAAAATACTCGGTATTAATTGGTTGTGACTAAAGTTTTTGTGCGTTGTCCAACAGAGAAATCATTTTCTCTAAGGATTTTTCACTCCTGTTGTGTTTTTGATCATTAGTGGGCAATTACTGTGTCACCCACTGTGTTTGCGTGATGATAAAGACTAAGACATGAATTTGCACATTTTCAAAGGGACTCCCCCCTGTTGCACTGCAAAGTTCTCCATCCTCCTGTACAGAGTGAACACTACAGGCTAAAAAAAAGGAAAAAGAAAAAAAAAAAACTACAAATCGCACCTCCCTGCATTTATAGATCGGTTGAATCTAGAGTAGAAGAGAAAAACAGGGTGAGGCATCTTCCCATTTTTGTTGAGACTCTGTTGGGGTCAGCAAAAGGGAATGGCACCTGCCTCGCTGATATTAAAGTCAGCAGATCTGTTGATTTGGCATTGTATTTTGTGCTGTGACAGCCATTTCTAGTAGCTCTTCCTTTCTAGATGGATATTTCTGGGTATGTCACATTCTGGCAGCCTTTCTGCTCCTGGGGCCTATAGTCCAGATTCACATATTAGACCTCCCCTCTTTCTTCCCAGTCTTTAACTCCCAGTTTTACTGTGTTTAATCTCATTTTTTACACTGTAAAAGTGTGTTAAGAGACTTTCATTTTATTATGTCTCTTTCCATTGTGCATAACTCATTTGAACATCTTTTAAAATACTCTCTGGATCGTTATGGTCTTTTGGTATTAAAATTCTTTCAAGAGCCCATAGATTTTTAATGTCTTTGCTAAATTGAAAGCAATTAATAGGGTGCAAATAGTAATAAAAAGTTCTGGGCAGTTAACAAAATTGATACTGTGTGTCTATTCTCTTGTATTTTGCTTTGACTGCTGTCCAGCATTTGGTCAGTCATTTAGAGTAACTTCTGTTATTCCAGTGAAGACTGAGAGCAATTGCCATCTATCTGAAAACGTTGTATTAGGGAAGACTTTACACACCAAGTTGCATGATCTGGTGGCTCTCTATGCTGGGTAAAGTCTCTAATACGGGCACAGAGAGGTCAAGAGGTATGGCAAAATGGAAAGTTATCACAGTTTAATAAAATCAGTGAGAATATGAGTGGCAGAAAAAAAATAGTATTTTCCTTTTTACTATAGTGTGTTTTTGATTCAGTATGTTAGCAATACGCATACACAATGAAAAAAAGGATTACTGATTTAAAAAAAAAAAAAAAAAGTATTCCATTGCTGAAGGCAGGTTAGATGGTAATAAAAGGATCCTTATTTGGTTTTTCTTTCCTAACAAAAATACAAGGTGTGTGATATACTGAAATAAACTTCTCTTGTGCCCATTTCATGTGCATTTGGCACCTCTGGGCACTCTGGCCATCGCTTAGACATGCTTCTGACAGGCTGCAATCAGGCTTTGCCCTTTACAAAAGGGAGTACTGTGACTGTATTTTTCCCTTCTTTGCCTGCTACAAAGTATGAGCCTCTGTTTACAATGTCAGATTTTTTTTTTTTAGTGCAAGATATAGCAACAAAAGTAGGGCTCTAAAGCAATGTAAGGAAAGACAGACAATTTCTATGTTCAGCTTATGTATGCATATGCCCTGCCACTCTTCATGCCCTCTTACTGATGGCCTTAGAGGGATAAACATTAATTAATCTGAGCTCCTCAGCTTATTTGCTATTCATCGCATGCATAAAGCAAGTTTGATTTGATGAATGAGACAGGCCCCTGTATCTGATGCCAAAATTTGACCCAAAATCTTATTTCCTGTTGCTGTTCCCTTCCTCTCTGTGGAGAAGTACAAATGTACTTAGATTCCCCTGGAATCTTATTTTCTCTACAATTTCAGATAAACCACTGTAAAATAATACTCACCCATGTCCCTGAAAAACTGTTGTATCCTACAAGTTGAAATGCTGATATTCTACAGATTCCCAACAATTCTCAGCTGCTTTCAGACTCATTGAGAAAAGTGACATGAAGATAATTTTAATGAAGTACAAGCATTTTTCTCATCAAAGGAGTTTTGTGCTACTGGAAACTGTCACCACATTCCAGTCTCTTGTTTGCGCATCTTCGCCCTGCCACAACTGAGTCAGTCAGAACAATATGTGTGCAGCTTTGTATGTATTAAGATAACTGAAAAGCCAACAATAAAATTCCTACAAGAGAAAAATATCTTATTTTTAATGTGATCTTTGAGACCTAAGACCATGCTGTGTATTTCAGAGTATTCATTAAGGAAAGCCTCCTATTTGGTAGAATTTATCATAGAATCATAGAATCATAGAGTGCTTAAGGTTGGAAGGGACCTCTAGAGATCATCTAGTCCAACCCCCCTGCACACGCAGGGTCACCTACAGCAGGTGGCACAGGACTGCGTCCAAGCGGGTCTTGAAGGTCTCCAGAGAAGGAGACTCCACAACCTCTCTGGGCAGCCTCTTCCAGGGCTCTGTCACCCTCACGGTCAAGAAATTTTTCCTAAAGTTCCTGTGGAACTTTTGGTGCTTCAGTTTGTGGCCGTTTCCTCTAGTCCACTGAGAAGAGGCTGCCCCATCCTCCTCGCTGCCTCCCTTGAGGTCCTTATAGACACTGCTCAGGTCTCCTCTCAGCCTTCTCTTCTCCAGGCTGAACTAATTTATAATTTACTGTTTTAATTTCTAATCATAAATCCACATGCATTAGCATTGATCCTAATATCGTTACAAAGAAGAGTTTATTGATTTTGTCTGTGAGTTCAGGCTGTTCCAGCAGAGCACAACAGTTGTTGTCAATGTTCTCTGGAGTGTGTTTTAGAGAGGAAATGGTCCATGACTCTCTGGATTTTACTAACTGCACCAACTAGATCTCCCCTCACTGGCACTGGATCAAACTCATTGCAATGTAGAAATACAAGAATTTAGGTAGTTTATCCTAAAGCTCATTCCCTGTCCATCTGTTTTAAGGAAAAACAAGAGTATTGGTGAGCTACCATCATTTGAGTTTGTCAGTAAAGGCTGGTAGAAACAAAGGATGCTCCCAGACTGCTGAAGTTACAGTATTTTTGAAAGATGGATGAGAATCATATATATTGTATCTAACCTTAGCTACATAAAAAGCAGGTTTTTAGCTAGTCATTAGGGCTACTACCTCTACCCAGTAAGCAAAGAGAAGGAGACAGAAGAGAGGAAGAGGGAAGTGGAAGAAGAGAAAAAAATGCAATTAATGCCATCTTAGAAAAAAATAAGTGATACAGCCTTATGTACTGAATTGATACACTGCAGAGGGAACTTTGTCAGCAAGCAGAGAATCCCATCTAGAAGTGTAGCACCTCTTTCTGCTACACATGCAAAACTCTGGATTGTTAGATGATTGTTATTTCTGGAGACATGTTGAAGCAAAATATGGGATTCTTTAGAAAATAATAGGGGCATTGACTGCTAGAAGCTTTTTAATTCCAGAGTTCTTTCATTAAAGAAGGATCAACATTTTTTTTATGCATTGGATGATTAGACTCCACATATCTTGTCAGGGTGTTATAGTAGTTAAAACTGAGGACCAGAGACCATGGAGTGTACAGCTGAGGAAGACTGTATTCTTTGCTAAGAAAAGATCACTTTTAAAATTGCTACAGCTCAAACAGTTATCCACTAAATTTTGGTAGGTTTTCTTCTCTTTGTGAGCATGTTATATGAAAATGTGCTTTTTAATCCTTGGCTGAGTTATTACAACAGATTATTTAAAAGCCATACAGACTGCTTTTAATTTCTGCAGCAGATTAAAGAATAATTTTGCCAGTTGTACACTCCCTAATGAGAATGTGAAACCTGGAAATGAGGGAGGAAGTGACATTTTTTCTCAGAATATTTAATTTCTGATTTTTTTTTTTTATTACAGAATATTTGCTAAATCCTCCTGAGAAAGAATAAACATAAAGTGTCTGGAACAGAAGCTTATTTTAAAGAACCCAATGTCATGTTCATAAAATGTATCGGTTATTCTAGGAATCGGAGATGCCAGCACATCAACCAGACCAAGAAGTGAACTGTTGTTTACTCATTCAAACATCATATTAGTCTTATATACAAGTGATCACAGATAGAAAGTAGGCAGGCATTAATCAAAACTACTTAGACTTGCAAGAAACCTCACAGAAGTAGAAATTATTGCTGCTGCCACCTGTCACTTTCCTTCTAATCAGGTATGTGTAGAAACAGATGTCAATGTAAAATTTATATACCTCTGATAAATCTAGACAGGGCTGAAATAAATAAAATAGCTACTTGTGTTTATTATTGAAATTGCTGATTGGGAAATTGCCCATAATTGCTTGGAACTGCTGCAAATGGGTTTGAAATTATGTGAGTGAAATAGGAGGTAATTAAACTAGAGGTTCAACTGAAGAAAAAAGTGACAATTACTTCCAGCTGAATCTGTGTTAGAGTCAATCACAACAGGGTCACAACAGGGGAATTCCAACTCGGATATAGCTTCATTGGACACCACTGGAAACCGGTATTCCCGCATATACAACTGCAAGTTCCATCAGCTAGTAACTGCCCTACAGTTTGGTATCCCGTTCGGGTAAGTAATTGATCATCCTGAGTTGGATCTTCACCATTTTTACAGTAATGCCTCCATATAGATATTTCCAAGTTTGCTGTGGATTTGCACCATTTTACATTAAAAGGACCAGCCACAGTGAAATCACTTCTCCAGGAAATAAGGACACCCATTATGCTTCTGAGTGCTTGTTTCTGCATAGATTTGTATTTGAAATAGGTAGCTCAGTCTCCAAACAGTCCCTCTTTCTCCATCATAATTTAAACTCGTGGGCACTTTGTGGAGAATGGCTGATCTTGACGGCAGGACAGACCAGATTTACAGCTTGCAAGGGCTGCTGATGGACAGTTTTCTCAGTGCCAGCTGTCTGATGGGCACAAAATCACCCATTTCCCCATAATGAAAGAAATAAAGAAGGATTTTCTGTGGACATTTTGACTGATGCTCAAGACAAATGTCTTCAAAATTTTTGATATTAAATTTTGATGTAAGCATAGCTACAGAGAGTGAACAGAAAATAATTGTGAAATCAATCAAACCACACTTATTGCCTAGAAATATTTCTTGAAAATATTCTGTGGCATTCATCCATTAAAAGCTTCTGAACCTTGAAAGGAGCTGTGGTGGGAAGAGTGAAGTGCAAGAGATTTACAATCATTGCAAAGTGAGATTAGAAAAAATAATCAAGATATCTCAAGTCCTTTGCATGGAAGAAAAAAAAAAGTTATTCATATTTTCTTCATTTTCTGCGAATATCATTGATTATTATTTTAATTCTATTTGGCTACTGTTTCCTAGTCCATCTGCAAGCAATATGGAAATCTGCAGTCAGGAAAATGATATTTGTAACAGTAAAGAGTAAACTCTGCTTGACTGATATTGGTTCCAGCTTTACCAACTGAAGGTATTTCTCTTGAGTGTGTGTGCTAGGGGATGACTGTAATTTTCATTATATTCTCATCTGTCATAAATCTATGTCATCTTGTAACAGAATTACAAGTTTTCGTTTCTCAACTATCTAGCTGTGTATCATAATTCCAATTTGGATACCAGTTAGATGACTAGCAAAATCTAAAATAACTGTTTTTTCCCTCATTTTTCCTTTATTTATTTTTTCTTCCTACATTTGCTCATACTTTACACCTTATGCCAATTATTCTTTAAGATGTCATTACTTTTTTCTTGTGTCATCACTTAAAGATTAATCACTTCACGAATCACTGTTCAGATGTACTTCCGTGGCAGTAGCTCTAGCTATTGGTAGGATTTACAGCCTTACCTCCTACACGTGCTTCGTGCTTCACTTTGTCCCTGTTGATGAAGTCATGTTCTGCCACCAGCCCTGTCACCCCCGGAAATGCTTCTGAGAGAGACCGGCTGCTAGGCCATGTGCTGGTGTCCCCAGGTCTTCTTTACAAAGACGTTACGAGCTGTAGCTGCGCTAGAGACACACAGTCAGTCACTAATAAAGATGAGAAAATGACAGCAGGCTGGGAAGAGGCCTCCTCCAGCCACTGGGTTCTAGAAATATCTAAGCATATCCTGTCATCTCCTGGAGCCCTTGGTCACATCCTGAGGTGGGACACACTGAAACAGTCCTCAAGGTGCGGGCCAGGCCTCGGGTGCATGAAGGTGCCACTTGAGTGGAGAGCCCTGGGACACCTGCAGGAACTTGCTGGTCATTTAACAACTTGCACATGTTTTATGATAGTTTGGAAGTTTGCAACCCCCCAGACATTTCATCAATAGACCTTAAGCATGTAAACATGCATGCAAACATTTATAATACCTGACACTGATAGGATATATGTTGTGCAATGTGTTTTAAAATTGCTGTCATTTGCTAGATGCCCTCAAGGACATAACACTACAGAAACTACATATAGTATTAGTGAGGATACTTATACTTGGTCAATCTTGAAAGGCATTAAAATAGAACCACAGAAAACAGTTCCTCTCTTTTTCTGTCTATTTTATAGCCTCTCATTTGATATACACAGAGGCTTCTTTTAATAGTCCCTGAGGTTTCCATTGTTTCTTTCCTTTCCTCCTGCTTTTGTGCAATAAATCAATATTATAGTAATGTCAGACAATAACAGCCAAGGAAACTGCATTGAGAAGCAGAGAAAAATAGCAATTTTACTTTTTTCTCATGACCTGGAGGATTCGGTTGCAAGCTGGATTGAAATGCTGGCAATGGAAATTTAAAGCAATGAAAATTTAATCAAAATGTTGTTTCATAGTTGCATAATAAAAATGAACTGGAAATAGTAATTTGCAAGATGGAACAACTGTTATTTTTGCAGAAGCAAGCCCTTCATGCTCACAAATGTGCTGGTTTTCAGATTTCACCTGAGACGGGGGTTCTTCTGCCTCCTTGGCCCCCATATCAGAGTGCAAGTAGAGTTGAAATGTTGGTGTCCTTTGAAACCTGAAGTCTGTTGTCCTGCCTGGAATCCACAGGGGATTTGTACAAAGGTTGACTTTGCATCCAAGGTATTCAGCCTTGGTCATCCATTGATTTCCTGTAGTACTTTTATAGATACAAGGTTATGTTTCTCATACTGAAGTCTTATGTTTGTCAAAATAGGGCAGAAGGATTAGAAGGATTAGCTTAGAAGGATTCACATTATTTTTTATTTAAGTTTGTTAGGCTATGTGATTAAAGGCCGAACACCATAAATCCAAAAGCCCAGTGAGGCTAAGAAGACCTATGATAAGTGGGGAACTGCAGTAACCCCCTCCATGGAGATGGAGACCATCGTCTTGGCTGCTTCCCGAGTTCATCTCCTGGAAGTGAGTCTGCAGCTGTCCCTGCTGGGAAACCTTCCAAAAAGCAAAGACGCTCTCTCCCCAGAGAGCCATGAAAATAAACAACTTACTGCCTTGAGGAGTATAGGGTTTACTATGGAAGGCAGCAGGAAGAGAGTTTGGGGATTGTATAAAAGTGTTAGTGACAGACCCAGGGAAAAAAACCACCAAATCCTGCAACCTCTAGCAAAATTCAACAGCCCAAATGTATATATATAGTGAATATTTACTATGTATTACAATTTTTCATCAATTTCATACTGAAATACATGAAATATTTGCAAGAAACAAATTTAGAAAGCTTCTTAATCAAAAACAGTGTTGGTGAACACCATATTTCATTTGATGTTAATCTACAGTAGTTTGTTTGCTAAAACTATACTTAATATCACTGACAGTAGTTTAAAAATTAATTAAATATTTATACTTTAGAACGTAACAGTGATGATTGCCTATTTATAACTTTAGTTTGGGGTCTGTGCAAGAGTTAAAAGCAAATCTTCATTATAATTTCATGTACATTTCAGCTACAAGAAAAATAGAAGCTGACTATATGGTTGCAAAACTACATATTCTGTTTCTAACTTGCTATCAGAATCAGGTCAATTATACTTTCCAGGACTACAAGAAAAATGTTCCTGTAATGTTTTAAGTCACCTATCATGCCTTGCAAAACCGAAGTGTACTCCTCCTTGATGTGCCTGTTAGAGGGAAAAATTCATCCTCTATCCTGAATTTTTTTTTTAAACTGAGTGAGTTCACAGGTGTACAAGACAGATACTACACACAAAACCAGGGTACGGAGTTTATGAAATGGCTGCTGTCCACTCTCCTGATAATATACAGTTATTATGTCTATTTCCCAAGATACTTTTTTTAATTTAGAGATCATAGAATCATAGAATGCTTAGGGGTGGAAGAGAGATCATCTATTCTCTAGAAGTCTCTAGATATCATCTAGTCCAACCCCCTGCACACGCAGGGTCACCTACAGCAGGTGGCTCAGGACTGCGTCCAAGCGGGTTTGGAAGGTCTCCAGAGAAGGAGACTCCACAACCTCCCTGGGCAGCCTCTTCCAGGGCTCTGTCACCCTCACTGGCAAGAAGTTTTTCCTTAAGTTCCTGGGGAACTTTTGGTGTTTCAGGTTGTGGCCGTTTCCTCTNCTCACTGCCTCCCTTGAGGTCCTTATAGACACTGCTCAGGTCTCCTCTCAGCCTTCTCTTCTCCAGGCTGAACAGGCCCAGCTCTCTCAGCCTTTCCTCATAGGGCAGATGTTCCAGGCCCCGGATCATCCTTGTAAACTTGCTTTAAATCTTCTGACAAATGGATATAAATACCTTCCTTCTGCTATCTTTAGCTCTAAGCCTTTCAACATCCGGAGTTGTTTTTAAAAGCTATGGAAGATATTTGTTGTGTTTTTTTTTTTTAACGCATCACAATCCTGTTTTCTCATCCAAGGTTTTTATTAACATGAAGGACTTGTCATTTGCATAACACCTCTGTCTTGTTTGAAGTTATGTCATTTTATAACTCAAGTGTGTGGTTGCCCCATTTTTTGTGTGACTAATTTTAAAATTTTTGAGAGTGGCATTTAAAAAAAGAATTTTGCATAGGTTTGCACAGATTTTCTCTGACTGCAGCCACTTTGACCCAGGTTTTACACAGTACCCCTTTCTTTAGAAGTAAAGAAATTGCCAGCATTTCTCCAACAATACTGTGCTCTTGGATTCTGATCCTAGCACTGGGAAAACCCGCGGTTGTGGGCATATGTCCTTACTCCTAAGCAAGTATTTGCAAAGATTTACTGGTCAAGTACAGGCTGTTTCAGTGGCCATAAAAATTAGAATTACGTAGTAATGAACATCAATAGGAAACACTTTTGCATTCATTAACATTATAACTATTAAACAATCCTCCAATCATTCCTGAAACCTTCAGAAAAATATAAAACAGTTTGCACAATTTTTGCAAATAGAATGAATAAAGAAACTAACAATATGATCCAAATTAATGTACTTTAGGATTCAAACAATATTTTTTATCTCTTTTTGTATATTTGATTAGCTGTAATGCTAAATAGTATCAAGGAGCAAATAAACTTATTAAGTAAAAAAGTTTTCTGTAGGAAAGTGGGATCTCACTGAAATTTTCTAGTAGGAAGAATTCAATTTCTATAGAAATTTATGTCAGAAAAATCCAAATGACATATTATATGCATAAATCTTTGTTTCCATCTTAAATATTTCAGAATCCAAGGCTCATAATCCAATTCCTGCCTTGATTCAGCTTTCCTTTATGGTCTCATGACATGCTCTGCCCTCCCTCACCAAGATGCACTGTGGTGACAAGACCACAGGTGTCTTGAGACCCCAGGGCGCCAGGAAGGTTGTGCTGCAGGAGGAGAATAAGGCGTCTCAGCTCCTGAGGATCGATTTCTAGAAGGCATCAGGCTGAGTCTAGAGGACACAAAGATGTTTCCTGAAACAGAAAATGTAAAAAGGTAGATGTTTTGATATTATATATTTGAAACAATCAGTCTTTTAGACCATTAAAATTTTCCATATTTTAATATTTGTCCTTGTGACAGAAAATCGAATAAAAATATATTGACATGCCCCACAAAATGACAATCTGGAAATGAACGGGCTAACCTATTGCAGTGGTATCTTTGTTGGAATACTGAAGGCATTTGCCAGCAATATGAATTCTGAAGCCTAGAGAAAATCTTAAAAGAAGACTGAATGAGAAATAGCCTTGCTCTTTCCCTTCTGTCTTATCAATGGTAGCATTGACAGTTGTACCTCGACCTGAAACTTCTTTTGCCAGGAAAAGCAAACAAATACTGAAAAGAATGGAAAAGCAATAAAGCTCATATTATGGCAAAGGAAGGAAGTGTGCTAAAGAGATGCACGCTCAGGTACAAACAGAGTCATTGGGTTGGGGCTGCAGGCGACTTCTGTGTGGACAAGGTAGGACATCAGAGGCATGACTATAATGGCACATTACCTAGGTAGCACAACGTATGGAACTAACGAAGAGGAAAAGCGGATCCAACTGTTTTTTGGAACTAACTAAGGATTTATTATAAGCTAATTTCTTCAGATATGGCCTATGCACCATTTCTCTATTATCTTAACTATATGGGAAGTTCAATGCATCTGTGTTATTCTACTGCTTAGCTCATCTAGGGCAAGAATAAAGATGCCGAATTTCTTAATGGGCTCAGTCTTCATTAAATTTTTATTCTTAACTTACCTAGCACATTGCACTGTAAAATCTCAGAAAATTCATACAGCTCTCAAAAGAATATTAATACTGCTTGGGAAAGGATACGTTTTACTTCTCACACATAAAAGAGAATTAATTCCTAATTCAGGTGAAAAAATAGCATTGAGCTTAATAAATGTATAAAACTTATCAATGGAGTCACCATGTTATTTCCACAGTAATCTGAAGTTGATGGTAACCAGTCACAGTTTATTCTAGAAAAAAGCTAAGATTAAAAAGTCCAGATTCTTCCACTGTGCAAGTCAAAAGCATTTTCCTCTGGAGTATGCAATCTACGTATAAACTGTCTCCTTTTATTATATCTTCTTTTTCTCACCTGATACTCTCACCTTGTAATAATTTTGCGTAATGAAACCACAGAAACTCTACATTCCTCATAAATCCTGACTTATTTAGGGCTGTTTTTTGCCATCATCCCATTCTCTTCACAACAAGGCACTGTGACAGGTATACAAATCTTGAGAAGAAAAATTGCAAAGACAGTTTCATTTCTGTGAAACCCAGACCGAGAATCAGATTAGATGACCCTATTCTTCTTCTTTTTTTTTTTTTTTTTTTTTTTTCTTTTTCCTATATAAAATGTGCTATGGAACAGGTGCAGCTTTTGGTTTCAAGACTGTGTGTCCTCAGACGTGTTGCATGGACAGAGAGCTTAAATACCTTGATTATTAATATCTTGATTTTAGGTATAGCATTTGCTGGTTATGCCCAATAGTTGACTCAGGAGTTGCACAGGTAGATCCACCATTTAGAAGGTCCTAGCCTTACCCATCCAGGGACAGGCCTTTGTGACCCTTCAAGGTCAGAGAAGGGACCTGGGGGGTTGACAGATGCATGTCTGCTGCAAGAGCTGAGTCCCATCTCTTGCACCGCTTTGATGCAATGCAGTTTATTTAGTTTTACTTAGTTTATTTACTAGATGATCTTGACATTAAGGTAACATCTGGCCACTTTGATACTTGCAATGGCCCTTAAAGGACTGCTGTGATTGAAGTAATCACTATTTTTAGTAATTTTTAGGCTCTGTATTGAGCCTAAACTTGCATCTAGCCATTAATCAATTGTTTTAAACTGTGGGGTTTTTTTTCATATCTGAAGAACATAAGCTTACAAATACCATGAACAAAAAGTCACATTTCTCTTCACTGATTGCTGTATTTAAGGCTAATCATAGTAGCTATTATCATGTTTCAAAAACACAAAAACAATAAGTGTTCAGAGGAAAGCCAGATACAGACACTTAAATGTGTAAACTAAGTGAAATTAGGAAAGGAAAAAATTCTTCTGTGTCACCACCATGAATATTCAATAACATCACAATGTGTTTCCTGCCACAGTCACTGCCCTCTTCGGGTATTTGCATGTGCTGGCCGTCCTGCTCCACTGCCACAGCCTTGGCGTCTACACCAACTCTTGCCTGCTTTGGGAGGGGTGACAGTAACTGCTGCTGTTTCTTCCCACTGCATGGGCAAGGGAAGGCTTCAAAGCAGTTCTCAGTACCTGACCTCAGTAGCGTCCTGTGAGTTGAAGCAAAGCGATTTTGGTTACTGGAAGGTTTTGCATGCTTCTGCTATTTCTGTCTCCAGCAAAACCTAGAGGTCTCATTAGCACAGTTAGTCTATTTTTGTCATAGAAAGGAATAACAAAGCGCTCTGAACAGAGACTGCACCAGCCACAAACTGTGGTGCAACAAGCAAAGTCACAGCATTCTTCATATGCCTTCTGTGAAAACTTTTTTAACTTGCACTGGTCATTGGATATAGGCATGAACATCGATGGAGTCTTTGACCTAATAAGGAAGTGACTTTTAGTTACCTTTAATTAGTATCTTTCAGTATAGCTTCCTGATGTTAGTAGAAGACCATATAGTTATCAATTTCAGACTTACTAAGGATAAACTGAAACTCAGAAAATCTACCTCTGATGTACCAGCCTGTTGTCATTTGATTTAGCATATGCTGATGTTACTCAACAGCTAAACACCTGTTTAGAGGGGCTTTCTTTTTTTTCTGACTCAACTTTTGACAAATATATCCTCAAAGAATATGACATCTTGTCATACTCAGCATCCACTGCAGACCACCTCGCTCAAAAGACGGGAGCAGCTCTTCGGTAATCACAGCTCTTAGTTATTAGGCTGCATTTGTGACTCTTCTGCATGTTGGAGAAGCTTCATGGTCTTTTTGAGAGCAGCTTGCCTTCTTAGCAATCTGACTGCCGTGTAGATTTGATTCCTATGAAACTCTGAGTCTCAGTGGGACAGAACGAGTGTCAAACAAGCAAGAAAGTAGTGGAAGTGGGGCAGAGCCAAAGAGGTGTAATTTAAAGAAGATCTGGTGCGTCTTGTTGATTCAGTCTGCAATAATTCAAATTGCTCTTGCTAAACAGAGGAGATAACTGCCCCCAAATCATCAGGAGATTTTCTATTAATTTTCTTGTCATCAGGATTGGTTCATAACTCACAGCCAATGCTTAATGAAATAGTACAACAGCAGTGGCAACATATCTTTTGTGCAATGAAAAATACTGGTATTGACCACTGCTGTAATTTATCATGCTTGTTGTGCTTCTGACATTTGCTCATTGATGCACTCTGTTGGCAAAAACGGAATATTGATCAGTCATTATCATGGGAATAGAAGAACATCCAATTGGCATAAAATGTAGCACATTCATGCATTCAAAGCCACAGAAAAAAGAAAGAAAATAAACATAGAATAAAATAACTTAGGACTCATATATTCTTAGGAAGAGGAAGTTCCTCTGCATTTTTTTCTTAATCATAAAAAAATCACTCAAATGTAGAAATAAACCAAAATAAGTAAGAACAGATTAAAAAAAAATCCAGTTCCTTGTATGTATATACTGATTTATTGATTTTCCTTTTTTTTTTCTCCTTTCCATCCCCTGAAGAACAAAGAGTTATCTTTATAAGATGTTTTCAAAGGGCTTCACATGGGTTTAAATTTCAGACCTAATAGATCCAAAACCTTCTTAAGGGCTAATAGTTTTGTCTGAACTTTCTACAAGGGGTTACAGTATGATATTAAAGTGAAAATATACTGAAAACTTACTTACAAAAGAAGAAATAACAGTAAATAGAATGGAATTCTGTGACTAATCTTCAAACAAGAAGTTCTAATAGCTGAGCAAATTTTAACAGTTGTATCAGAATATTGTGAGTTTTAGGGTAAAATAATTACATTTTCCCAAGTTCTAGGTCTATCTCTACTCTTCCCAGTAGAGATATGGAGCCATTGCCCCATTGCCGACATATGCTCTATTGGCTGGAAAAAAAAAAGTTTTTTATAGGTGTCTATATAAGGATATGTTATTGTTTGTGTTTCAGTAGAATGTTTTCTTGAAAGAAAAACCTGTTATAATACAGTAATATAATAGAGGCATCCTATAAAACAGGAGGAAGAACTACCATCAGAAAATCAGAGAAAATACAGACTGCAATTGGGTTATGTTTAAATGGGAATCTACGAGTGTAAGATTCCCTTTTACAATAATCTGGGACAGATTTCAATTTTCTGTAGACAATTCCCATTAGCAACAGTAAAGGTAGGATGAAGTGGAAGAAACAGGCACCATTTACCATTTTAAAATGAGAGCTTTGGTAGCATCCAGGTTTTAACAAAGATCTGAGCTGGAAAGACAAAAGGTCAACTTGACCAGACAACTTTTCAAAAATGTGTAGAAGGGTTCAAACATTTTGAAATACATTTTAGAGATTCTCTTTTATTAATGCAATCATAAAACAAGAAATGAAAGGAAGCACTGTATCAGTCCAGTTCACTAGTCATAACAAACTTGTCTGAAGTAAACAGTTTTAGGGTTTATCAAGTCTAGTAAAAGTATAGATCCTGTAAGACTTTTTTCCTGCATACAGAAGATTTCTCCTGTTTGTAACAGACCTTGATGAAAATGGTATTTTCCTTAATGTTCAATGTACAGTTACCTTTTTTATTTTTTAATTTTATAAACATCCATATCTGATGTACTGCCTCTGTTTCTTCCACCCTTTTTATGAGTCAGCTACTTCATTATTTTAGTTTGTGTTTTCTGGTCTGGTCCGTAGTTCTGCAACTTTTACATCATTATGCAGGAACAACTGTTACTAGAGAAAAGACCAGTAGTTTTCTGCATAGAGAACCTACTAGAGAAAATATGTTAAAAAAAAAAAAGGATTGGGAATTTATGAACAATATACAAGCTGGAACATTACTCTTGGCTAAGTGCTTTCATTGATATGATTGATGTGTTCATTGATATCTTCTCACACTGCATCCAGATGGTTGCAACAATTAACGTTATGCTAAGAATATACCCCAGAGTTTCAATATAGAAGTGCTGATATGATTTATCAAGACAACGCAGGCAGCACTGGCATTCTCTGTGGGGTAAATACAGGCATATTACTGATTTTAAGCCAAGGCCCTGGTAGGAAAGCCTAACACTGAGTACTCTGTTATTTTTCTTATTTTTGCGTTTTGAAGATGAGAATGAAATCTGCAGCCTGATTCTCTTGTGTCCCCTAAGTATCTCTTTTTTTAAATCGACTCTCTTAACTATTGCCTTTTATGATATTGCCAGTCTTCTCATCTTTAAGACGTGATGGGAAAGAAGTTTTTTTTTTTTTTTTTTTTTTTTTTTCGGGGAGCCAGGTGGTTAACTCCTTCCTCCTGCAAATAGACGGAATGCGGAGGTATTTGGAGTAGGTGCCTCTGTAGGGCTCACACTCTGCTCCAAAGGACTGGACACGCACCTTGCCCATCGCCCCCTTTCCTCCTCACCATCCTTGCTTACATGTGGTGCTCCCCTACAGGGTCACCCTTCACAGAGAGGTGAAATGCTTTTGGGAAAGTGTTTCCCTCTGTTTTTCCTTAGGAAATGCTCAGAACAAGCAATATTACTGCTTGTATATAACTTTAGGACAGATAATTCACTATTTAGTACCTGTATTATCTGTCTGATTGATGAGCAGGGTTTGGTCATCTGTCCCTCAGACCACTCAAGTTTTGAAATAAAGCTATGGATGTCAACAGTGTGGGGTCAAAAACACTCTGTAATATTGTGTTTGAGCTGAATGACTCGCACAGATTTACGAAACACAGTTAAAAATACTCTATAAAAATACAAGCTCTCTGTAAGGATTTGAGAGCTCTGGTTTTGATCCTGTAAAGCACAGAAATATATACTTACCTTTAAGCATGTGTTTTTTCCTCAAGGGTATTCCTCTGCATTTTAAGTTAAATATCTGCTTAAGAGCTTTATTGGATCAAGACCAGTGTGTTTCCCAAGTCTTTTCGGGTTCAGATTTCATAAACCACATTTTTTTTCTGAGATCTCAAAGCACTTCACAAGAGCCAATAAAGACAATTCCTGAAAATAGTAGGATAAAGTCGTGGGATGATAGGAAATACACAGTTCCCTTGGGTGGATATAACATTCCCACTTTTAACTAATGCCTTTCTAAATCAGTAACAGAAAAAAAAAAAGGTTCTATTTTTGATCCCTGTACTAACAGGTGCCCTCTCATGATGCTGAAATGAATGTGTCATGCAAGAAAAGTGGGCTTTGAAGTAATCCTCACCGATGAAACTCACTGGCTCTAGGGCTCTTCTTGCTGTTATTTTCTCCTTACTGAGAAGAGAGGAGACGATGCAGAAGACGATTTATTACTTTAGATGGAAAGAATTAAAAAACACTAAAAAGATTAACCAAAGAATATTTATAACAGAGGTAGTAAATTCTCTTGAGAGAAATAGTAAGGAGCTGTATAAAAGATAAGCTCCCTACCTGGGATACTGAAAAAACAGTAGTAATGCAGGTTAATATTGCACGCATGTATCTCACTCTAAGTAATTATGTTATAGCAAAATCAGAAGACTTTAAGCCCTTTGTGCAAGCAGTGCACACATATATAGAAATATATATATACATATATTTATCCTAATTCCTCAGCTGTCATTTACTGTCTGCCAGTCTGAAATCTTGGATCCACCTGAGGAGGTCTCGTGTCAACCTTGGAGCATTTTGGCCTCAACCCCTCTCCCAGCTACAGAGGATGGGGGACTGTGGAGGTGCTCTCTGCTGCAGCCACCAAAATGCCCTAAGAGGTCTGCTCGGGGGCAGCCAGCCACTCTGCCTCCTGTTTTCCACATCCTTGCCAGTCTATAAAAATAATAAAAAAGCACACAGTGCTGACAAGAGGTTGAAAGGTACAAATATGTGAAAGAACACCACTTGAAAGGTGAAAATCTGTGTAAGTAAAAAACATTTCTTTGAACTTTCATTATTTTGACAGATGGATATAGTATTAAACAAGCAATCAAAAATAATTTTAAGGACTTTCATTGCCAAATACCATTCCTTCAGGCTAGCACAGTAATATTACAGTTCTGCAATAGCTACTGCACATTTATTTTTCAGAATGAGAAAGGATGTGCTTTTTCCCCATGCTTCGTTATCATTAGAAGCGGAATACTTCTGGCTCAACAACAACGAAAGTGTCTTAACAAAGCAAACATATCAGATTTCAGTCTAAACAGTAAATGTTGGAAGAGTTCAAAGTACCTCATATGACTTCTTCAGAAGGAGAATGTTTGAGAAAACTCAGTATTCTGCATAAAAATAAGCACCTTGGACACAGAACTTAAACTTTGAAGTTATTAACTATGATTAACATCGACCTAGTTCCCTATCTTTTAACATTTGTTTCCCAACTTTCTCTCTTGACTCAGACAATCAGGGTTCTGCTAGAGGATTGTCCCTTGTCCTCCTATGGAGCAGCTCTTCTTCATCCACCTGCCAGCTCTGGCTCTTACCTGGAAGTTGCCTCCCCAGGGCTGGAGGTGGAGGGGTAGACCAAAGAAAGGAAGGCAGCAAGCCCTGGAGCATCCAGCCCTCCTGCTGCTTTGGACCTGTCTCTGATCTCCCTGGTCCTGCTACTGCAGCATATTGATACTCAAAGGGTAGAATACTCCTGCAAATGTAGCACCCTTTCTTTGATACGGGAATTTCATCAAATGTCCGGGAAATTTTGCTGAAGTTGACCTTGAAAGTCAATCTTACCTGTAGAGATTATTGGCACTGCAAAAAGGTTTGCCTTTGTGGAGCTGCTCAGCTTAGATGGTAGAGAAATGCAATATGATCTCTCCTTAGAGCCATTTCATATTTGATTTGTTTTCTTCAGTCCAGAATAACAAATCACTACTACATTTTCTCATGCAGTTTGGTGCATGCAAAAACATAACAATATGCTGTAAGGGTGCTATATTTAAAGATTTCCAGATATATTATACAGTTATGTTTAGAAGTACCTGTGGACAGGATGGTGACTGTGCTATGAAATGTCCAGTAACATGGATCAAGGTACAATTAAAGACAACATAAACAATGTCACAAATAGGATCAAAAGAAACAAGGCTCTCTGGAATTCTTTCAGCAAAGAAATTGCAGTGTCCGTGCAGATCTTTAAAAATTGTTTGGTCTTGGTAAATGTGCACCATGTGTGAGCTGTTATTCCCAAGTCTGTTATTTCTTCTATTCACTGAATTTCATTTCTTTCACTCTTCATCTGTTCCATGTAGATAAATCTCTTTTCTCCCTGGTACCCACTGTCAGCAGACTGGACTTAGTAACGCTGTTAACTAAGGCATTATTTTATATGTTTATCTGTACAATCACAAGTGTCTAACAGCCTATGTTGAGAGCTTTGATTGCTCACATCTTTACAGTGGCTGGAGGCTGCATTTAGTACTCAGTGTGACAAGCTGGAACTGCAACCTTTCGTAGATTGCTGTAGTTAACGCGGTTCATTTTATTGCTGGCATGTTATGGAGGTACCATGTGGGTGTCAATGGATGTCCTATAAAATACTAGCTAAAACATCGTGTTCAATATTATCATCAATAAAATTTATTCATTAATGTTCTACCTGGTTGAAAAAATAACATACAAATTTGAGACCGCACATTTCAGAAGCATTTTGGTGGACAGAATAAAATCCCCAAATTATCTAAATTAATTGTATGAGTGGCCTAAAATAAATAACATACCACAATATCCATCTCCATATGAGGAAGAAATACTTTACTGTGAGGGTGCCAGAGCCCTGGAAGAGGCTGCCCAGAGAGGCTGTGCAGGCTCCTTCTCTGGAGATCTTCCCAACCCGCCTGGCTGCCACCCTGTGCCCCGTGCTCTGGGTGTCCCTGCTGGAGCAGGGGGTTGGACTAGGTGATCTCTAGAGGTCCCTTCCAACCTCAACCGTTCTGTGAGTCTGGGATTCTGTAATGAGACTGAAAAAACAAAAAAAGAAAAAAAAGCAGAAATACAAGTGGAGAATAGTTGCCAAACTGATCACTGCAGAAAATGGCTTTAGTGGGTCACAAAATCTTAGCAGTGAGCTCTTGTTGCAGAAGTAGTAAACGAAACTCTCAGTTTCCAGAATGCATTAATAAGAATATCGCATGTGGATCATGGCAGTATTTTCAAACAGAAATTGGCACTTGTCGCGTGTCAGCTGGAATGCAGTCATCATTTTAAATCATCACATTTGGGACAAATTGTGGGGGCCTTTGGAGAAAATCCAATAGGCAGTAAGAAGAGTAGCCCAAAGTCTAGGAAACACGATCTGTAAGAGCGAATCCAATTAACTGAGCTAGTGTAGCCTAGGAAAGAATGGGTTAAGAGAGGCTTTGAATAGCTTCTTGTAATAAGGGTATATGCATCTTCTCTCCAAAAGAGGGGTACTTATTACCAAAGTAATAAGAAAAATTAATGAGCTTACTTTTCAAAATAAATGAAGATATGAGCTAGATATCAGGAAAATTTCTGTGTTTAAGACAAGCATAAAAGAAAGTACTAATAGGCATTATCAGGTTTTACAAGAGGTGGTAAAATCTCCAGTCCCGTATGATTTTGGCTTAGGCAAGTATTTCTTGGAGAAGGCATAGGCTTACTTGATCATCAGAGTATAAAAAAGGACTATTTTAGGTCCCTTCCACTCTATGTTTTTGTGATTTCTATGATATGACAAAGTAATGGTAATTATGAAGCTAGCTTTGTGCTATGGTCTGCCAGATGAATTTACTGCTAGAATACATTCCCTTTGGCATTGTGTGTGCAAGTTCTTCCCTCAGCCATAGAGACTTTAGCCAGGAGAGGGGGTCTAGTTTACACATTCAGCATGGTGTGCTTTTGCCTGCCTTAAATATGAATCTGCTTCTAATCATTCGCTATTAAAATCTACCGACATAATTCCACCTTCTCATTTTAAATAAGGGTAACACTTTTATTAGACTTTTCAACATTTCTGACCTTAATTTCCAAACTAGAAACATTTTTTTTATGATGCCTCTGGCATTAGTAAAATGAGGCTCTAGTTCGTCTTAAAGTCTGTGCTTACATGTTACTGTTTCACAGCAGCTGTTGATGTTTCTCTCCTCTTTTTCTTTTACCTTGTTATGCTCCATCACTTACCCCTGCCAGGAGAAATTCTTGCCTCCTCAGTTGCTGGGTGCTTTATAACCATATCTGTGAAATTTTTTTGTTGAAGCTTGATCATTTTTAATACCAGAGTTGGAGATTAGCCACACAAAGATGATCAGCACAGCTAGAGGAGAGCAGACACAGACAGCTTTGGTGGAGGAAGGTTCACTTGTGCAGCTCATGGAGTAGTAAAATACAGCCATTACTTTGGATACTGATAACAGTGTGCCTGGTATTTCTTTATCCCCAAGAAAATGATTGCTAGATGTTCTCTTTTCTCCAATTGCCAGCTAATTTCTTTGTACTATTTAATTCAGTTTATTGGTTCCCAGTAAGATTCATTGCAGCAAATTAGTCAGTAAGTTTTACACTCACATTTCACTGGATGGAGATTTGTACACAGTGGGCTCACTGCAGTGATTGACCTGCAAAACAACAACGGATTTAGCTAGGTCTATGGTGGCTGCCTTCTGTTTTGCCTTTTGGTTTATGTACCTTCCAAGAAAATAATTCTATTGCCTGTCACAAACTTTACGAATATATCATATTGCCCCAACACAATACCATTTTGGATGTCAGATTGCTTTATGTAGGGAATTGATTTAATTTTTCTTTCAAAGCTCTTGAAACTTACAGATCATGCTATGAACATTGCGGAGAGCTGGACAAAACATGTGCTCTGACATAGTGTCTACAAAATGTACCTTATTTGATGCTTCTGATAAACCACAAAGTACTCTTCTTTCTTTTCCTGTCTTTTATGAAAGTACTCATTCAACAACACAGTTTGGAATTTGGAAGGGAACTGTACTGAACTGAGCTGAGCTGAGATTTATCACAAGTACACAAGCAAATGGAGGGGAAAAAAAATTTTAAAAAAAGATACAGTAGTTTAGAATATGTTTTCAGGGAAAAGGAATGAAAACTTCCTGACCACACACAGTCACTCTGCCTCTGACAACCCTCCAGTCTCAAATATTAGTTAACAAGCTTAGTGTCTGTAAGCATCCCCTGTTCCCTTCAAGCCAGTTAATTCTTCTATATAACAGTCTTTTCACTGGCAGGCTTCAAAAGGTTCTTTTCCAGTAATCTTTGCCATATGCCATGGGAGAAAGATTAATAAAACACTTAATCAGGATTGTATTTACATCTGCTCATGTTTCACTGAAGTTTGGCTATGGAGTCATCTATGTCTATGTAATAGTTAAAAAAAAGTCTCAAAAGGTGCAATGCTTTTTCCTGGACATTCATGCAACAGAAGTTTCCAATGGCTCTGGAAATACAGCCAGAGATTCAGTCATCTGAGTCACTTCCAGAACTGAGCAGAGATTGAAGAAGAGCTTAGGGTGGAGGTTTGAGGTGAGCGCGGTGCCTTTGGGGGTGTTGCAGAGCACCCAGGGCAGCCCGTGCTGCAACAGCCCCTTGGATCTGCTCCCACACAAACCTCAGCTCCGGCCAGGCAATGGGCAGGGTATAATGAGGTCTGACACACAGATACACTGGCAAGAAATGAATCCTGATGATTGCAGGAAAGCGGCACATAACTACTAATCGCGGCAGAATTTTCTGGTTCCCAATTTTAGCTGGTTCCCAATTCTGCATGAGATATGTCCATTGGTTTTGGCCCTAGACTTCTGGAAAAAGGCAATCCTTTACTGCCTCTCAGTCAAAACTCAGTGGCATTATTATATTCTCAGGGTTCTTATATTCTTCTTTCAGAAGATATTCTTCTCTTAGAAGCTCTGTATGTTTTCCATGTTTATGTATGTGTTCTAGCGTGTGCTCTATCCTCTTTTCTATCAGGCAACTATTTCTTGAACGGAGTGGCTCTGAATCTCTTTACCAAACCAAATCATGTGAGACCAAAGGCAAGTGGAGATCAGATATCCGAAACTGCTGGGGCAATCTTAAAAGTGCAAAATGTCCTTTTTGCGTTATTGCCTATTGTCTGGGAAAGACTTTCAGTGACAGCAGTACCACCACCAGCCAAGACAAATAGTGCCTGAACACTAAAAAGTGATGCTTTGGCATCTATTTTAAACAAAACCTCCCTTTTTATCTGACATTAGAAAGCAGATTTGTGTTCAAGGAGCAAGAGTGAGGCTAAAATTAAAATTGAGAACTTGACTGGAAAAGCACAGATTTAATTCAGCTCCATATTTTGCTATCATAAACAAACACAATTCACAGTCTCTCCTTTATCGTAAGTATTTTGACACAGCTAATTTTTCTCCTTTTCTGTTATAATTCTTACCACCCTTTTCACTTTGGAAAGAACTAAATACAAAGACTAAGAGTATTTTAAAAGGGTTTCATGTCAGTGTTGTCCTACCACACCATGAGAAATCACTATAAAAATTGCCATGTGTGTTTGTACGGGCAATTAAGTTCAAGCATTTTCTGAAGGAGCAAAACATTTGTGCTGCATCCCTTCTGCAGCCTTCCTCTGTCTATTCAACGTGTTAATTTGAAGCTTATCTTTTCTTCACCTAATACATTTGGGATGGACAACTAAGGATTTTTTTGTAGAAAGTAACTAATTCTGGGATATAAAATAGAAATAAGTAGCCTTGCTAGCCTGACACACAGATACACTGGCAAGAAATGAATCCCAATTGCAGGAAAGTGGCACATACCTACTAATACCTAGCACATACCTAGCCTACAAGGACGGTATTCCAAAGTGCCATCATAGCTTTAGTTGTTAATCAGATTAGTAAACTAGTTCAGTGTGGAGGAGGAAGGAATCATAATACTTTTGAGAGTCTCATGAAAAGAGATATCTTAAATATTTTTTTTACATGAGCACATACAAAAAGAGAGAGAGTAAATTTAAGCATGCAAACTGACACATGCAAAGAAATTTTGGTACATGTCAATGTTAAGTTCGACAAATCAGAAAACTGCCCTTGCTCATCAGTCATTTACTGTGAGTTCCTTTCTAATGGAAATGAGGGGGAAAACAAATGTGTAAATGTGAACTCTAACATTATCTTTAGCCTGCATCTAGTTTTAGAAGACAAAAACGTGTTTAATCATGTGCTTGGTATGTAAATGTTTGTCAAAGTCTTGTGGAGTTATGAAAACACAACACAAGAAGAGGGAAAGAATTGTGCTGGGAGGAATGACACACAGAGGGCTTTAGAAGCAGAGGTTTTGAATTACTGGTCTTCTGAGGCCCACAAAGAACAAGGAATTTAAAAAACAGCCGAAGACTTGCCAGCAGTTTGGGAATTGCTACAGCTGTTCTGGTAACCCCCTGCTAATAATCTTTTCATTCGTGTTTCTGCAACATCTATTTCTTGTTTCTATCAAAATATTAAAAATGCAAATTACCTATTAATTTCCTATATTGTAAAGGAAAATGAGGGGAAGAATATGGGGAGCACATTTGCCAAGGAGCAAACAGAATAGTGGCCTTCTCCTTCTGATGCACACGTGCTATGGGAATAGGCCAGCACATAAAGGGTCACGGCTCCGCTTCAGCCTCTAGCTGGATTTTGAAAGAGAAAGTTCAGTGAATTGAAGGATGGCAGTATGTATCTGTCTGCAGGATAGCAGAAGCCTGATGAACAGAGATGTTTCAACACCTCTGAAATAAAATGCTCACAGGCTAGAGGGCGGCAGGGGCTCAATTGCTCTTCTATTCTCTGTATATCCTTTTAGGAGCTGCCTGCTTTGACTTCCAATGTGAGATAGCAAGCTTCACCTTCCGCTAAAAGCTGAGGATTTTTTGCTGGAGAAGTCCAAATTTCCTTAAAATTTCCTCAGTGCTTAGGACAAAGCGCTGAGAGCAGGTGTCCGAATTTCACTCCAGGTGGCTGGATGCTTCTATGTTAAGTGCTGTGTTGCGTAGTTTCTGAATGCATGAGACAGAGCTACTGAGGCCACCTTAAGTATTAGAGCACAGTTATTTAGGACCCTCATCATTCTGTACTTCCTTGAAAAGAACCTGAGAAATTTCCTTGACAAAGGTCTAAGGGCAGAACTGATATTTAGGCTCTGCAATTTTTTTATGTCCAACAGATACCAGTGTCCTTCATCAGGTAATATCATCACCATATATCAAGTAAAGATCTGGGTAATCAGAATGTAAGCAGAACAAGTTTAAATCTCTGAAAGGAAAATAATACAGTCTCTGCTAGAATCAACCATGTAGTTTCATTTGATTACCCATTGCACTAATTTGTCCATCAGTTTAGTCTATTGATTAAATTTTAATTGTAAACTTGAGGAGGTCCTTGCAGAATTACTTCTTTAATTTGGCTTCCTCAAGCATCTATTAATTTGCTTTTTCTTTAATTAAAATCCAGAAAAAAACAAGCTGACCCAGCTTATGCTGATTTAGTTAAACCATGATGTGAATCATAAACTCTAAAGACACAAGAAATTTCTGGGTAAAAAGTCCTGCTCGTTTGGTTCTGTTTACAAATACAATAAAAGTTCCGTGGATTTTCTTTGTACTTTTTTTTGAAGGCATAAAAGCAGTATAAAATATATATTTTTAATATTCTATTTCCATTTTTAGTGCCTGATGGCTTTGTATGATATATGGCAAGTATGATATACTTGTAGACAATTATATTTTAAATTTATGTATATGGGTCTAGAGAGTTAAATCGTTCAATAATAATTTGAATATTTCTCATATTGGACTTACTGTCACAAAAGATTTGACTGATTACCATATTCATAAAAAATTTCCCTCAAGTGTCCTCCTATTGATTGTATTTCACATTCCTAACTCTCAGACTTTCTTTTCAATATTTCATGTCTCTTCTTATTTCAACAAGTGTTAGAAGGGATGCATGAAGATTTCTTTTCTTTTAATAACATCTCTATTTTTAATGTTCATTAAATGCCCTCTAGGCAGCCAAATTTGGAGCAGAGTTGCTGTGATTCAGAAGAGATGCTTCTACCATGAACTCAGCAATTTAAAAAAAAAAATCTTTCATTGTAGCAATTCAGCCTTTAGCCACATGACTAAGGTTTATACTTCCATGTTTGGCAAAGACCATTTGCCCAATGTTAGCATTGGAATTCACTTAACTTTGATTTTGTTCAAATTTTCATTTAATTTTTTACAAATACTGTAGCATTGTTTGCTCGCTGTTTCTCTCAATTTTTCTTACGGTTTCCTGCATGCCAACTGCACAGTATAATGCACTGAGTATGGCATAAGCCAGAACAATAAATTGCTAAGAGCAGGAGGTACATCATTAGGGACGGCATCTATCTCCTTGAACAGTTGTAAACCAGCTTTCAGACAAATCTGTTGTAACACAAGCATATTTTGAACACTTCTGTATCATAAGGAAGTCCCCGTCTGTGTTTTCCAGCAACAAACTTTGCAGCCTCTCTGGTTGTCAGTACATCTGTGCTTGTGTGTTCATGTATTCACTGGACACTGCTTCACAGGATTTGCCAGCCTAAGTAGATACCTGAGCAAAACCCCAACCTGGAGCTGCAGCACCATCTATGAAAACTACTCACTGGCTGCTCTGGCTCAGGATAACAAAGCAAATTTTGTAATCTGTGTAACACACTGGGAGAGGTACTGGGTACTAGGAGAGCTTGGCTGGTTGGGAGAGGTACTGCAGGCTTGGCTGGTTTCCCGCATCTCCTTCCGAAGGGAACAGAGGAAGAGTTTGCAGTGATTTGCTCTTCTGTATAACACTTCTACAAGACTGCACCTAATTGTCCCTGGCTACAGGTGAGGGATGACATGATACTTGGTATGGGATTGATAGAGCTGAAGTTTTATTTGCTTATGTATCATGTAAAATCAAAGAAAAATTAAAAATCTAGTTCCTGGGTATTGGGTATCACCTAGTTAGGGATCCTTAAATATCAGACGTAGTCAAGAGAATTTGTATATCTTTACCAACTTTTCAAGGCTCCATATCCCCCCACCGTTTTGCAGATATTCCAAGCTCATATCCCACAGTCTTGTAGCACTTTCTATTGACAGATACAAAACAATTCAACAAGTTTAGTAGGCCTAAACTAGTTCTTTTGTTCATCCGTGGAAATACCAACATCAGCATAGTGCCTACTATTTCCTGCAGCCAGCTGCTCCCTTCCTGGAGCTTCCTAGGAGGGAGCTCGTTCCATGCAGCCATGGAAGTGTGACAGATGATCTCTGGGTACACCAACGGCATCCAGCCTGTTCTCCTCCTGTTTGCTGAGCAGCTTCACAAGAAAGTCCTTCACCTCCCATACTTATTTGCACAGGGGAGTAAAGGTCCTAACACATCTGTGCAGAGTCATCTTCCCCCTCTTGTTTGATAATCCTGATAATCTTGAAGCAGATCTAATGAAGACAGGAACAGGCTGGCCTGCCTGCCTGTATCTGGCCCTGGTTGCACATTGCCATCTCTTTCCTTGCTTTCCTGGTATTTAGTAACCAGTCCTGAGCTCATTCAGGAAATTAAACCATCAAAAGCTAGAGATGAGGGAGCCAGGTAACACAATAATTAATTAACACAAAACACTTACCAGGGACTTGAGAATGCTGCTAATTACTAGCACAATTGTATCTCCAGTCTGAATGTTTCTGTTTGAATGCAGATAAGGCAAGCTAACAGCCCAGCTTCGAGCACCAGTGCTTCTGTCCTCTGAAGCCTCAGCTCAGATCTCACACACTGCTTGAGGAGACTCAGGAAAATGTTCCGAGTGGGACCTAGAGGCCATCTAAGGATTAGCATGGCATAAGCTTACTCTGCCAGGTTCCGTTTTTGTTACAGGTGAGCTAGGCAGCTGCTGTTTCTTGCTGGCGGGGCCTTAAGCAGTACCAGACTCTCCGCACACTGCCGTCACTTTTATTTTACCTTCATGCTGACCTCCCTGAGTTACTGTTAAGGCAATCAGTAGGCTGAGGCTGCATGGCCATTCGGAAGAGGAAACCTGCCTGACTGCTTCGTTGCCAATTTGTTTTTCAGCTGGTTGATGAGACTGTGAAAGAAGTCAGCCACCGGGTCCTGGCTCCAATACCCACCTGGGGCTACCACTCTCACCACTGAGCACTCAAAAAAGGCGATCCAAGTTGGCTGCAAGTTTGGCAGCCACAGCGCCTGTGGGGAACTCTTGCAAGCAATGGTGAGAAGCGGGAGGCAGCCCTGCACTGCCGAATCTGGTGGCCTTCCACTATTTTCACTGACTTTGAGGACAGCGTCTTTGGCCAGCTGCTCTCCCCATGTTACGCAGAGACTTTGAAATGTTTGCCCGCGGAGGTGAGGAAAGGGCTGCCTCACTGACAGCAGCCAGATGAATCATTCATAACGAAACCCTGAGCACTGCATTTGTGCCTCCTTTCAAGCTAGGTGACAGCTATAATTCCTCAAACTTTATTTTTCCAATTCTGGTGAATGTTTATGCATATGGCTGTCACAAGCATTACCACAAAGATGTATTTTCGGGTATTGGAAATTCAAGCTGGGAGCATCACAAAAACCATGTGGGATTGCCTCTCATTCCCAACCCATACGACATCCCTATTTTAAGCGTTTTTGAGCATATGAATCATAAACTCCAGAGCATTTGTTTTTGTTTCAATACTATTGTTAAACACCAGCTGCGAGCTCCTGTCTTTGGTGTGACCTGCTGAGGAGACTGGTCCCGGCGTTCCTGGGGAGTTTGTCGCTCCAGAGCAGCAGATCCCACCAACAAAACAAAAAAGAGAAGTGAGGAATACTCCAAGTTATTCTCAAAATTGTGACTGGAAAAGGAGGTGTGGGTGAGTGCATCTCAAAGAGGCACTGTATATGTGTTTTTTTCTTTTTTTTTTCAGATATTATATCTCTGAAAATTGGTGGATCAGACCGACAGAATTTTTAGCATTCCACCTATGTCACTGGTGATTTTTCAGGTGACCTGTCAGTGCTCAGGACTTGACCGCTAATTGGTTTTGAACTTCATGTCAGCAAAGCACTGATGTTCTCAATCAAAAACAAATAGGAATGGGTTTTGGTTTTGTGTTTATTTCCAAGATCATGTGCAGCTAAAACTCTGGTTTCATGAGCTGAATACAGATAGCAAAGATAATAGACTTGGTGGTATTTTTTTCTCCATATATTTATTATCTCATTCAACAGAGCCATACTGCTATGTCAACATGGAGAAGCAAAGCAAGTTTTCAAATATGCCACCATCATTACCATCTATACAAGAGAAAAAGAGAAAGACAGATGACAGCAATTACCATGAGATATCGCTCATCTCTGTGATCAGATGGGACAGTGCAGGTGGCATCCTGTCTGATCCTTCCCCTGTCACAAATGGCAGAAGACATGATAGCATGAAGTTCCTAATGCCCTTCTCACATTTTTGCACAGCAAAACTCTGATACAACAGGAGGGTTCACAGCTAAGATTCAGGCGCAGTTGGTGATCTAAAAAAACATTTATCCTTGGCAGACTCTAGAGGCCTCAAAAGCGTTTGAGGCAGTTGTCATGAAGCGCACAAACACACACACGTACGTGCACACACCTCTCCGGGTGCTTCTGAGAAGCTGTACCAGACCTGATGAGATCTTAAGCTTGCAACAATTCCAGGAGAAAAAAAAAAAGTTTATTATCTTGAACCCAGTAACTTATATACAGACACAGCTGTTACAGTTGACAAGACCATAGCTGAAAAACATGTAAGCATTTTGCATCCTTTTATTGAATTATGCTTTCTCACACATGTAAGTGGCAAATCAGATTAGCAGTGCCAATGCATATTTCTTCTGTTGACTATGAGAAAAAGATTGGAAGCAGCACAAACTGTAGATTAAATTAAGGGTCTATTGAAGGGTGGTTCTCTCCAATTTGCTATACCACTGTAAGTAGTGATCTTATTATCAAAGATGTATATGAATTCTAGAGATTTTGTTTATACTGAATGCATGCGTTACTGTCGTACTAGCAGGTCTGAATGTGCAGTGTGAAGCTGTCGAACTTACCACTGTTTTACTGATGGAGGCCTCAGCTAGCACAGTACGGGGATGCCAAAACAATTCACTTCTATAGCCTGACCTCCAGAGAGTTGGTGCCCTCGCTGTCTGCTGAAATGTAGGAAGAAATAAACAACTGAAGAAGACAGGAGAAACACTTTCCAAGCCTTATTGCTTAAACAGTGACACACAAAACGCAACTCAAACACAGTGATGCTGACATTATTAGATAGGAATTGCATTAAGGAGCCTTTCTAGTAAGCAGCAGTTTCATCTGGAATGAGCCAGGTTGTGAGGCAATAATATCAAAACGCAGCACAGAAAGCAGCAACAATTTCAGCAGAGGCTTCAGTTTCCTCTGATTACATCTGTTTCCCATTACAAAGGCTACACATTAAAAATATCAACTGCTTTGTGTTCAGATGATACTCTAATAGCTTTCTTGGATATACCAAAAATGAACACGCATCTTGAGCATGCACATGCAGAACACTCCTTTTTAAAGTGATGAATTTCATTTTTAATTGACTGGAAAACTTTTTTTTCCCCTATTTCCATGAATTAAGGCCTCAGACACTTCCAACACAACCAGTGAATGCAGCCATTTCAGCATACAGAAGAGTCAGAGATTTCAGTTATTTCTTTGCCTGATATTTTAAAGACTTTATCTAGAAGTTTGTGTAGTGTTTTATGGACAACGAATTGGTGGTCTGGCCTACTGTGGCAGCTGAGCAATTATCTAAGCATGTGCTATGGGCCAGAAGGAAAATGCTAAATAAAATATAGAGGTCAAAAAATACTTCAGGAAAAAATGGCAGCAAGAGTACTTAATACCAGGTGTCAAAAGATGTTTATTTGGTTTATCCAGTGGAAACAAGCAACTAGATAGTAACACAATATTTGAATAGGGCTAGAAAAAAAATGAATGAAATGTCATCAGTATTTATATTTGTCAATACGAAGAGAAATAGTAAGAGAAATCACATGAGTTCGGTTGTCCTCTCAGAGAGTTGACAATGATGGAACCTGATAATACTGCTAGGCCAGTTGGAGACTGTGTGCTTGAAAGGTGCTGTCCTCGCTTCACAGATATCTGCTGCTACCTATGCCTATGTGTTGTTCAAAAGAAACACAGGATACAGAGACACATTTTCAAGGGAATCACAGCAAGATCAGGGTCAAAAACAACTTTCCTATTCCAAAAGATTTTTAGTTCTCACTGGTTTCTCTTTCAATTTTCATAAAGAATTCTCTCCCAGAGCCAAGAAGTATTTCTTGACAGAAATTCAGAAATTTAGTTGAATAAATATTTAGCTGACACAAGTCTGAGAATTTTTTTTACCCGCTCCAAATCAACAGTTTTGATGCTTTCCCTTAAAAAAAAAGACTAATCACATCACAAGAACATGATAAACAGTGTTATTTGAGAAAGTAGACTGAGAAAACAGAGATAAATGAGAAGAGATAAAACCCTGCACAGCCCTGCTGCAGCAGGGAAATGATGTGCAAGTCCATGCCCTGTCTGCACTTCTATTCCAGCCACGCTGCCTGAGACTGGGATTTTTATTTTTTTTTTTCATTTGGGGTTCCCTGTGGCTTGATAGCAAAGAACTGAGGAAGCATCTGCTTTGCATTTTTAAAAGATTGAAATGGGTATAAAAATAATTTCTCTCTGTGACTGAACAGCCACCGTCCTGATGCCAGTTTTTAATTAGCCAGCAGAGCACCTTCAGAGAAACATACAGCTGCTCCTCAGAGCCTCCTGAGAAATAGCAACATTCCAACATCACTAAACAGACTCAAAAATGTCGGAAGACTGGCTTGAAGCCATGAATTCCCATTTTTAATGCTTAATTCCATCTTGGAGGTCCATTTCCTTAGGAGGAATCCAGTGTTTGTTCAGAGTTTCAGTATAAAATGTCCAACATTCATGGGGATCTCCTTCCTTCCATTTTACCAGTTCTTCTTCCTCACTTCCCCCCTTATCCTTCTGAGCATCCCCTTACGCTTTTACCACCAGAAGCACCTCAGTTGTTGTCTGGAAACAAGGCACTCCTGCCAGAGCAATACGCTGCCTTTACTACAGTAAAGCCCTTGGCCTTGCTCTTGCTCAGCCTTTGAGGCAGGTGGGCCCAGCTCTGTCACCCTGTGTGCCAGGAACATCAGTGTAGCTACTGTCCTTGCTGACACTACAAATGATGGATGCCTTTTCTTTTGCATTTTTATTGTCCACTTCCAACTAGCTCAATTTTTATATCTCCTTTCTCCAGGACATGTCATCATTTCAGCCATCTTTTTCATCTGTTTTGGCAGAGACAGGACTGCTTTCCTCGTAGCTGAGCCACCCAGCAGCTCTCTCTGCAATGTGGTGACCCATTGAGAGGGCAAACACTTCCTCTGCACATCTATATTTTATGACTTCAGTCCACACCTTTCCTTCATATCTGTAATGCAGTTTAAGAACTATTTGTCCTGTGTTTCTGGACAAAGACTTAGGTCACATATTTATACTTCTGTCAGAACACTAGTTGGCAAGTTCGATCTTCAATAGCTGTCTTTCCCTTGCTCTCTGACTGTCCTGCCTGAGATGGAGCAACTTGGAAAAGGGAGATTTCATAAACTGAGAAGTGTTGGTACTGATGAGAATCTAGGCCAAAAAAAAAAAAAAGAAAAAAACCTAAAAGCTCTGAGGCATCTTACAGAAGACCCCTGTACACAGACAGTCATCTGTTCAGAGATCAACATATAGGCTGCATGTATCATCTAGAAAATAGTGTATCACTGCTCAGAAATAGAACTCAGTAAGCAGCGAGGCTCAAAGCCAGTGTAGCCGGGTTCTCCCATACTGAGCTCTAAGGAAGAGCGCTACATCCAGACAGCAAAATCAGCCATGGCCTTCATTAATAGGTATTTCCCTTTTCATCACTAGTGTGATGGTATGCTGAGTTATAAAGGATTCATCAGTCTTATCTGTAGCGTGGACGTGGTGTTATCATTGTTACTTTTGTGAATGACACATCCCTGAAGGCCTATGTTTCTGTATGTGAGCTCTAACAGAGTCCCCAAAGAAAAAAAGCAGCAGTGTTGCTTTCCCTTTATAGATAGTGATCGTAACCACACTGCTCAGGCAACCTGCTGAGTACGCGCTAGGAATTGGATTCCATGTGCTGGATCAAAATATTGCCCATCACCCCTTAGATTAGGAATTATTCTAGTGCTGGGACGATATTATGCAAGAAATGGAAAAAAAAGCTCAACAGTGCCAAGACACACACGTGAATTTAACACGCTGTCTAAGAGCCCTTAAACCTTTCCACTAGCTTTTGTTTCACACATCTGCCTTCCACGGCGCAATGTTGGCAAATGCACCTCTTTCTTTGTTTCTGCTGTCTCAGAAACTGCAGAAAGTCTGCAGTGCTATAGAGCAGTAAGAAAAATGTGTGTGTACTGTGTACTGCTCCCACCTTCATTCACCTCCCATTCTGTGTTGCATGTGTTCTAATCTCAGATTTCCTCTCCACTCTGCTCTTCCCATTGATATGATTGATATTAAATTTGCATCTATACGTGTTTAAGTGGGCTGCACTATAACATTTGTAGTTATCATACGATGCATGTTAGAGAGGACTTAAAACTAAACACTTCTGTTTAGTCCTCATCATGTCTACTCACATTATGGAAGTAAGAAAGCAGCAGATGCATGTTGGATGAGTAGGCCTATGAACTCATAGGAACAGGAGGATAGATGACAGAAATGGGCATATTCTTTTAAAACTGGTACAGCACAAAGGCATTGATCTGGATAAATTTTCCCTTCAGTTCTTGCTAGAAGAACTGCACTTGAGGACATGTGGCGCAAGTGACTTTAGACAGCTGCTCCTCTACATCGCTTGCTGGCACTCCCAGACCATGTGTGGGTTAAGTGCAAGAGGTGGGTGTACCCTAATACCCTCCTCCTACAAGCACGCACCCATCCCCATGGTCTTCCTGGGTTACTGCAATTTAAAACAACTAGTAAAAAGTAACAACACTCACTTTTGTTCAGCACATGCACAAAAGCTGCCTCTGTTCCGTGATTCTGCCCTAGAAGGTGTTTTCTGTTTGCCTAGAGAACGGTTCACAGCGATACAACCAGTTTCTTACGCACCTCCTCTCATGCTAGACTGAATTTCTTTCTTCTTCTCTTTTTTTTTTTTTTTTTAATGAAGAAAATTGATCCGAACTTTTATAAAATATCCACCACCATGAGCTCGGATGGTAAAGGTATCCTAGGTATTACTATTACTGAAGTCAAAAGCTTTCTTATATGAGTACCCCTCTGTATTCTTATCGTTGGCTGCCTTTCATGGATGCGAATGGCAGGCTTGTAATTTATGCAGTGAACCACTTGTACAATCTGTATTCCCTAGCCCCTCTTTCAGGAGATTTTTGCATCCCCAGTGTTAGCCTATTTATTGTCAAGCATTCCAGATAAAAGCTACCAATATTTTCTGGTGAGAATTTATGCAAATGCTTTGTGGTCTTTATACATTTGCTTTCCCCTTTTAAATCAAATCACGCCATGGAAGAACATGAAGCTACTAGTCACACATATTAATTAAATGAACTGAAAGCTTATACCAAATGACATATTAATACTATAGCAATGTGTCTGACCTATTTAATTTTAAATGCAGATAGTGATGGAGGAAAAGATCTTCTAGAGGTCTTTAGGATCCTCTTCTGAGAAAAATAAAAAAAAAAGGTTTCCTTAAGTGAAGGACACATACAATATAAGGCTAGCATAATATGGGACAGAAAAAAGGTAAACTTTTCAAACTTTTCAGAATAATAATTAGGGGAAAAAAAGGTAATAATTCTTGTTTGGGAAATTCTTATTTCAGAATTTATTCTTGAAAGCAATTAAGTAACCAGGTTTAGTGACCAACTCTACGCAACGTTTAATTATGTATTTAAGTATTTAGATGACTGCATAAATACAATCAAAATGTAATCCCTGTTGCCAAACAAAACCAGCAAGCTGTTTAGAGATTTTCATCTCCAGTACAAACGTTACTTGCAATTATTAGAAAAGAAAAATCTACTACATGCCCCAATTACCCTGTCAAAAATCATGCATGAGGCCAGTAAACATAAAATCCCTTACACTCTTTCTCACACATATCTTGTAGAAATCTGAAGTCCAACAAAGCTGTTACTATGGTTTAAATACTTGCTAACAACCTCATGGGTGACGGGAGACTTTTCCCTTGGAGCTGGCAAGCAGCAGGCTGGAGCATGATGCTCAATGCTCAACTGGAGATTTCGCCAGGAGAGCAGCTACTAAGGTGCCCAGAGCTTAAGTATCACTCAGTGGCCATACACATACTGTTCCTCCTCTCAATCTTTTTAACTTCAAACCATCTGCAGTGCTATTTCTGCTCCAGCTTGTTCTGTTAGAAATCAAAGGTAAGACCACTTCCTTCTTAATTCTTTGTAAGTCTGAGCAACTTCTGGGATCAGTAAAGAAATTTCATTTTAAGTAAGATATCAGTAAAAACTTTCATGTACAGTAAGTAGTCTGTGGGAAATTTTCTTTTATATTATTTAAATACTTTCTTTAAAGTTAAATAAAGATTTATTAAATCTTTAATCTTTAAATTTTAAAAATTTAAAGTCTTAAATACTCTTTTATTTTACATTATTTAAAATATGCTTCTAGAAAAAAAATTAAACAGAGAAACTTGATTTCATGAAATGACTGAATTGTCCAACAAAATTACTCTAAATTTTTATGAAATTAAGCGAAATTAAATGAAAATAAATTCATCACAAAAAAGGTAATTTGGCTATGAAATCCTTCCAGCACAAGCACATTAAAAATTAGAATTACACATCTGAGAAGGAATTCTGAGTAGCAGAAATAATTGACTAAAAATCTCCTTCCATGAGAAAAGTTCTTTTTCATAGAAACACTGGTTTACTAATAACATGCAAGTAGAAGCACCAGTATTTCATTTAAACAAAACTGCCAATACTAAAACTCTTCAGCTCATGGACAATTTCATCTTTAATAATGAATACTTTTCTACTGTTTCTACTTAATCATTCCTGAAGCATTACCAAAAAAGTGAGGAAATGATTCTTTACTTTAATTAACTCAGGAATAGCAATTTCTCTGCTCATGAAAAATTCTTTAATTAAACTTCTTTTTTTTTTAATAAGGCATAAAGATCTGGATATAGTGTGATCAAAGTAAGAAACTTAAGTGGCAAATACACTACTGGGAAGAAAGAGAATTAAAAAAATACTGGCCTGTTGGAAGTAAAAAAACAAGTTTTGGGGAATAAATAATTAGTTCTGTATTAGAAGGAAGTGGGATATACAGGAGACTATGGAATTTTATTATTCTTTCATGAGAACTATTTTTAAATCTGCCCCGGAAAGGTGATGGTGCACCTCATCCTAGAGACCATATGTAGGCATGTCAAGGCAAAGAAGGTCATCAAGAAGAGTCAGCATGGATTCACCAAGGGAAAGTCATGTTTGACGAACCTGATAGCCTTCTACGATGGGGTGACTGGCTGGATGAATGATGGGAGAGCCATGGATGTTGTTTCCTTTGACTTCAGCAAGGCTTTTGACACAGTCTCCCATAACATCCTCACAGGAAAGCTCCGGAAGTATGGACTGGAGGAGTGGGCAGTGAAGTGGATTGAGGACTGGCTGGATGGCAGAGCCCAGAGGGTGGTGATAAATGGGGCTGAGTCTAGCTGGAGGCCTGTGGCCACTGGTGTCCCACAAGGGTCAGTACTGGGCCTGGTGTTGTTCATCTTGTTCATCAACGACTCGGACGAGGGCACAGAGGGCACCCTGAGCAAGTTTGCAGGTGATACCAAACTGGGTGGAGTGGCCGACACTCCAGAGGGCTGCGCTGCCATTCAGAGGGACCTAGACAGGATGGGCAGAGTTGGGCAGAGAGGAACCTCAGGAGGTTCAACAAGGACAAGCACAGGGTCCTGCACCTGGAGGAGAATAACCCCAGGTACCAGTACAGATTAGGGCTTGAGCTGCTGGAAAGCAACTCCATGGAGAGGGATTTGGGAGTCCTGGTTGACAACAAGTTACCCATGAGGCAGCAATGGCCCTCGTGGCCAAGAAGGCCAATGGGCTCCTGGCTGCAGCAGGAGGAGTGTTGCCAGCAGGGCGAGGGAGGGGATCCTGCCCCTCTGCTCAGCTCTGGTGAGGCCGCACCTGGAGTACTGGGGGCAGTTCTGGGCTCCCCAGGACAAGAGGGACGTGGAGCTTCTAGAGAGGGTCCAGCGTAGAGCGACAAAGATGATCAAGGGTCTGGAGCATCTGTCGTATGAGGAAAGACTAAGTGAGCTGGGCCTGTTTAGCCTGGAGAAGGGAAGATTGAGAGGAGATCTGAACAATATGTACAAGTACCTGAGGGGAGAATGTAGGGAGGATGGGGCCAAACTCTTCTCGGTGGGCCAGTGACAGGACAAGGAGTAATGGGTACAAATTAAAACACAGGCAGTTCCATCTCCATGTGAGGAAGAACTTCTTTCCTGTGAGGGTGCCAGAACCCTGGAAGAGGCTGCCCAGAGAGGCTGTGCAGGCTCCTTCTCTGGAGATCTTCCCAACCCGCCTGGCTGCCACCCTGTGCCCTGTGCTCTGGGTGTCCCTGCTGGAGCAGGGGGTTGGACTGGATGATCTCTAGAGGCCCCTTCCAACCTCAACCATTCTAGGATTCTGTAAATCACTATGTTACTGCTAAAAGAAATTTTACTCATAAAACATTTATGTTTTAAAACACACTGTATTTCATTATTCCAGCATTTGCTTTAAGAAAGTGTGATTAATATAGAACGTATAGCAGCTCACCTTTTCATTACCCAGATCCATATATTTTTTCATCGTCAGCAATATGATTATTAGAAACATAAATTTGAAATAATTTATTAATAAAATGCCTCCTATTATCTTACTTTTTAAGAAACTATCAAACTTATGCTTATTTATTACCGATAGAGAATATATCTATCTTACCATACTTTCAAATTGCTTTGCCATAAATAAAACCGCGGACAGACAAATAACTGTGTTACTGAGAGCTTACTATTTCTTTAAAGCTCCCCAGTCAATAATAGACAATAAAGACTGAACCAGTTTTTCAGTAACTAATCTTGATTTAACAACAAACTCCACTCATTTTAGCCAAGTCAGACTAGTTCAGGCTGTGCTGGAAGGGGAGTGAATCCAAGATGAGCGGATGCTCAGAGACATTGCAGCCTCCATCCTAAACACATCATGGCTCCAGTGCCTTGGTTAGTCACAGGCAAAGGCAAAAGTCATGGAGGAGGATCTGTCTCAGAGTGAGGTGCCTCCATGGACACCTCAGGTACCAAGGGTTTATGGTTGGACTCGATGTTTTTAAAGGTCTTTTCCAACCTCATGATTCTATGATTGATTTATTCTATGTGTGGACAAGTCCTTGTGTGCCTCAGGTCCAGGAGAGGTGCAGGAGTGCAATGGAATGACTGCTCATCTCCAGTATGTTTTTAGTCTTGCCCTTTCCTCTTAAATGCAGTTAAAAACCGTGTGTGTTAAGTATAGTAACTTTGGGAGTGTCAGAGGACACTGTTTGGGGAAATCCGCATCTGCTGCATGTTTCATGGAAAAAAATCCGTAGTATAAAATGGATATTGACTGTGCACTGTTTAGATTTTTCTAAATATGTACTCTAAAATTCCTAGCACAAACATATGGTCCCACTCTAAAAGAGTGGACAATATCACTTGAACATAAATGTTGTTGGTGTTTGAGTGACTAGTCATTCCTTCAAAATGTGCCCTTAGGATTTAATACTAGTAAATGCATAAACATTTAAAAAAAAAAAAAAAAAAAAAAAAAAAAAAAAAAAAGGTATTTTACTGCCCTCTAATGGCCGGCAATATACAGGACCGGTTTACATCCTTCATGCCCCCAAAGCTCCCTCCGCAGTGACACAAAGTGCTCCAGTCAGAAGGAGGAAACTCAGGATGATCTGCTGCTGGAATTGAGGGAATAGGTATTTCTAACACCGCTTTTAGGCTTTTTTACCAATACCTAGAGATTCTGTGTTTGGCAAATTTAAAAATAAGATATTTAAACACAATTTTAAGCCTCTTTTTTTTTTTTTTTTTTTTTTCCCTTTTGTGAACTGCTGTTAACAGCAGCCATATGACTTCTTCAGGGTGTAACTGCTTCTCAGTGTCAGGAGGGGATTTACAGTCTGGACTTGAATAATCATACAATATATTATAGTTAAGTAATAATACCGATACCAATAGAGGCTGGTGATGGGTTGTATTGTCAGTTCTGGTAATAAACAATTCATTATTATAAATATAACAGTAAATAATTTTTAAGTGTCATACATCCAGTGAGCATAAATTATAGTGTGGCTCATTTTTCCACCATGGGAAAAGAGTAACCTGGTAAAGTCTCAATATATTTCAGAAAGAGAGTTCATGCATGCTGGCTTACTGTGGAGCACTGGAGATTTTTCTAATGAAAATTTGATATAAAAGCAAGTCTTTTTTTTCCTAGATAAAGAAACATAATAGGGGACAATATTCTTGAAAACTTATATTTATGCACACATAAATATTTTTTATGTGTGTGCCTGCATTGAAACAGAATCCAGAATTGTAAGAATTTCTCTCTTCATTTTCCATTTTTTTCACCAATCCCATGTATTTATAGTTCATTTTTATCACTTGATTGTTTTCTTTCTTTTCCCCTCTGCCTCTTCTCATACATTCCTTCCTAAGCCGCATGTGACCTTAATGATAGCTGAGCTCTCAACACATGATATTTCAGTGTTTTTGGAGATGAGTAACGCAAACTGACCTGTCTGCTCTCACTGTGACCTTGGAGAAGTGACAACAGGATCAGAAAAAAAGTCTGTTGTCATCTGAAATGTGCCTTAATTATATCTGTTGCAACAGCTGAAAGCTGTTAACAAGGTGCTCTCACAGTACAGATTTTAGCCTTTACTGAGACATCTGGGTCTCTCTTACTGCACCAGGACGCTTTTGCAGAACTTAAACGTTTGCAGAAAACATTTTAGTTTTTCTGCTTTAACCAGGAGCGTTCTTAAGTCCACACAGCTACTGAACTAGATCTTGCTTGAATTTATACTCAATTTACACTGAATTTACAGGCTTGCTCCACTAAAGCATACGGAATAGCAGTGAAAGGTTTGAGAACTGCACACATGTTGCTTGAACCTCGCTGAGACTCAGTAGTATATAATGTCATTTGTTCCGTTTTGGTACCTGGGAAACTTGGGATGAGATTAGAGAATAGAAACAACTCCATCATAGGCAGAAATCTGAAGCCTTAATTTTATCATGTAGTGAATGAAAACCATTTTTATGGTATCTGAAAGAAAAACTGCTGCTTTTGTCTGTGTGTCTTCATCAGCCGAATTGCTATCTGTGGGGTAATAAATCAGGAGTCTTACAGAACAGCTCCAGATAATACTCCAGACACTGGTGAGGATGGATGTGGATATCCAACAGATGACACAATTATTTGTGGGGGATCTGTAATGGAAAGTGTGTCAGAAACAACTGTAACTACACTATGCTTGTTGAAAGAGCAAATCAAGACAAGCTAAAATGAGTTTGGAACCTTAAAGAGAAAAGTAAAAGAGCAAAACCTTTCTGCTTGGATAATAGTTGTATCTTGTCTATAAGGGCAATTAAATGAATGCTGAGAGTGGAGAGGCTCAGGGTGGTTTTTTAGCTTCACTACCACACATTGATTCTGCTGTGACTTTACTTTTCTTGAGAGCCAATGGCTACACTCAGTTCTTTTAAAACTGGTTGTCAAGACACATTGAACATAGATGAGAACTTTGAAAGAGTGTTTCTTAACAGTGCTTTTTCTATTTCTGAATTAATACAGAAAGAAAGCTTTTTCTAGTCCCAAAATACCTAGTGGCTTAAATACAGAGCATGGGGCCTTCCCTTAGTTACTAATCTCTATAAACCCTTTTAAAAAAAAAAAAGCTTCAAACTGCCTTCATTTTGGTAGAAGATGGCCCTTCTAGTAGACGTTCCAGCTGGAAACTAGTAATAGTGGACTGTTTTACGTTATCCTTCTTTAGGAAGGCTTTGGCAGATTCACTCATAAATATTGCAGCTGTTTTCACCATTTTCACTTCTGATTTGCATAATTAGTCTATTTCAGTATCATGACAAAATCATAAAATGGTTTACAAGTATACTTTTTTTTTGCTTTGTAATACACTGAAAACTGATGTACTGTACAAACTATATATTTCATCTCCTGTCCTCTTGAGTTCCAATCTCGATTCTTTGCATCATGCTACAAATAATATTATTAGGAGAGTGTAAGTTAGATAAGACTAAAACATGCTCACTTGTTAAAGATTACTGTTTAGCTGAACTCCTACCCTTTCCATATGTGCTGATATTGCATAGCCCCTAATTGTGTTTTTGCCTCACAGGAATTGAATTACTTTCCTTTGTTTCTGCCACTTCTCCCCGTAATTTTATCCCATATGCTTCACTTTAGTCTTGTACGTAGTCCTAAAGGAGTCTTGATTAAAGTACGCCTGTCTGTCTTTGCAAGGTGCATCCATAGACTTAACAGTTCAATAACAACTATATTTGTTTGATCAAATTTTAACTGTTTTTTTTTTCAGAGAAGATGCTAGTGAATATAAAACAGTTTTCATTTCAGCAAATATTCTGCAGAATTCCAGTCATTTGTGATGTGTCCTATATAGGAAGTAAAAAACACTCTCTTGCTTTGAATATCTTGCCTAATTGGGTGATTCACAAGATTATAAATCTGATTCCATTCTTGTAAATAATCCCAAAGAAACAACCATAAATCTGAGACCACACTTTGCAAATTCATACCAAGATTTGACTTTAAAATTGCCCAAAGCTTTTACTGGGAGTTGTGATGATTTTTTTACAAGCTGTATCTCTCTGGTGGTTAAGCGGATATCTCTCCATCACTCAGCTGCCTTCAACATGGGAAATGGTTTCCCATATGCTCCAGCTGGAAATTCTCTTCACATGAGACTTCCATTACTCCAGCTTAGGAGCCTCAAAATACCACTACGCCATCCAGCTGCTGCCATGCAGCAGGTTTTGCTGCTTTGTGCCAACATCATGGAGGCGTGGAGGAATCAGTCTACCAGGGAAGGACACTGGTGATTTTTTTTCTAGTTAGCAATTTGTTCTGCAGATAATGGAGAATAGAGAAGAAAATCAACAGAAGCTTTAAACTGTCCTTTCTAAATTTCAATGGTGAATAGCCATTTCTAGCCAAAGCCATTAAACAAGCAACAAAATTGAAATGGTATACAATATATTGTAAAATGAGAATGGAATTATTCCACTGTTTGCTCTGGTTGCTGTTTTATCATACTCTTCTAATTCATAATATTCTCTCATAAACAGAACATGACTTCCCGTATGTTTTCAGCACCTTGGCTGATGGAATGCATTTCAGCTGGTGGTGTCTGACAAAAAGGTTATTTGCCATGTGGAAATCATACAACACGCTTCCCACGAGCTTTTCACAGTGATGGAGTAAATGACTGTGGGAACGGTACAAATCTAGAAAACTGTGCTAAGTAAAGCAGCATCTCTAGTGTGTAGAAAGTGAATGTGGTTCTGGGATACGATCCTCCAGCTGCAATACGCACTGGATCACAAACGGTCTTCAGATGATCTACGAGTCTCAGAAGTCTGGTATTTCAGTGTAATTACTTTATATCTTAATTTTCTCAGGGAATGAAAGAATTACACCAGGCTGGCCAGGAAAGAAAAGAGAATGTTTAAAGTTACGTCCCCGGCAGACTCCAGTAGTGACATTTCTGTGGAGTCCTGGCCACATTAACCTCTGCTGGTGGACAGGGGATAATCACCCATATCTGCACCCATATCACTCTATAACATGCTGGCTCAGAAGCTAATGTATCAACTCTAATGTTTTCCCCTGCTTTGAATCCTCCCTCTCCACCAGCATCCTAGAGAAAATGTAGTTCTTTCAATCCTTTGTGCTAGCTATGTCAAATCCCCTTCATATGTTTCTTTTCTTCTTCATTACTATCATCTCTCAACTGCTCACTTTGGATGTCTTCATTTGTGGCTTTCCACATTGCACCTTCCCTGTTTACCACTCACCTAGGCACTGGCTCCAAACCACACCCTGGTGGACCAACAGCGTTTGCTCCAAAGGCTGATATTCTGCACATTTAAGGGAGACTCCCATCTTCTGCCAATCTAGTCAAAATAATTCTCCATACCTTATAAATTTTAACTGATTTCCTCTCTAATCTCATATAACTTGTAAATTTGCCAGTTCATTTAGCTATTCCTCATTTTCCATTGTTTTGTCTGAAATTTGAGGTCTCCATATGCATTCATTCATTGAATCTGATGCAATCTCTCTCTTTTCCCACTGAATCTCTCTGTCTTTCAACCTTTTTCCATTTTCATGTAGATTTTCAAAGAGAATATTTGTATTTTTACTGCAATTCCTTTGCAACTCTCTGTGCTGTACCATGTACTGCAATATTAGCGTCTCTGCTATATTAACTATCTCACTTTAACATTTAGTTATTTTTGTAAACACAGCTTTTAATTCTATTTTGCATCAGTTCATTAAATTTCTCTATTTCCTTTTGTTATGGTTTTAGTTTACAAGCTGATACACAATTTAAAGTACATCTTTAAAGTACAGCTGATAAATGTTAATACTTTTATAGAAATCACAGTGGATGGGCAAGTATTTTTATATGGTTCATGGAAAGCCTGATTACCTGGATTTAGCAGAAGAATGCTGTAAGTAATTGTGGTCTTTCCATGTCATTGCCATTCTGACAATCCTTAATCCTAAATGCACTAAAATGTCTTTATTAGTATCCTTAATCTATTTTATACTTTTAAGACTTTTCTCTGCCTATATGTATATATATTTGTATACATTTGCCATAGTCACATAGATATCTGGAATTTTAGATCAGTTCAAGGAACCTTTTTAGTTTCTCAGAGATTTGTACATGCACACCAGAGCAGAACAGAATGAGGTAGTCTGGAAGGTATTTGCTAGTGGTAGGTTGCTGCTTTATAGAACTGCAGGGAAATAGTAATTAAATTTCTAGAAATGGTCAGAAAGTCAGCATTTCACTCTAGAACAAAAGAGAAAATCATCTCTGTAACACAGCTGTATCTATATATGTGTATATATATATGTACATACACATATATATATATTTATATATATATATATAAAAGATTTTAAAAGCTTGAAGTGATTTATGTTGACTTCTCTTAAAATAGTTTTCTTGTCTATTAATGAAGAGTCATAAACCCAAAAGCTTAAGATCAGCAAAGTATTACAGCTCTGAGACAGCTCTCCAAATGCACTGCCAAGCTGGGGTACCCAAGAAACCCTTTCATGGAATCCCAAAAGGCAAGGACAGTGTCATGGCAAGAAAGTGCCAAGTTTAGTTGCTCTATCTCTCTGCACTAAAATGCAGTTTCTCTGTGAAGTGTCTTCAAGAAATCTGCCTTCTCAGATGTTCACGTTTGTATCACACACACATTTGTTCACACACACACACGTATATAAAAATGTGTGTGTGTACGCTGAGCACATTGAGCACGTTTTTCACTTACTTACCCTTATTTAGCTGGTACTTGGCTTATGGTTTTTAAATTCGATTTATCTTTTACTTGTGTTTGCTTTCACTATATGCAAAGCACTGCAGTCCCAGGATGTGCAGCATCAGTGTTTGTAGCTTTCCCACTAACTGAACCTTCTGGATTCTGGAGTCATTTTGGTGTGTTTTTTGTTTGTTTGTTTGTTTTGTTTTTTTTTTCTTCCATCTATATGTCCAGTGCCTTTCTGTGAAGAGATCTCTTCAGAACGCTTCATCTGATCAAAAGTCCTTGGCCACTGATATGTAAGACATACAGTCAAGAAATCTTCCATTTCTTTTTCTAGGTCTCCACCAACACTCAGAAGACCGCAGGTGCATGGAAACAGAACAAGAATGTGCTGCTGTTAGTTAAGGTTTGTTCTATTTGTTTCAAGTAACATAACCCTCTTGTAAGAGCTCCCTCTGCCCTCAGACATAAACATGCTTTCGAAGTGACACTTTGCACACCTCTGTACTCCGCAGTTTGGACCCTCTGCTTTCAAACAGAGATTGCAGAATGGGACGACCCTCTGTAGACAGGATTGGAGGATGTAGAGAATGGTGTGAGTGCTTTGCTACAAGGTTCACTTTAGGGCAGGATTCATCTGACCAAATATACATGTCAGTGGTGTAAACCAGTCATGTAATACGGGTCATATGAATTGCGCACAGAACATAGGATCATAGAATCATTATGGTTGGAAAGAACATGTTTACTTCCCTCCTCTAAAGAGAATTTGGGGTATTAGCTGAGATGTAGATATTTGTACCATAGATGTTGACAAATAGGTAGGTTTAATGCTGTTCTTTGGGTTCACAATTCTTCTTGCGCAAAGTTTGCCAGCCCCAAGCCACTCACTAAAGACACTGGTTGCAGCGAGAAGTTAAGTAATGGGAAAACACCAAAATTTACTGAAGTTACCAAGGAGGGAATTTCAGGATTGTTGTTCTTAACAATGACTTCATGTTGCCAGCTCCTGTTTTACAAGTTGTCGAAATTTACATAAGGCTTAATACTTGTTAGTTTGAGAAATTCTCAAAGATATATCTGGATGTCAGAAACAAGGAGAATATTTAAAAGAGGAGTCCTTGAAATTTGCTGTCTTCCAACTAGCTTGTTCTAGCTTGTTCAACTGTCAAGTGCATTTGCTTTTCAAATAGACCGAAGGGACGACTGTCTTCTCTCTGCTCACCTGAGGAAAGCACTCAAGTCTGCATTTGGGATTTGAACAGCTAGAACTGATGATGGGGAAGCTGAGACTACCTAGGCTTCAAAGTCAACATAATGCACCCAAATCCCTTTGCAAGCTCTGACCGTTTTTTCAGTTGCACCAAGTCTGAGGTCTAGTTTTTGAAAGCTGCAACATGGACCAGTTAAGACCTAGACCTAATTAAATATCTGTTAACAATTTCTTTTAGGTCACTTAAACCCAACGAGATCCATTGGCTTCTAGACGAGGTTTTCAGCAAGTATGCAGTGAAGAAAGTGAAGAAAATGCAAGTATCTTGACAGTTTATTAAAACATTGCATGGGTACCAGCATACATGGAAGGCATACAATCAATATACAGCCACTTGGATGATCACTTTTTTAGCTCTACAGCACTGCATTTACTTTTGAAATTGATGTTTGGATCATGTTGTCCTCTCCATGTAGGCAAATACGCACAGATGCGAGCAGTTTTGTAAGCAGCCCACAGAGATCTGGTCTCCCTGTCACAGAAAAATAAGTAAGATGAAAATAAGCTTGTCTAATAAGTAATACTGCCATTTTGTGGTGAAACTGCAACTTACTGTTTTAAAAGGTTAAATAATGCAACCTTTTTGATTGTTCCTTGTTTCTTTTTCGGATACTAGTCTACCACGGAAACTAATTGCAAAACGATGCAATAAACTGTAAACTTTGCAAGTTCTCCTGTGTAGTCAATCCTCTCATAGACCACTGGTACATTTTTTTCAAGCTGGGTGTCTTCTACGTTCTTTATATAGTAAGATGGCCTTTTTATTGGAATTTGACTTGGAGAGCTTTCAAGGCAGTTTTCTCTAAGTTCCTCTAAGTTCCAGACTGCCCTTCACAGAGAAAGAAAGAAGCTAAATATTTGCATATATCAAACTGTGAGGTAGAATAAACTGTGTTCTGTTTAAATACAGCTGTTGCTAATAAAAAATCAATGTGCACTGTACTTGGCATCTCTCAGATAAATTTTTACAGTATTAAGGCATAAATACAAAACTACCAAGTGTGTCATCTATATGAGAAAACAGTGAGAGCTCCAAGAGTAAGAATTCATATACCAGGCATGAAATAAATTCTCAACAATCCTCTCATACACAATATCTGTGTTTAGCTCTTGATTCCTATTTGATGGTATGTGCCTTTTATGAGACACTTCCTAATGACATCTCAAAGTGCTTTCCATCCAGAACATATTAGCAGCCTTCAAGATATAATGCATAATTTGAAGAATGGGCAAGAACTAAATCGGCAAGCCAAATATGCTAGAACTAAATTTATTTAATCACCATATATACACCCAGTAGCGGAACACCATCAGGTGCAATCTACATCAATACGAGTGTGCCAAGAAGGATGGCTAATGATTGTTCACAATTCAAAATAATATACCTGTGGTCTGGAACAGTGTTGGATTTTCTTATCAGCTCCCAGTACTTTGTATTTTATCTCTTCTTTTTATACCCTATAATCTTCTGTTCCAAATGTGTAATCAAGAAATGGGAAACGACACGCCCTGGAGACAGACACAGCTTCAAAAGAAGTCATTAGAACATTCTGTTCTGGTGGAAAATATTGAATCTGACTTCCGTCGTGTTACACCAGGCGTTAATTTAGTAGTGCACTTAAAATGGCAGACGGGGATAAATGTGGGAGTATGAAACATCTGCAGTTCTAAGAAGTTAATGAAACATGATTACTCTGTGTTCTTATCTGTACCAGATTTCTATAGCACATTTGCATTCAAACACTATCAAGGAAAGCATTCTTTGGACTATACAAGCTTCAGAAGTTGTGAGTACAATATTGCTCTATTTTGCTTTTTCATATAATTGATTGCCTCTAGGGTATCACAGAGAAAACATTCTTCCACAAAAAGGGTAAATTGCATCTAAGCTTCATCCTTTCAAGCATTCATTTAATCACTATTTAGCATAATCCAGTAGCTCATGATATATGTTAAAGTGAGTATTTCTCAGATTTTTACTGTTACTCTACTTGTACATCAGGGCAAAGACAAATGACTGAAAATCTTCTGCCATTATTCACCCATCATGAACTTCGCTTGGTATGTTTACTTGGCAGAGCCTCACTAGTTCATATTCACAAACCATATAGGCCATTTTTTTTTTACATCACTTTAGGCAATATTTCTCGCAGTATTTCTCAAAATACAGGTATCTCTACTACTTTTTTATATTATTGTTTATGTAATAAATTATTATTTCTTTCCAGAATTCTAGATTATAATCCAATATTGTAAATAGTTATTTACTGGGCTGAAGTCTTTTTTCTGTAACTATTGCTCTTGCACAATTTCATATTAGTATAGTTCTATCTCCAAGTATCTTTTTTTTCTTTCTTTTTTTTTATTCTCTGTGTCCTTTCTTTTTTGCTAAAAATTTCAAACACCTTCATAAAGTAATTCCTGTACTTATATAATCCCCATACTTATATAATCTGAATTCAGATTTGGATTTGGAATTCTCATATGCATCTTTTATGTTTTGACAATCTCACTATGCTTCTGTTAAAATTAAACATTAAAATGAAAATTAAATTTAAAATTAAAGTACATCCTTGAAGTTCTAAAATTGTTTACAGTCATATATACTTTCTCAAAAAAACTACCCAAAATAGATGATCTAAACGAAAATTCTTGGGTATAACCAGGAAAAAAAGCTATCCTTTTAGAAAATAGAAATGGAACTTAGGTAGGTTTCTTTGTGCAAATCAAATTCACTTGGTGCCTGCAAATACCTTTTCCTGGGTGAACTGTGAATTTTCTAAAATCTATTTTTATATTAGAGCTTGAGCTATTACACATCTGCAATTTATGAGCGTGTTTCTCCTTTCCTGTTAAAGCTGCCCTGGGAGACCGTGCAGGATCACAGGCACAAGGCTGGAATATGTACTCGGCAAGGGGGAGCTATAGGTTGTAGTATGGCAGCAGTGAGGAGAGAAGAACCTTTTAGTTCTGATTTTAAAGCCTGTTTTTCACAACAGACACAGTCCAAAACACACAGGATGAAAAACAAGTATTTTCTGCACCCAGGTGAGAATCAGACTCCTTCCTCCCTGGGCATATTTTTTTTCCATGCCTAGAGTAGCCCAGCTTCATTTGGGTCCTCTGGAGTCAATGTTACATTTTTAACTTCTTTTGGATCACTTGCTGTGTATGCTTAGATCCCCTTCACAGTCCTGTACAGAAGGATATGTAGGGCACCCTTCACTTTGCAGGTGAACCAATCTCTTCCCATCAGCTGCCTGGGGAGCTTAGGCACTTAATTTTAAGATTTGAGACTGCCACTTCCCCCCAGGGATCAGCACGTATGCATTAGCTTCATCTGCACATAAAGTAGTCACACAGCATCTGGGGTTACCTCATTGGCATGACATGTTTGGGCAGAAACATAAAATATCTGCTAAAAGTGTAGGAACCTAAAAAGAGAAGAGAAAGCTTAAAGGGGAAGGGGAGCTGTCAGTTACTGCAATGACGCAAGTGACAGAAACAGACTGTTACTGGCTGTGAAGGAGGATGATCACTAATGCACCTTCTTAAAGGTATGGATTTGCAGGGTGAAAATTCCCAGGAAACGAGCAGGTCATTCACTAATGTCAATCTTTAGTGCTGAATTTCTCAGGGACTTTTAGATTTTGTTTTCTTTTGTTTTTCCATGTTCTTGCCAATATTGAGTGTGAAAACTTCACACCAATGTTATTAGGACTTGCTTCATCTCGCTTCTCAACTATGATTAAGTTCATAAATTACAGAGGAACCCTTGGGCAACCAGGTTCCCAAATTAGATACCTCAGCTGAATTAGTTATGATGAATCAGAGCTAAAAGAGCCACGTTTAGCCATCACCAAACATCAATGCCTATAGTGCTGGCTTCAAAGCAACTTATGGATAAAACTAGAGCAAAAAAGTATCGGATGAAGTGAAGAAATGATAAATGATATTTTTATGTTATTAAAGTGTTGAGTAAAATGGCTTTGTTCTCCATATTTCTCCAAGGGATTTGTCCAGCCACTTGATTACAGAATTACCATATTATGTTTTTAAAGACCTGAAGTATTTACAGAAGTTTTAAGTTAGAAAAGGGATTTCCTCATTGAATTTTAGAATATAACTTATCTTGCCTTTTTCTCTTGAATTAAGAAACAATTTTGATTTCTTCTAGCAATCCTTTTCTCAATACATTCTCTCATCTCTGTGAGGATCATTTTGAAAATCCAGCAAATTCAGTCACTGTAAGTAAAACATGAAATATGTTGTTAACATAATACACTAATATGTATATGGTATGAGGTATGTGGTATCATATGCTCATATGAGGGCATGTGAAATATTGACCGTCATTCTAAGATATCACAGAATCACAGAATGGTTAAGGTTGGAAGGGACCTCTGGAGAGTCCAACCCCCTGCTCCAGCAGGGACACGCAGAGCACGGGGCACAGGGTGGCAGCCAGGCGGGTTGGGAAGATCTCCAGAGAAGGAGCCTGCACAGCCTCTCTGGGCAGCCTCTTCCAGGGCTCTGGCACCCTCATGGGAAAGAAGTTCTTCCTCACATGCAGATGGAACTTCCTGGGTTTCAACTTGCACCCGTTACCCCTTGTCCTGTCACTGGCCACCATCAGGAAGAGTTTGGCCCCATCCTCCCTACATTCTTCCTTCAGGTACTCATACATATTAACCAGATCCCCTCTCAATCTTCTTTTTTCCAGGCTAAACAGGCCCAGCTCGCTTAGTTTTTCTTCATACGACAGATACTTCAGTCCCTTAATCATCTTCGTTGCTCTGCGCTGGAACCTCTCTAGAAGCTCCACATCCCTCTTGTCCTGGGGAGCCCAGAACCACACATAGAATATTCCATCTGTGCACACAATATTCCAGGTGTAATGCAGGAATGCTGGAGTATATTTAATTTCTGTTCTAAAGCAGTGCTCAACACAGTGAGCTACCAGGCCCAAATGTACAATTTATAGCCATACATTTTACTAAATTTTAGATCAGCTCAGTGCTGCAGGCCAGATGCCTAGTGCAATGTGAAAACCTTAAGGTATTTTACCCAGCCTGCAGCTGCCAGTACAAAAAAGCTTTGATCTCTCACAGGTTTTGTGTCTTATCTGCTTGCCCACAGAGACACCTCAGACACCACAGGACGTGTCGAATAATAGTAGACATCTATGAGTAGGTAACTGAATCAAGCCCTAGTCAAAACAGAGTCCGGAGAGCGATTCACTTAACCAAAAGTCAGTCTACACTGAGATGAATTGTTCTCTAAATCTCACTGACTGTGTTGACCATTAGCTTGCTCAGCTACCCCATGTTGGTGCCAGTGCTGTTTGAGGTGCCCTCGGATATCTATCCCCCCTAACCAGTAGCTACTCCTCCAGGAGGCCACAGATCTTCTCTAGGTCCTGTGTTGTACCAGCCAGCTCCATACAGATATCTCAAATACTCCAGGAACTCAAATTATTCTTGATAGATAGCAGAATCAACCATGTGGCACCTGCTCCGGATTAACTTTTCCTTTTAGCTTCTTTTTGAAGTGAGTTACAGCCTTTTGTCTCTAAATTATTCACAGAATTAATGCAGCAAATGTAACTGTTAGTATCAATGTTCCAGTCCAGAATATACCACAGAGGCAAGAGAGTAATCATAAGACGGGATATTGTTTTGAAATATGGATGGGATGTGCTTTGCAGCTATTTAAACCTTGACCTGCTAGGAAAAGTGCAGTTATTTTAAATCTGAGAACACATTAACTATGATAGGTATGTTACTGCCAGTATAGTAGTACCACCTGCCTGCCAGTCATAATGATTGTCTGATCTGTGTATTCAGTTCAGAACATGAAACACAGGAACAAAGAATATAGGATAGACATAGTGTCAAACTCCAAAAAAATCTAACCAGGCTAGAATTAACCAGGACAAAGTGATCTCAGTAATCGTTCATTTTCCAGAAGCCATGTTGACAGGATGATGGGCATTTTTATTTCCAAAACCAGATTTTTTTTTTAAGTTAAAAAATCTCATGAAAAGAAGTGAAACAATGTCACTTGGCTTAGCCCAGAACAAGAGCCAAATGGAATCTCCGTCTAATCCCCAAATAAAAATTGAAATTCTTGTGCAACAGGATCATCCCTGTAGCTTCCTAGAGCTGAAACAAACAACGCTGTAGTTTCTCTAATTACAGTGACAAGAACCTTAAGTAATCTTAATTTCATAAGGTGTGTTCAGAGGGTACTGGGAATAGCTGAGGCATGACGATCTACTAGGTCTTTAGATCTGAAATGCATGTCTGCCCTAAGGCCAAACTTTCTGAGGTTTATAGCTTGAAATTTAATCTTTTCTTACATCTGACATGAGCATTCCTATATCTTCTTGACACAGCCATAACAACAGCACCGTGTCTGCTATAAGGCCTTGCTAGATACTACACGCATTGCCACAGCCATCACAGGCTCCTTGCAGTTCTGTTTCTGGAGTTCTTCACACGAGGCAGCCGTTACTCATTTCTTCTGTCAGTGCCTTTAAATTCAGCCTTTTCTTTATCATGCTACCCAACTAGTGTTCCTTCCAAACCATACTTGGAATGGTGGATGCATTTTCTTTAGAATGGGTCACTTTTCTCCTTTCCCCACATTCATTCCAAATGAATCTGACAACATAAATGCCTTGCTTCTGAATAGATCACTTGTAATGTTCCTTTTTTTTTCCTGCTTCTTCTTTTTGGTTCATTTGATACTTCCCTTTTCTAAAATACTATCCAAGTATATAATTTGAACACACTGTCCAGCCATTGCTGTGAATCAGGTTCCAGTTATGCCAGCAGCATCTTAAGAATAGAACATTTAGGTTTGGGTTTTCATGTTGCTTTAACTTTGGCGAGTTTTCAATCTTGCCCACACTTTTAGTATTTCATGCACTTATTTTTATTTTGAAATATCAACAATGCAAACAACACAATCTCTTGAAAAATGATTGTGCAGCTGGAGAGCTGAAAATGATAAGCTGCAGACCAGTACAGTACCTGTACTGAATGTCTGCCACAATGGACATGCTCAATATAGTAGGTTGCTGTATGCGTTTTGATCTCTGTCAGGTGGCTCTAAGTTGCTTTGCTTATTCTCTGCCTGTTTGCAACACAGCTGATCAAATAATCTATTCTTTACTTTTTCCATTGTAGCCAAATGTATTAAATAATGCAGTTGTGTCACTGTTTCTGACTTCACTGCTAATCCTCAGAGCACATGCCCTCCTAGCACTGAATTTGTAGACTTAACCTCTTTCAGAATGTTGCAGAATGAAGATTTCCTTTCAAACGCTTCAGAAAATCTTTATTGAATATATTCAAGTACACAAAGGGTCTTTCCATGGCTCTGTCACCATTGGGATTTTTATCGAGTTGAAGGCCAGTACAGATTTACATACATACATTTAATAGAAATATCACAAAGATCTTTTATTTTTACTGATATTTAATAGCATATTTTCCGGTATGGAGTATGTGTTCTCCCTAGTCAGCAAGTCCCATTGAAGTCCTTGCCACAGGCAGGAGGAGGGCTCTGTTTCTCCAGTATTTTGTTTTCACTGCTCTTTTTAACTGCCATTAGCATTTCTTTGGGTTTATTCAGATAGTGACATACACCCATTTCTGTACTATCCTAGTTTTTAATACAGCAAAACAGAACCCAAAGCCCTGTGTAACTTTTCCACTTTCAGGTGCCCTCTGGTTGCCTGCTTTGGACTTCTACACTCTGTGCTCTCCCGTTGGGATGCTACATGGCCTAAGTGCATTGTGTTGGGGCACTCCATAATAATATTTCCGAGTGCTCAGCATTTCTCTTGCCTTATGAAAAGGCTGTGAACCTGACACATCTGCCCTTTATTATCTTCTTCTGTTCTTTATGTGCTTCTTTATGGCACTCGTGGGAGTTGTGAGCAGCTGAGCTCAGCACCTGAGGAAAGACACCAAAAAAAAAAGCCTTTGCAGTTTGCTTTTTGTGCTTCTGTTAATAGATAGTGCATGGGTTGCTGAACAGCATACCTAAAAAGGGAGTTCAGGCTGAGTGCATATCCCTGTGACACAATATTTCCTTAAGCAGCTCTGCATGATGGAAGGTAGTGGGATCATTCTTACTGAATATATATGAATTTTGCCATTAAGGAGTTTCTTTGAAACCTGTGATTTAAGAAAAATACCTGTTTGTGTAACTCAAAATGTGATGAAAGACACAACTGGAAATGGTTTAGATTTCAAATATAAATATAACAATGTTTCAACATATGAACTTCTCCCACATGTACACATGGAAAATAAATGAAGATACTGTGATATTTTTACCATTTAAAAATGTACAAACCAGTTCTGGAGCATTGCTTTTCCATATTACACCAACTGGAAGCCCAATTTTTTCAATAACAGATTAAATGTTTTACTGTTTTAAAGAAACAGGAGAAAGGAAACAAAATCCTCATTTAGTTTCCTCATTTCTGCATTGTATCACATCACTTCTTTTGCTGCCCATTGTGTATTTTTTTGCTGAGTGAAATAGGATAAATGCAACCCTGCTCGCTTGCTTGGAGATACTGTAGCCTTAAGGCTAGCTAGCGTGCAGAGGTAGAAAACCTCATTCAAGTGCACCATGAAAAATGGGAAATGAGTATAGAGGTGGAAAAGTCCATATATTTTGAACATGAGTGAAAGGCTCACAAGTTTATAGAGAAGATAAAATGTGTGCTACATAGCCATTTTACTTTGCTCCCATAAAACGCACCTCGTTCTTTCTCAGTATGCCACAGTGAGAGGTCAGTAACACTGCGTGCTTCGGAACTTTAGTCCCTGATTTAAGGCAAAGGATTTTTAGAGCGTGACGTTTTTGCAGTTATTGCCAGTGTCTTCCATCTCTCTAAGGTAATATTTAAAAGGTCATTCTTGATGATAAATCTTGAGGCTTCTTTTTTTTTTCTTTTTTCTTTTGTTTGATTTTGGTCTTCAATATAGAATCACTCCCAAATATAAATATTTGCTTCTTCTACACAGTAAGTAAGCATCTTGATCAACTGTGCTCTTTTTGACTTTATTTCCAAAATGCTGATATTATACTCTGTTTCCTGTTTTTTTACTACTACTTACTAATTACAACTGAAATATGTGAAAACTTGTATATCAAATTTTGCATATTAGTGTGGTCCCACTGATTTTATCCACCCTCTTCTGGTAGATGAGGGGATCGATGGGAGCTGGATTATTTTTTAGTTTTCAGTTATAGCACATTGGGATTTTAATTGCAGATTGATGGATCTGAAGGTAAAATTTCAGTGTGATATGTTTTAATTTTTTGATATTATGTTTTCATGCTTTCATGTTTTATTTTTTGATTTTTTTTAATATTCATCAGCACTATTTCACAAATAAAATGAGAAGTTTTTGAACTATAGATTAATACAAGAATAGGATTAACTATTTGATTTTTTATATTTTTTTTTGCCTTTAGTATTGTGTCACTATTCAGCATCTTCCCTGTACAAAAATGCATTATTTATAGCCAGGCTTAATGTTAGACATCCTTAAATCCAAGTACTCAGATAGCAATAAAATATATGTTTAAATCTTGAAGAAATCAATGGGATGTAAAGATACATTTTCAGACAACTTTGTTCTTGCAGGCTTTACCCTATTACAGCCCTTATATACTGTCCCACAAACCTCTTTATAAGTGTACTTGCACCAAAACGGAGGACTACTCAAATAATAGAAATACAATGGACTGGAATAAGGGAATTGGGACACTTAAGATCTGATATACTGAGATCCTTAAATGTTCATTACCAGCTTTAAATCATTCCATGAACTGTTCACAATCTGTTAATGAAGGCAAAAACCTTCTGCAAAGGACCTCAGCATCTCAGCACAAAGCACAACAGCCTGAACACACCGACAACAAATTAAAAGTAGCAAAGTCCTTAAGAGGCCAGCAATACCTCACTTACCTATTCCACTGAGCCAATGGAAATCAGGGGCATTTGCAGCCACATCCATTACAGCTGAGCCTCTTCTGGCGGGGACCAAAATGATGTGAGGTGCTATAAACCTTCTAAGCTCCTTCTTACAAATCCTCTCTTGATTAAATGCCTCTCATCTCATGCCTGTTATATGAGGCACTAGGAATGTTTTTTTTCAAGTTTTTTCTCTTCTAATTTCTAGAACCTGACTGTGTAACTGGAATCTAACTGTGGCATCAGCTTGTATTTGACCAGCTGTATTGTGAGTTCATTTCTTTACTTTCAGACAATTCAGGAAGTTTTGATATTGCTCCTATGCTCTCCACGTGTTGCAAATCCTTCTGTGATTTTTGAATTAAATATTTCATAATTATCCATATTGAACAGTATTTTGTCCAGGAGTCATTTTCAGAATAAGAGCCCTGGAACAAATAATAATACAGACCATATTCAGACTTGCTGCGACCAAGTGCTACTTCACAGAAAATTTGTGATATGATAGCCTGATGCTGTTCTCTGGTGATTAACCCCTTAAAAAGATACGGGACCTACTACAACTTCCAGGTTAATACTTCTCTCTTGATTCAAGGCTAAGGCTAAGGCTGTAAGATCCACTGTCTGACTTCTGACTGTAGGTTAACTTCATGCAGGAAAGGTTTTATTTTGCCTGACTAAGATGCTTACAAAGCAGATATGTATATATATGAACTACTCACCTTAAGCTCTCTTTATAGTCAGTGGAACATACAATTTATCTAAGAAATATATTTATAATGGGCTAGAGGTATCTATTGACTTCACTAACTGTGAAAATAGATATGACAACATTCTTTCTATAGCAGCTAGGGTTTGGCTAAGCCGACAAGTATAGTATACAGGAAGCATTTCATTGCTGTTCTCAGTGAACAGTGAAATCTTTTTCTCAAGGAAAGTTTACCCTGTTATATCATGGGGTTCATCGCTATGCTCTCTACAGAGGTCTCTGTCCTTTTGTTGACATATCTAACCTTGGAAAAGTATTTAGTGATTGTCTTTCCCTTCAGTAATATCCACTCTGGAAAGCAGTGGACAACAGTGATTCTTTTAGCTATAGAGATTGCTGGATTTTTCACAGCAATAATCCCATTCTGGAATGAGGACTTTTTTGAAAATTATTATGGAGAAAACTGCATTTGTTACCCACTGAATTCTGATCCAACAGTAGAAATTAGAAGCAATGGGTATTTTCTCGGTATTTTTCTTGATGAGATTAATTTTTATCAGTTTGTAATTTCTCATTACACTATTAGTGTTCCTATTGCAATGCTCTCCAAAGGCACACAACAGGACCACAGCCTCATCTGCTGGGTGCTGGCTGCACAGACACTTACTTTGGTCTGCTGCATGAAGAGTCTAACATCTAATTTTAACAAAACTCAAGCAAGTGTAACAAAGAACAGGAGAAGATATTGAACAGAATTTGGATAACAACAGTGAGGTCATGCAATTACTTAGCTGTAATGTATGCATAGCACAGTGGTCTGAAAACATCTCATTTTAAAAAAATAAGTAAAAGCAGAAGCCTTCAACTACCACTCAGGATTGTCTTATTGTGTTACAGAAAACTGAGATACTATAAATAACATGGGATGAAATTCTAAAAGTATAGCTTTATGTGTATCATATTGGCAAAGAGTAATGACTGATCAAATATATAAAATAAATTGTAAACACAATAAAAAGCAGAAACTCCATCCTGAAATATGCATGAAATGGTTATGTTCAGCTTCAGAGCACTCACAGCAAAAACTGAGAATTCAAACTGCTACAAAACGATTTTCTCTCTGACCTGTATTTGGGTTACGCAGACAATACATATGCACCTAAACATTATTACTAGTTTTCTGTCTTGATATCAGAAAGATTAAAAAACACTACATATCAAAAGATAAAACTATTTTTTTATTTAGAACTGTACCTAATAGGAAGCTAAAAAGACAATATATATGTCAAATGAGATTCAAGTAGTAATTTCCCATCCACCAGTAAAATTATTATTATATTTTTTAATTTGTTTTTCTTATTTACATCCATATTTCTAAGTAACGGCCTGTTTTCAGGTGCTAGGATTTGGACATAGATGGCTCCTCTGATGGATTATTTTGTGAAGATTATTTTATACGTGACAAATGGCAGCTGCCATTCGATGAACAGCTGAAAGTCCTGTTCTGAAACACAGCGTAGCGGGAGGTCTTAAAATCCAAGTTGCACAGCTCCCTTTGAATATATTCTTCCACCAATAATTTTGGAAGGACATTTTTACAAAACAGAAGAAACCAATTTGATACCAACATACGCTTCAGATGTCACTTGTCACTTCGATAGGGAATGTGTCATTCTTTCATTAGTCTGAGAGAGCCCTACAGGAACCTTTTGTTTCGGAGTGATTGCAGCATTGCTAGTCAGCAGATCAGCTCGCTGCACAGTCATGAGCCCTCCCACATTGTGCATTAACTGTTTCTATAGTAACTTCATACAACTTATTCACATCTCTTTGTGTAACGGATGGGAATACGTGGCATGTGAGTTGGCTGTGTGACTCAACAATATTTGGGATCCATGTCTGACATAAATTTGGCATCTATTAATGTTTATTGGTAAAAATCGCAATAAAATTACGTAAGAGAATGAAACAGAAAAGTGGTGAGAGAGGAGAGAAATAAATATCATTGTAGTGCATTTTGCTTTGAATCTTTTTTACCCACACATGTGAATGTGGTAGCCTTCATCCTAACGGGCACTTCCATGGGTCAGCATTTGCCGTTCCATTCAGAAAACTGCCCTTTACGCACTGGAAGTAAGGAGTCACAGTCACAAGGATGTTGCTGTTGTCAATCATTTCTTTCTTAGAATATTCACTGATGCCATCTGCTGGATTCCTGTCTTTGTTGTTCAAATCCTCTTCTTAGCCCAGGTGGAAATGCTAGGTAATGCTGTCTAAGGGTGTGAGCGTTTTTGTTTGGTTGTTGTTGTTGTTAAAGATTCAGTTTATACCAAACTGATCCTGCCAGCAGAATTCTAGCTAACTATGGGTGGGAGGGATAGGAAGTATTGCTCAAAATATTTAACACTTTCCTAGTTCAGAAACTGAGCTTTAAAGTGCATACATATCACCTTAAATCCACGTGTGTATCTGAGAACCAGCACAAGTTATCTACTGAAATGGTTTGCCTCTGCTGCAGCTGCAAAATCTCCTTGGAATATATATGAATGTTCTTGTAATATATATGAATAAGTCTGTGAATTTGACCGGAGGAGGCCACGGGCCTTCCCTATTTTCCCTGTATTCCTGCACATCGGCCCCACTCTCAGCTCCCAGCAGTGCAGGAGTCGCACAGTTTTGCAGCTCTCCATCACTACTTGGCCTATGTCGAGCCCTGCTCACCCTGCAGCTGCTAAGTGCTAACACTGTAATAAGGGCATCCATCTTGCCCGTTATAATTCTAGGAAATGTGTATCTCATGTCTGTAGAAAATTAGATAAATAATGTCCCCTGATATGAAAGGCATTAAAGAAATGTAGTACATTATCAATTATCAATAATGTAAAATCTATTTACCCTCATTAGCAGCACTGAATTCTATTTGTGTAGCCAGGTGAAAGAGATTTCATGTTGGTAGTTAAAAATAAAACACGGCTGTCATGAGAGTGTTCTGATGTACCGCTGTGACCATGGTGGGATTCAAGATGCCAAGGCCCTGTAAACAACTCAGCTCAGGGCCTTCAGGGCAAGTCATTCGCTCCACAATCCTTCAGGGTCCCTTCTGTGAAGTAAGAATATTCACTGGCGTCATATTGAATGTTGGTGTTTTGAAACCTGCTGATGAAATGGCCCTGTACAAATAACTAGCATTGAAGTTGGTTTTATGACCAGGTTTTACTGAAGTATGGAATTTGGATTTCTGTTAAATATGATCATAAAGAGGGATGGGCATTAGCTCATGTTTAATGCTTTTGTTAAATTCCACTAGGTAGAAAAAAAAGACATACTCTGATCAAGAAAAAGTTCTTTTTTTTTCCTTTTCATGAAAACCCATTGTGAGTTTAATGAAAAATGCAGTGAGTAATGTTGAATTCACAATCCTTCTTTGTAAAAATAATATTATAGTAGATATTGTATTCTAGTAGAGTTTTGCAGAAATGACAGAGAGTAAAGGCTTTACAAGTTTGTTTCTTTAGCATCCCTACAAAAGAACATGCTAATATCTTACATTTTTTTCCTACATACTGTCATTCTTGATAGTGATATTTGTTCTGCCAATAAACAATGCCTTGAGTCCCATTCTCTATATTCTCACAATAACTTCCTTTAAGGAGTAGTTAAAGCCGTCAAAGGAAGGCAGTTTTCAAAAATGACCAGAAAATCCTTGGCCACTTTGGTCCTGTGGAAAGATGATTCCCTCACTCATAGCTCTTCATTTAAGTTTGGATTAAAAAAAATATTTCCTGGGGATGGTTCTAACTTAAATTAATTTATGAGTGGCTGTTCCTAAGCGAGATAATGGAAACTGGACCTAATTGCATTACAGTTTTGAGATTTATATGTAGTGTCTTTTGGCCATTACCTTGTCTATATTCATCTTCCTGGAAAATAAATATGACAATTGTTGCATTTATCATGTGAAACACAGTGCACTGGGACTGAAGGCAACCATACTTTTGTATTATTCATCCAGCTTCCCCAGACAGTCAGAGTACCTGTACTTGTGAAGATACAGTCTCCTTAACATATGTAAGGATAAGGCAAATGACATTTCAAGAGCATTTGTCTCATTAGGACTGTACTACCAATTTCAGGATATATCCCTGGGGAGAAGTATTTCTACCAGCGTTGAAAGTTCCTGGGGGAAAAGACCAGAACCTCTATGCAGGGTGAGAATCTGTATTAATCCTGTAGAATTTAATATGTGGGCTCTACAGAGAGGTCAATGTCTCTTTGTGCACATAAAGGCACTACTCACGACTCCAAGACCCAAGTAGTGTTGTTGCAATTTTTCAACGTACTAAAAGTGAATTTAAATTTCCTGTGCAAGAAACAGAACCCAGACTGAAATAAAAATTAAATAATGAAGCTCTCAGAATGACCCTTGAAAGCAGTCAATTCATTTTTTATTGCATCAGTATTTACCAAGCACAGGCATGCTGGCGGTACATGTATGTTTGGGGGACCATTTATAGGACTCAAATACTTTTAAGGAAGTACAATTCACCTTTACTAGTAATGTTTTCATGACCATCTCAGCTGTATTTCAGCTATAACATATGAGCTGCCAACCTCCTACTAAGAAAAGATTATAGAAAAAGAGTAAAGCAAAGCTTACAGCAAATTTAAACCTTTTTTTTTTAATTTTTACTGAAGTAGATTTCAGTAAAAGTTTTAGAAGTTTCTGTCATAAATCATTCTGAAATGTTATCAAAGTGCAATGATGATCAAGAAAGAGAGAACAACCCCGAAGTAGATGGATATACCCCTGAAAATAAGAGTTAACTTTTTTCAACGGAGATGAAAAAAAAAAATGGGTATGTGCTTCAGGCCCACCCAGACTGTGAAATAAAATGGATACATCTGAAAGCAGGAGGTCGAGTCCAATAATAAGGTGACTGTACTGTGGCAATGAGCCCACCCTGGAGGTTTCCACCCAAGTGTAACCACAGCACGCATTTTAGCATGGGATTCTGAATGATGAAATGTAAATTGGCCTTTGGGCATCTGAACATCCCAGGCAGTGACACTGACCATATACTTTCCAATGCTGCCTAACCCATTTGGCTCCCTAATTCACTGGATGCCATCCCACTTGGTCTGAATGTTGTCTGGGGCCTTCTGGGTTACTTGTCGATGGCAGAGCAGGACTCCAACCAGGTGCAGAAGCTTGTAAGTTCATAGCGGTGGATTTCTGCTCATAGTTGTGCAGGCAAAGTAGGTTCTGGCTGCCCTAAATGCTTTAGGAAGAGTCCTCAAGACAGGCAGCCTCACTTTGGATATGCCCATGCTATTACAGAGGATGGATATCCCAGGAAAGAAGCAAAGCAGCCCCACTGCTGGTGCCATAGAAAGGGCGGTCGCATGCCGAGGTCAGAGGGGACTACCCCGTCTAGGCTGCTGCGCTGCTTGAGATACATACTGCCTCCTCAAGCAGAGGTGCTGCCAGCTACGTAGCAGGCAGATTTCTTGTGTTTGCCTTGAATAGTTCTGTAGAGGAAAGTCCTGCCCTATAAACACACTTCTGGCATCCCAGTGCTTGCTCTTCTGGAGCAAGCCATGGACATTTCACTAGACAGTGTGGAAGAAAATGCCTCTCAGGGCATATTCTCTAGAATAAAGTAAGCATAACTCTGATGTTTTCCTCACCTCAACAAAATCTTCACTTAAAGACCACTTCACACCTGGTTCTTTTTCTTGAACTTTCTGTTAAAGTAGAGCTTGACCTTTATTTAATCACCTAGTCTTTATCTATCACTGTCTGGCATCTTCATATCTGAAGAAACAAGAATACTTTTCCACACCCATTTCCACATCCAACAGATTTTTTAAGTATTCAATATAACAAAAGTGAGCAAATTAATTCAAGTTCGTGTTTGGTGTGTTTCCGCCTGTAGTAATCGAATTTCCTATGAATGTAAAAGACCAAAAATATCTCAAAAGCCATATTCTCACCGTTGAAACTTTTACTGCATTAAATAGTAAGGGTGTTTAAAAACTATTTGCTTTTTGCAACACTAACACTGGGACTTTTTTATAGATTGTGAAATTTGGTGGCTATGTCCTCTGATAAAATGTGAAAAATGAAAGACAAATAATTAAAAAGGAAAAAGAGAGAAGTTATACAAAGAACAACACAATTTAATGAGATTCCCGTTTGCCCATTTTGCCAGACAGTTGGGTTTCCTCTGAATGGCAGCACAACCATCTGGTGCATCAGCTACTTCATCCCATTTTGCACCAGCTGCAAATTTGCTGAGGGTGAACCTTGTCCCATGGTCCGCATCATTAATGAAGATGTTAAACATTATTAATCACTACAGTACACCACTGGTAATTTGTCTCCAGATGGTTTTTGTGCTCCTGATCACAACCCTTCAATTCTGGGAGCTGAGTCAGTTTTCAGTCCACCTCACTGACAGCTAATCTAGCCCAAACTCCACCAGTTTTTGTATGAGGATTTATGGGAGACATCTCTGAAAGCCTTACTAAAGCTGAGATAAACAACATCCATCGTCCATCATCCACCAAATCAGTCTTCTTGTTGTAGAAAGCTACTGGGTTGGCCAAGCCCTTCATAACACCATGCTAACTACCGCAATCACCTTCTTATTCTTCACATGTTAGAAACAGTTCCCCGCATTACTTCCTTCTTCACCTTTTTGGGGATGGATGTCAGGCTGCCTAGCCTGTAGTTCTTTGGATCCTGCTTCTTGACTTTCTTGAAGATAAGGGTGACATTTGCTTTATTCTGGTCCTCAAAAACTTCTGCTCATATTGGTCACACAATTTCCTAGTATATAAATATTGTGTAGGACTAAAAAGTTTTCTAGAATTTGTTTCCTTTCTTACTTGTAACTCTTTATAATTTGTTTGTGCCTTTTTGTCTACTTTTTAAATAATAGTAAAAAAAAAAAAGAGTGGAAAAAACAGCTGTGCCTGAACAATGTTCATATAATGGCCCACCATAAAGAACTAAAAGGAGTGTTGCCCTTGTACTGTTCTAAATATTTCTACTCTGTTGTCACTGGCATGTGTTTAACAAGCAACTAGAAAAACCTCATCACTGGCTTCAGAAAAAAATATTTTTGACGAATCACCGTGGTGAATAAAATTATTCCTTGCCTTCACAATCAGTAAGTGATCAAAGACAATGAGACATAGGAACAGGAACTGAAGACAAATGGTGAAAATGCCAAGCCCAGCTCTCTTGGGAGTTTCTTTATAATTCTGTGTTATGAGCTTGGTAGAAGTGAAGATCCCTTATAGCTTTATTAGTGGATGGCTGACTAACATAACTGCGACGTCTTGGAAATCCTAACAGCTGATACTCAAACACAGAGACATTTCTTTTAAAATGTAACAATTTATATTATCTCCCTACTTGAAAGAAAAGATAAAGGATCAAACAGGATTTGCTACATCATATAAGAGGATGATGTATTTTAAAATGGAGATTGTCTTAGATGAGTTAGATGATCAGTATTCTCAAAGTTTAGTGTTTTACAGTAAGTAGGTGCCCTTAGGATGGTTCTAATAGACTTTGCATTATTCATTGTTTGTCCAGAACAAAAACATTTAGTTTTCATACTCTGAATAAAGGTGGTTCATGAGGCATACTGTAATATAAACAAAGGTCCCCTCAGGACAACACATGAATAATGGATCAGAAAGTAGTCAGTCACCTTCCTGTCCGCATAAATCTACAAAATGTACCTCAGTATGATAGATGATGGTGGTGGTGGATTGAATGCTGAACCACATCTCTGCATTCAAGTACACGGATGTCCTAAATAAATTATATCTCAAAAGAGAGTCTCTTAATTCTAAAAAAGTGCTGCACCAAAAACATATTCCCGACTTAGGCTGCTTTATCCTTTTATTCTGCTCTTTAGAAATCAATAATATCAATAGTTTCTGAAAGGTCAAACACAATGTTTTCAGTCGTATGAATAATATTTTGATATTACCTGTTTTGCAGCCTAAAAATGTAAGAAAAAAATGGCACTGAAATAGCCACTGCATATATGGTAAAATGTTGACATGCTGATGGTGCAGGTCAGTTGACAATTGTCTTTTAAACTACTGTGTCTGTTTGATTCAATATTCACAAATAAAACAAATAAATAATAGAATAATGTAAAAAATGTAGCACCTCCTGAAGCGTGGTGTGATTGAAGCTTGTTATGTCACTGCAGGACAAGAAAGAAAACTAACATTAAAGTTTGCTGCAAAAAAGCTCTCCTCTTTTGAGGCCTGTGGCTTGTTACTTTTTTTTTATATATATATCCTCTCTGCTCCTTTCAGTCTTTTCTCCATCTGCATTTTATTTCCATATTATTTTTCAGCTCTCTGTGTGCATTGATAATACATCATGTAACTGAAATACTGCTTTCAGCAGCTCATATTTTAGGCTCTTTTGCTTTGCTTTTGCTACCGTGCATAGAAAGGGGCAACAGAATGACAATGGAGGAATTGGTGAGTGAATAATCCTGTTTGTAAAGGTTCACCAAGCAGTACAACCCAGATAAATGAACAAGATGTTCGTGGCAGTTCTGCTGGCTTTGCTACAACAGCTCCTTAATCACGCTTCTAATATATGGGAAACCATCACTCTGAGGTATCTCAAGAAGGGAATTCACTTTTAGTAGGGACAACTTATCCTTCTTGGTAGCATTATTAAAATAACAGCAGTCCCAGTATCTTATTGTGACTGAGTATGTATCATATACTCTCAGAGACTCTGTCCGCAGGGGTGTCTCCATGTAGACTGTCCCGAACAAATTTACCATATGCTGCATGAGAGGCCCTCGAGCACTAAAAGTGCACTACCAGGGCTTGGGGCATCCATGGCATATCCTGTTTGATACCAGGTCTAACTCACACGCCTCATCATGCCCTGGGGTGCCTCCATGCAGCTCCATGAAGCTGCTCCTGCTGCAGTCTCTCAGCGTCCACACCGATCCAGCAGTCATACCCATAAAACTGAAAAAAGGGAGAAAGGGGTCTTGGGTGCTTCAAGTAGCTCCAGACATTGGCAAGGGCACCATCTGTCACTCTGCAATGCCAGACACGTAGAATAACCAAGGTGTCACGCACCATAATTGAGACCAGTCATGGCCTGGGTCAGGCTTTCCCCAATGCACTGAGGGTGCCCAAGGGTTATCCAAGGGCTAGCAGGCGAAAGGAAGAGCCAGGGAATTTATTCTTTCAAGAACTGGTATAAGCAGTATAACAAGGCTGTAGACACAGCCAATAAGTATTTTTGTTGTTTTTTTGTTTTGTTTTGTTTTTGCATCAGTCAGCAGCAGCTGGCCACGCAGCAAGAAGAGCTCCTGAAAACCTATCGAAAGAGTAACAGAGCTGGGAGTGCAGCGTGACGTCCCCGAGCACGGCAGGAATTCAGGGTCCTTTGTCACAATCCAGCCTCTCTGTGCAGGATAGTGCTGGTCAGGAACCATCCAGCTCTCCAGGGACTGCTCGTTGTCCTGCTTTTTAACACAGGCACTATTTAATTTAAAAGCATCAGAGGCATTTGGATTATGAACAGTATTGACTCTAATAGACTAGACGAAACTAAACTGTACATAAAGAGTGATTTTTAAAGTAATGTATGTAGTAATGCAATAATGCAATACAATATACAATTTCAGCGCAAAAAAAAAGAAGGTATTGAATATTGAATTTATCAGTGTCGTTATAGTGAAAAGTATTAATGACATAAATTGTATAGATCTCCTGTATACAATGACTCAGAGCGCAACTTGCTTTTCCTCCAACAGCTACTGAGGGTGTAATGTCTGGGTAAAGCATTCCTTGTCAGACCAAGCAAATATTTCCTGAAGAATTTTTTTATTGCAGAACAATCATTCAAAGGGAAAGAGTCCCTCAGCTTCACTTTTGGAGGTTGGAAGGGTCTAAATGAGCTACTTAGAGCTAGGAAGTTTCCCAGATGGCCAGGGTGAGATGGGGAACAGGGCTCTCTAGCTGTGAGACTGTGAGAAATTCAAAGGAACAGAAATCCCAAAGTGTGGCTTTTGGTGAAAAAGCAGGAGCATTTAACATGAAGTATCTGTGAAATTTCTGTTACTACTTCCTCTCCTTCAATCTGCTGTGTAGCTTGGGTGAGAAAATAGGCGCAGAAGGGAATGTCAATCCACTGCTGTCTACTACAAAACTCGCCCTAAGTTCCTACAACATCTCTACTTAGTGTGAGAGGAATGTTATCCAAGCAAATGCAGGAGCTGCAACAACACGCTGAATGAACCCCCACTGCTTCATACCTCTGAATACGCTACAATTTTGCTTGGGGGAGTAAGACTCTTCTACTATGGTATCCTGAGGACTTTTTACATCAGTCATGTAAAGCAGTTTTGGGTAAGCCGAAAAGCTGGCAGAGAATCAAGACTCCCTACCTTACAAGTTCAGCTCCAGCTGTCTCCGTGGAAGAGTGCGTAGGGATTTCTGTCTCCAAGTGGCTTTGTTGGAATGTTTTTACTGATCCTTCTTTACAAACACACAAGCAGATCCTCTCATCAGTACACAACTTCAGCAGATGGGCTACACAGTCAGAAAATGTGTCCCAAAGGAACAGCTTCCCTGCACACTGTTTCCAACGCTTTGTGCTTAAACACTATTCGTCCTTCTTGGACATCACCTGCCCAGCTTTATTGTTTGAATAGAGACTGCAACAGTCCTCAGCCCACCTAAGAGCCTGGAGCTAAGTCAGCTGCTTCTGCACAGCTACGGTTCAGCCACACCAGCGTGCTGAGTCAGCTCACCAAATAGCCAGGCAGGAGCTGGCACTGCTCTGAAGGGAGGCCACGAATCAACAGCCAGTGCTGGGGCAGAGCATGGGGAAGGGTCTGGTCACAGATCCCATTTACAACTGCTGACACAGCTGAAGCACAGCTGGATATTCATGTAATGCTCCTCGAAGCTGCAGTAATGACAGCTTGATTATGTGTGCTAGTTCTCGTAACTGAGAGGAAAAGGAGGGCCAAAGCCAAAGGCCTCCTTTCTCCCCAACCAATGCTCATGAGTGTCCTAACAAAGGATTAAGAAAAAAAAAGAGCAGAAAAAATATTTAATATGAAAATAACTAAAAGATATTTTCCCCTACATGTTATTCTTTGTTTATAGATCTGAAAGCCCTTGTTCATTTTTTTTTTTCACAAACCCCATAATTTTTCATTCAAATATTCCTGTGCTGCACTGTAATTAAAGCTGAGTATTCAGAGAAGATATTTGGACTGAAACAGTCTGAAAAAAATGCTGTCTTTCATCACATAAACCAAGAGATTTTCAAATAGTAACTAAGCAGGCACAATAAAGTTGCTCTCACTATTAGTATTTCAAGATGATACTAATAACAGAGTTAAGCCAGAAGTAAATGACAAGTGTTTATCGACAATGCCCATTTAAAAGCAGGCATGTATTACAGTATGCGTTTCTCAACAATATTTCTGATTTCACGTAGATAACAGCATCCTCCAAAAGCTACATATATATTCCTGGGCTTCTACTTAAGCCCAAATCACTGAATTCCCATTTCAGCTCAAAATCCTTGAATATAAGTGATTAAAACATTCTCAGTCACATTTCAGACAGCATATTGGCTTCTTAATGAAATGTCCCCAAAAGTCACATTTTCAGACGTTATTTTCATGTGTAAATTTAGTAAATGTATGCAAGCAAATGTGTGGGATTTTTTAGGAATAAATTCAGCTTTTGACAAATGGAAATACCGATGAAGCCTGCGTGAGTCAGCAGTTAATTTCTTATCAATTTACTAATCTATTAATCTAAGCATTTAAAATTTTTGTTTCCAAACCCATGTCCTCAGTCACCATGGGTGGGCAGACCAAACTTGTTAGAAATGGGGGGGTAGACCTAGGTCAGAACTTCTGGTGAGCAAGTGTCTTGCTAGCTCAAAGGAATATTATTTGTGGTTTCAGAAATAAAATGGAAAAAAAAAACAAAAACAAAACAAAACAAAGATGTGTCATTATTACTACGACCACAAGTATTTAAATCAAGTTATAAGAATACTCAAAGATAAAGTGTCCCCACTAAACAGTTCACAATCTAACATATAGAGTAATTTTTAATATTAATGTTCCAAGGTAAAAAAAAAAAAAAATCCCTGGTAAATTTAGCTATGTGGGGTTTGACTTTGATATATCTAGATTTCTGGCACCACTGATTGAACTCCTCTAAGAACTGGCTCACCTTTGATTTTCCCAAGAGTGCTACACTGAACATATTTATGTTTGCACCTTTTAGAAGTAGATCTTGCTCTCAGCTTGCATTAAATGCCGGATTTTTATAAGGCTAAGACCCTCAAACCATATACGAAATTTATTTGCCTAATTTGCACCTGCAACTAGGAAAATGTATGAATAAGATAGAGCAGTACATAACCCCTAATTCACTCAGAGCATTATATCTATCTCATATGTTTTATCTTTGAGATGTCCCGAAGTCAGTGAAAATGCTATGCAGCTTCCAGAAATGGCATTTTGGTAGCAAAAGAGCAGAACCACCTCACAGAAAAGTCCTGGTGTGCAGCAAGGTTGGCCTCTGGCAATCTGTGGGAAGTCAAGTGATGGAAAAAGGACAGGGGACTTGGCTCATGAGCACTGTGCCACATACTCTAGCCACACATGAATCAGTATCTCGGATTTGGCTAATCCAGCAGTGACCACATGAAATCTAAATATATAGACTCAAGTTCAAGTTGGCTTCTCAACAGGATCTGGTTTTGTAGGATCTATCTTAACTGCTCATGAAATCCATGGACTAACACATATTTTAATCGTGAGATCTAAGGAGCTAAAAGTAACCCCAAAGCCCAGTGCACTTTTACTAAAAAGCTTTGGACTTAAAGACCTTCATAATGATTTCCTGGCTCTCACTCTTCCTTCTCTCTTCCTCCTCAGTGTGCAGCCACATGGCCCTACTCTTATTGCAAACTCTGACTTGTTTTGCATCAGCTCTGGCATTTGTCAGACCTCCTTGGGAGCCAACTCAAATTATAATTCACCAGAAAGTGATTGAGTTTCCCACTGGACTAATTTTCTATCAGTCTGGTAAATTATATGAGCCTGTGCAGAGTTCAAAAAGCACTAAAGTTGGCTTAGGGTAAATAACAAGAGTATTTAATGAGGAGCTTGGAGAGGAGAAAATGGGCAACAAGGGGAAGTCTTCTTCCTTTGGGCAGCAGCAAAACCATTAGATCAGTTAACTGAATGAAAAACCACTGTGTCAGTCTTTGCTGAATTCTACTTTTAATCCTTTGAGAGAGGGTCTAGATGCGCTTGCAGACACTTTTGGTGGCGCTACTGCAATCAGGCACAACAGGATACTCCAGAATTCATTTCAAATTTCTATTGCAAATGAAAGATGGTATTGATACAGTGACAAATATGATGTCAAATGGGCTTTAATAGAACACGTTATAAAATAATTGCTTTCAGAAGAGGTAGAAAAACACAAAACAGATGAATCAAAAATTGCTGTAATGTAATTTTAACTGTAGAAACATTTGTCTTTATTCTTAAAACACAAGGTATAATTTGGAGATTAAATTATATCTTTGATTACATGATTACTGTACTTTAAGCACTGAATAAATTTATGCCTCAATTCTGCACGCATTTACTTTGCTGTGTATCTGAAGAAATGCTTCTGAAATTGGTGAAATGACAGAATTTTCAGAATAAAAAATAAAATCTGATTCTGACTTAAAATACTAGTTTCTTAAAGGCTCAACTCTGCATGCACACACAGAAAAACTAAACACAATTCTTTTTTGAAGATCCAACTCCTTTTTTCCCCCCATGTGCATTTTCATCAAGCAGACAGATTCAAACTGGTCTTTACAAAACAGGAATAACAGAGGGCAACAAGAGAATCTCTACAAACTGGGCGAAGACCCGCTAAAATTAACCCCCAAATGAACATTAGGACATCTATAGCCTGGAAAAGTGTAACAGGGCAATTGTGCCAAGAAAGGCCTTGCCAGAAAGGGGGTAATATTCAGCCATCTAGCCACAGCTATCTAACGCCTTTGAGAAGTTTAGGTACCCTGCGTGGGCCCTGCACGGGTGCCACATGCTGCCGTCTGTGCTCCGTATCTGCAACCTCATGTGGACATCTCAACTACCACAAGGCTTCTCAAATGGTACCAGACATCTATGTTACAGCAGCCGAATCTCACCCAAAACGTCTACAATACAAATAAGGATAACTTAAAATTCCCCTGTAAGGGTGCTCTGAATGAACTATTAACTTAATTGTAATTAACTATTGTTAATTACAGTTTTTATCCCATAGACAAAACATGTTTAAAGGACGCAACTTTATTCCTTGTGTGAAACATCTAAGCACTTTTTAATCTATTGAAACGTAAATTCTTAGGTTAACATGTTCTGTCAATGGCCCTAAAAATTTTGACTTCCTACTACAAAGATCATATTGCATAAGAGAAAAGAGCCCTTACTAATAACTGGTTTCCAAAGAGGATGGTGACACACTAAGCATTTATGCAAAATGAGCCTAAGCAACAGCAACAATCAGATTATTACAGCAGAAGACATCATGTGATGACTTCAGGTGTGGAATTAAATTACATCAGAAAGGTAACCTAGAAACTCCTCTGCTGCTGTGGGCTTGTGTCTAAAGGAAGAAGAAAGCAGAAGTGGTGAGGACACTTGGGATCTAGAGGAGTAGGGTGCACGTGCAGTCCCACACATCTTCACCTGTTTACATAACAATGGACAAGGTAAAAACACTGCTGATTTGTGCTTCATCCCTGCTGCTCTGCAGTCATTAGCACATTCATTAGCAAGGATGGGTGCTTTTGCTGTCTGAGTTGTACCGAATGGCATTTTGAAAGGAGCTGATTCCTTTGTGCCAGCAGGATGCAAAGGAACAGGAGGCAGTAGAAAGGAGGGGGCTGCGGAATTAATTTTCCACCCCTGTGAACTAGGAATAAAGATTGTACCAGTTGCTGAAGCAGAGTCTTTTATTTATAGTCCTTCTTCTAGCCCAGGGAAATACAGAGAACAAGGAAGAATCTGGTGTTGTATGTCACTGCTCAGCACAAGAGTGATTAGCTAGAAAGGCAAAAAAAATACACTGGGTTTGTGTGTGCATGTGTGTGTACACACACATGCCTGTGATATATGCAACAACTTACATTTTAAATGAAATCCGAGGCTGGGGCTGCAGTCTGTCTGCTTTATGCTACTTCAATCTTGGCCTGTTTGCCCAATTGATTTATGGGATAAGTGTTTTGCCCTGAAACGAAAAGCCTTTCTTGCTATTTGCTTTGCTGTTTATTATATTGGCAAAACAATTTCATCATTTGTAATAAATGGAAAAACTACATGTAAGTGATGGGACAGTTGCTTAAGTCTTCTGCATTATAAACACAGACATGAAGACACAGCAAGGCCTAATTAAATCTATTTTCTTTCCAGAGACGACGTCACGATGTTTCAGGCAGCAAAAGGAACTAGTTTTACATAAGCAGCACATACATATAGTTGCCTTCTACTCTTTTCTTCCTTGAAGAACTTCTTTCCTGTGAGGGTGACAGAACCCTGAAACAGGCTGCCTGCCCAGAGAGGCTGTGCAGGCTCCTTCTCTGGAGATCTTCCCAACCCACCTGGCTGCCACCCTGTGCCCCGTGCTCTGGGTGTCCCTGCTGGAGCAGGGGGTTGGACTGGATGATCTCTAGAGGTCCCTTCCAACCTCAACCATTCTGCGATTCTGTGAAGTGGCCTGTACTTAGGCATGCCACCTCAACCATCTACTAAAATTGCCAGTTCATTAAAAAAGGTCTCATCTCCCACCTTGGAGAAACTCAGTTCCACAGACATAATACATAAGAAATACATAAGAAAGATCAGTCTCTTATTCACTGTTTGCCTCATTCTGCAGTCATATCCAGCCAGCCTAAGCATTATTGAGATAGTAGAGCATTTGATATAAAACATAGTAACAGTCAGAGATAGTGGTAAGATGAGTTTCAAAAAGCCTATGTGTTAATACGTTCTGCTTATTCCTGACAGTGTTCCCAAGTGAGCATAAGAGGTTTTAGTTCTAAAATTAGGGTCTCTGTTCTCTCCAGCTCTTAACAAGTAAAAGTATTTGCATGCCGTTATCTTGGTAATGCTGCCACATGCACACCCAAGCAAGCAGATTGATGTTGGAACCCATATGTCTCCTTCAGGACCCAGCAATGTCAATCAACTGACAATTGAAGAAGCAGAGAGACAAAACCTGTGTAGTGCATATTTAGCTAGTGAAATCATATTTCTTATGACCCTTGAAATGTTATAACATTGGGAACATCATTTCAGTGATTAATCAGGTATTGCAATTCCTGCTGAGCAACTACAGTTCTTTAGGTTTCATTTCAAAGGGTTTACAGTTGGACTCGATTTTGAAGGCCTTTTCCAACCATAATGATTCTATAATTTTCCAACTCGCTTCATGATCCAATATGTAATTGCTATGAATCAAAAGATGTTTTTAGGGAAGCTGTGTGTGTTAAGAGTCATTTTTTTTGCACACTCTTTGCACTGGTATAAATGCCAAAGAATGACAAGGAGCCCCAGAAAATGGCACCCTTGAGTCCCTTAGAGGGGACAAATGGCTGCAGCATAATTAATTCAAACTCTGGCAACAAGTTTCTACCTTTTGGTTCCCGACAGAAAATTAGTGCAATTCAGATACAGTTACGTAGTAATCAGGAGTTTCGAAAGACATCAAAGGATGTGTGATTAGAACAACTCAAAAAAGTGCCTCCCTTCGTGAACTGATGATGGCCATTATCAAAATACATTTCCTACATTATTCCCCAAAAGCTGAGTTGCCAGGTGGGATGTTTGCCAGGAAGTGTTTTCGCAACACACAGCCAGGAACTGTATCTCCCCTCCTTATTTCTGTCAGATGCCAAGTTCAGCTCTGTAATCATCTTCCTGTTCAATCTGTCTCCACTTACCTCAACTGACTAACCTGACAGGGGTCAGCTTCTAAATCTGATGACTTAGAAGCGGTCAAATTCATGCTTGAAATGTCTTTGTTTGAACAAGATAGTTCTGGACTGAAGACTCTGAAAACAAAATGCAACACTTTTTAAGTTTAAGTCCTTTCCAGTCACTGGAAATAATTGAGATTGTATTTGAGAATTCTGTGTATTTGACAGTTCTGTGCATTTCCAGGATCCTGACTTTTGGTGAATGAAAACAAGATTTTAGGGTATTATTTTAAATGAAAATAAATAGACAAGCTCTGCCTGAAGTAAAATGATATTATTTTAGATATATGCAATTTGCCTAGAGCTCTCAATGTCAGAAAAAAAAAAAAAAAAAGGCCATCTGTTAGCAATACTTTCCTCTTTTTAGTATTTGTCAATGTAGAGAAAGGAATATGCAAAAATCACCTATTTGACAGATCTTGTCACAACTACTGTGAGCAAAAAGAGCTGACCCTGAGAGTCACTAATGTGTATGTAAACACAATGCAGCAACTGAAGAGCACTTGTACTGTATAAGAAAGTCAGGTGGAAAGATAATGAATATTAGTCTTCTCCCTGTCATCATTCTGAGTCATTTAATTTGAACATTTTGCCCTTGTCCTCCACTGTGGATAAGTCACTGACTAAAGAAGAGAAAGGAAATAGAAGAGGTGAACACTACAAGCCACGTTAGCTACTGTGAGAGATGCTCTCTCTTCCAAAAGACATTGTAACACTATTCTGCTGTTGTGTGTAATGAAATGCCCAAACTAGGGAAATAATATGTCATTAACATCATCAAACTGATAAATTATCAGTTGTCATTATGGCTGATTTTTCTAGTCATCCATTTCAAGTATGTTTCTTGGTTTCCCTGGTAACTGAGAAATGAAGAACCAAGAGAACCCAAACTGCCATATCATATCACTCCCTTGTCAGTATACGAAATTCCTTCCCATTAGAAGCTGTGCTGTAAAATTTGTATTACATGTGGTTTCAGAATAACTGTTAATTCAACAAAACAGGCATTTTTAAAGACAACACAGAAAGAAAACATTCTAAAAAATATAACTTTATACACAGACACACACTGGGCTTTATGGAGGGCTTCCAGACAAATTACATCATGTTCAAAAGCATGTGGGCCATTTTATTAAGCGCCAACCCAGCTCCCAGCTCTTCACCCAGCATTCACACCTCATGAGTAATCATTTCAGGTTAGACATTGAAACTTCAGTATCCTTTTAAGAACACAGACATTCTAATTCACTTCCAAGGAACTTACATGTCATTACCAAGTATGAGAGAACTGCCACTGTAATTAGACAAATAATAGAAATTAAGGCCAGAAGGGATCTTAAGAGCACAACATCCTTCTCCATTAGACCTCTCCTGCACAGCTTCCAGTTCTGCATTTCCTCCATATTACATTATATCCTTTAGAACTTCCTTCAGCTTTCCATTTCATAATCTTTTATGTCCCAGTTCCCACATTCACCCATGCAATACTACTTTCACTGCCTTTCCATATTACTTTATCTTCTTTCATTGTTTCTCTTTCAATACAATTTTCTTCTTCTTCCTCAATTCTTTTTCTCAACCCACTTTTTCCATCCCCTCTCTCATTCTAGAATCTTCCTAAACCTGTCTCCAGTTCCCGAGTTTCTTTCAGGACCCTACATTTTGTTACTTCTAATGGACTTTTCTTACACTTCCAGTCTCTCCCTTCATTTCACTCCTTTTCTGAAATATACACCTCAACACCCTCCATTCCTTAATCACCACACATTCCTCTGTCATCACATTTTGCTTATTCAATTTTTCTCCCTCAGCTGATACTGCTCTTACCTCCTAGCATGTTCTAGCACGTTTTTAATCCATACCCTAACAAATGACTGAATAGATTGCCCCATAGGTAAAATCCTGAGATAAGCATCTATCCCTCTGTAAGATATTCTTGGCATATTAAAAAACAGAACTGATTGAGTTTTATGGTCTGGATAGCACAAAAACTGTATGATGGCCCTCTGCACTTGAGGAATGAGATTTCCCACTTAGGTGAAAAATGAGTGACACCTGAAATAAAACCATCCTAACCTCATCTTAAATCGTTCTAATATACAAACCAGAGGCAAACTCTTAAACATATAACTATATCCTGCTTAAATATTTTAGAAGAATCCTGATGTGAAAATCTTGTTCTGGAGGCCCTTGAATGACACTCAATTATAGCGTTTTTCCATATGGTGCTCCCTCTCTAATATATTGCATCTCCATCTTCTATTTTCCTACAGAATATCACTGATGAGGTAAGCTGAAGCACTGAATTGAACCGCTCCAAATATATATTAAATTTGAGTATATAACCTCAATGGGACATATGATAGGGTTTTAAGTACTCAGACATAGACTCAAAATATTTAAGAACTTGCACAGTAGGACAACAACAGACACTAAAATACACGTGAAATCCTATTATTCCATGCTTCCCCAATAGGGGGATGGTGGTTCTGTGCTCACAGTAGTAATATGCAGCACAGATGGCATATAAATGATATATAGCCAACACTACCTACTTTTTCTTCACCCTGACACCCTGCTAGGTAAGTCCTTGTTCAATAAAAAATTTCCATTTGTAATTACTCTTTGAGATTCAAGTGTATTAATTTTAAAACTAATTACTTACTGTGAGTTACATTAATATTATGCCTTTTAAAAGCATGCCACCCATAACAATTTAGCTGTGTCCTATAATACAGGCAATGTATGATTTATAATGAATGAAACCCTATAGCTAATAAAAGATATATATGGCCTGTTTTTTAGCTTGATATCCTGAAGGGTGTGGAATATATGTGATCACTTAGTTATGCTGTTCCTTTGTATATCAATGCACACCCCTAACAAATTCTGAAGCCTTTGACAACTTGAACCAAATTTGACAGGTAAAACAGAGAGAGGGGATACAAGTCTCGACGACACCAGGTTCTTCAAAGATTCCTAAGACTTCAGAGAGAAGGAGAAGGGACGCCCCAGTTGGTCTCTCCACTAATTAGTGTCACCACTAATTTCCCAATTTTACTTGAAGCCATCATTAATTTGGAAAGATTAATGGCACATGCCAACTGACCAGCCACTTAGCATGCATGCAGCTCTGCACTTGGATGCCAGCCCAGTA
>VZSV01000114.1:165446-252166 GCA_013398735.1 Nothocercus julius
GCGGCCGCTTTGTTGTCCCCCGGCCCGGCCCGGCCCGGGGCCGCGCGACAAAAGCCGGGAGGCGGCGGGGCCCCCGCCCCCGCTGCCGCCAAACTTATTTTTAGTGCTGCTTCTCGCTTGAGTGTGGTTATAAATAGCCCGAGCCCTGTTTCAGTAGTGGGGAAGTGATTTTTGGAGGCCCTGCCGTGTTTATTATGTTCCGGTTTTGGAGAACCCCGTGTTTTCTTTTTATTTTATTTATTTTTGATTAGCATGGTCATTATTAAGTGGTGCCCTTTTTTTGCAGGGCACTGGCTCCGGTGCACTGCTGTCCCTTGGGTCTGTGCTCTCTTTCCAAAGAACTGAATTATTCATCTATGAAAACCAGCAAGCGGTCGCGTATGACTTCTGTTCAGCAATTGCCAATATGTATTTTTCTATGGCAAAAATTGTTCCAGCCTCATAGCAAGAGAGTTTAAGGACCGGTTAATATCCACAGGTAATATTCTGGGCGTCACACTTTGTGTGTGTGTCGCTTTGCCCTTTATTTTGGGAGAAGTCGAGTCACAAGTTAAGCGCATGAAGGAAGGAACTCGCTGCTTTGTCCTCTCAGGGTCTGTGCCTTCATTGTGGCCGGCGAGGTCTTGCCCACATGTGTGCACCCACCCGATCTATGTATGTGGCTGACATCTCTTTTTTTTAGGAATTCTGGAGCTTTTTTTGTTCTGTAATACTTTTCCATTTCTGTACTGTGACTTCTGCTTGGACTATCAGCAATATGTTGGTGGTACAGACAGTAATAAGGGGCAACAAGGATCAGCACTGCTTATTATTTTGTAAATTAACCTTCTGATTTTGTTTCAGCTTATTATTTTCCGTAGTAGATATCAGTATATATCAGCATTACTGACGCGAACAGAAATGCTATAGTCTGATACTATATATTAGTGACATGGATGTGATATTTCACAAAGGAAAATTCTGATTTTTATGCTAAATCCAGCACAAGCAGATACAGTTCACTCCTCAAAGTGTAAAAGGAAAAATAGAAGTATTTTAAGAAAAAGGAATAGTAATCATAGAATTGTAGCTTATTTTAAGTTGGAGAGGACTTCTGGATGTCATCTAGTCTCCAGCCACCTTCCTCCAAGCAGGTCTGTTTAGATCAGGTTGCTTAGGCCGTGTCCAGGAGAGATTTTGAGCATCTCCAAGGAAGGAGATCCCACAACATCTCTGGTTGTGGTGGTGTCAGTGTTTGACCATCCTCACGGTGACAAATCCTTTCCTTCTATTTAACTGCAATTTCCTGTGTCAGGGAGCACCTTGCAGGTACTCAGGGGTGGTCGTGGCCATGTGTGTCTGTGGGGTTTCAAAGCGCATGGAGACCATGCCAAGGTTTTGGAGTTAGAGGTTGATTGGTTCATTATGTCATTCTGAGCATTACTGGAAGATTTTAAAGTGCTGGAGTTTATAATCCCCAGGGAAAATTTTTAAAGAGTTTTGGGTGCAACAAGTACTTCCTAACCAATGTATGATAGCGTGACTCCTTTTTACTGTACAAAAATTGTCCTAAGCCAGATTACCTTCCTCATACTTTTTCCAGCCATATGCTTTTAAAATATTAATAAACATTATATTAAAATCTCCCAAATTGGAGTTATTTTGATTGAATATGCAGAACATGTGGTGTTCTGTTTCTGAGATGAGGTTCTCACGATTATAGGGCACATAATCATGAATTTTAAACTTATTCTTCCCCGATATTTGCTTAAAAATTCTCATTTTATGGAATGTAGTTAATAGCAGGTTAGGGTATTAATTTAATATTAACAAAACGACACTGGGACATCAATGAAAAATATTTGTGTGTTCATTTGATTTAAATCTAATAAATGTCCTGAATAACTTACACGCTTCTGTTTGCCCATTGGCCTTGTGTTCATTAATGTGAATTTAAGACCTTTTGCGCCCAACTTTGCTTTCATCCAGTTAGGTGTCAAATAGTCTCTCGTAATGTTGAAGAGTCTGCTCATTTTTAATGAAAGGAAAGCTTTTAGACTTTGATCTTGAAATAGGGTTTCTTCAGGAAGCGACATCCTTTGAATAAGTGCAGTGCATTATCACGAGGAATTTGCCTTTGTGCCTTTGTATAGGAATGGTTTAATGCTCTAGAGAAGCCTAGACTGATGTTACGATGGTGCTGATGTGTCAAATGATGCAGGCATTTTCTTAGTACAGTGAATAAACAATGTTTTTCAGCTGTGCAGAATAAAAATGTGCATGTCTTCCATTGTAATACAGCTGCCACCACTCCTGGATTGAATTTGCATAATTTCTTGGATTTTGCTGATAATATTTCAAAAGCAGGAAAATGTATTTGTAATGTGATGCATAGTATGCCACTTCTGGACATGTCTGCTTAGAATTTCATGGCATTAGTGTGATGCTGCTTATTAGTATTAGATGTCTGAATAACTCATGCTTTCCATTAGAGCCATATCGAATAATTTATTAGAAACAGTTTGAATGGCTGGTCGCACTGAATTTGATGATGATATTTGGAATAATTTGATAAATAATTTAGTGGCAGCTAGCAATCTGCCATTTTATGGTTATTAGGCACCTGAGAGTTATGCTTATGAGCTTGTATTACTTGTAGTGAGCTTCTACTGCATGAAGAAATCAAATCTGTGTTTTTCATAATTTCTTTTTTTATTATTATTTCTATTTTTTTTAGCCAGTCTAGATCTACATCTATTTGAATATCTTGACTGAAATTGCACAGTCAAATTATTGAAATTGCACAGTCAAATACTATTCTGGAGCACTATTCCTTTAGCTTCTGTGCAAGATTGGCTGCTGAGATTTCTTTCTCGAAAAAAGAAACAAAAAAATCATGACTTTTGCATATATATGCACCAAACTGGCCATGAAGAGAATGGCAGATCTCCTGTTTGAGTGTCAGCCCTTGTAGGCTGTTGTTGCTAATGTTGCATGTTGCTAATCCATGGCAACTCCACCACCATAAGTTATTCGTCACTAATATTTGTCCCAATGCATTTTTAAAACTAGTTTTCTACAGAACATGTGTGTGTGTGTCATGCAGCTGCTCAGTGTCCTCACTGCTAGCACTGGTGATAGTGTTAGTCTGGGGAAATGGAGAATTTTTTATATTTTAAACACATCATCCAAGAAATGTCTTCAGCAGGTACCTAAGAGCATAGAGGTAAAAACATAGTATGGTCATTTTCATACTTCAAACTCAATTCTTTAAAATTTTTATTTTTTTTTAATTTCTTATGAAAGTTCTGGTTATATTTTTAAATGAGCTAGAGCAAAGTATGGCTAACATCTGCAGAACGTTGCTCCATGCTTCAAGTTAGAACACTTTAACTATGTAAGAGTACAGGAGCACGATAATTAGGGTACTTTTAAAGGAATTTAAATATATGTGTCAGCTGGTTGTTAAATTAGTGATTGTGAGGAAGTGGATTTATTTTATTCTCAGTATCCAAGTAGGTGGCTTGTCTTGGAGCAGAAGCTGCAAGATCTCCAGGGCAGGGCATGGAAACCTCATACTGGAGCATCCCTCTGGGCTGACACTGGAACTTTGCTGTCTACCTCATATGTAAGAGAGATACTTAATGCTGCTATACAATAGTATCTTGCTTTTTGAAATGGAATAACAAACATACTTATTCAGCTAGTAATTTGTTTTCAGAGATATGCCATTCACACAAAAGGTCTCTGAAAAAGTCTTTATCTCAAATTATTTTGGAATGAGAATATATGTATTCATTCCATGACTGTATATTCACTCCATAAATCTCATTGTGATTATCATACATATATCTGTACAAGTTGTATAGAACACAGTTTTGTCTTGTTTGGTTTGCTTAGGGATGATATCAGCCACCAAATCCTTTTAATTCTTTCTTACTGAAAACCTATTTCCACACAAAAGCAAAAATAATTTGAATAGATTTTGTTGTACTTAGGAGAAATTGCTATAGGCTTCTGTACTTAGTATAAAGCAACCACAAACTGATACTTGTAGATAGCAAGCTGTTTTTCTTTCTGGTAGAAGCAGGCTAAGTTCGTGGCAGTGATACCCATGCTGCTGTGGTCAAGAGCCAGGAGCAGGGCTTTGATTTTGACTTGAGCATGGGGGATGAAATGCTGCAGATGGTCCTGCACTTAGTCCTGTCACTGAGGGTGGCATGACAGACACCAGGTAAGGTAACAATTGTTTTCAGTTCCACTAAAGCACTGCAAGCTATCATTAAATGAGTAATTCCATACAGTGCTATTTAATAAAATAGTTTTAACAGGCTCATAGAACTGATCAATCGCACTTTCCATTTTTTCCAGGGTTATGAGCTTTGAAATTGGTTAGAAAGCTGTAGGCACTAACTCAATCAGCATTTGTTCCTAAATTTTTTATTGATCATGATTAATACACAGATGCACTTTCAATTGATTATTAGTGAGCATTTTCAGTAACTCGGTATTCTACATTTTATATGCAAGTTGCATATGTTGCACACTTGAGAAATTTACTGCAAGATGTTCTGAAAGAGCTTACTTTGGCCACAAAAACAGTAGTTTTCATTAGATAATATAGAAGATGTACAATAAAAAATGAAGTGGACCATCTGCATCTTTTCAATTTTGTTTGCCTATTTCTTCTGTTTGTGGGTGATATTAAGAGCAAATCTGTGGTGCAATAAGCTGTGGAACTAGCAAAGCTCCCTTTCTTATGAATTTCTATCTTATGTTTGCTCTAGTGGCCATGATCAATGTTTTTACTATGCTGAAGGCATAGTCAGGTTTCTGTCTGTATGTGGTTCTAGTGTGTAATATGATGCGAGTCCATCCTTCAGCTTTTTTCTCCTGTAGGGCATTTGTTTGAGCTATTCGTAAGAAGCTTCTTCTTTACTTGGCTGAATGTTTTCATAAAGCATGTACTAATTTAATTACCTTTGAGGTCACTGTCCTGTCAAAAACTGGTAATATCTGCAAAAGCAGTTGAAAATTACTGGAAGGGGAAGACACACACATCCACAGACCTTGTGATCACATAAGCTTCTTATCCTTAGCATAGCAGACCAGAAGTCTGTACTTGAATTATTCTGCAACACTTTGGATTCTGATGCTCTTCTTAAAGAGATACATCTCAAAAAAGAAATAGTTTCTATATAAAAGTTTAAAATGTGCCAAAACAAGACAAAATTTCTTGGAATGCCTTTTGCCAACAATAGACTGCTAAAAATAGTGTTTTATTTTTAATAAAATACATGTCCCATATTTTGAAATGAGTTTTTTTTCATGTAAATTTTCTTGGATGTTTTGAAAGCTGTAATAGCTACAAATAATTCAGGCAAGTTATTTTGGTGAGTGTGTGCTTTATAGCTTAATGTCCTTATCCTGAAAAAATCTTTGCAGGAATTCGTATAAACAGCGAAAGTCACACATGGGATGGGGACATCTCTCAAAAAATAGCTTTTAATTATAATGCAAATGTAGAACTTGTGCAGTTTATTGAAAGTACTTTTGGAGTCACATATGCCATGCAATGTTTGACTCAGACTAAGTAAAGAGGATTTTTATGAAGTGCTATTGCAGTTCTCGCCTGTTGCAATGTCAGTGAACAGTCTAGTCTGGAGGTTTTCTTACAGTAATTCTCTTGAAATTAATTCATATCATGCAAAAAGGAAATAATCTCATACAAATGAAAATCAATATCCTATTTCTCTTAACTGCAGAAAGGAGAAGGAAAACTGTTTCCTGTCAATAAAGATTAATCGTTACTAAACTTTACAGCACTCAGAACTGTGCTATTGGTATTGGCATGCGGTGTATCCTGAAGACTTCAATCTTACAATATAAAGAGGAGAGAGAAGTGCGAGCAAAATCCAAATGAGAACTAGAAAAGAAAAGGCAAAGATGGTAAAAATGAATGGGAACATAAGGAAAAGTGGTAGGTGGATGTGAGGGCATTTGATGGTGGAAGGCAGATTTGAATGTGGAATGATGAACATGAGGAAGGGCAAAGGGAAAGAATTTGGCAGTCTGAGGTAGAGAGAAATAAGGATGGATAAAGCCCTTGAAAATCAGCAGTGCTCATTGCTTTCTCCAGTGAAGTACTGTTCGTTACTATTTGTCTACTAATTTTCATACTTCCTTCAAAAGTATCTGCATTTTTTTTCTTTCTTTTTTTTCTGCCTTTTTTTTTTTTTTAAATAGTTGGCAGGTTCTTATATTTCATGTGTATGATTTGTCAGTTGTGTTTAACAGGATCCCAGAAGTCACTTGGGACTCATTCCACGCTCTTCTCAAAGTTCATCTATTATGAAGGAAAATGGAAAACACTGTAAGTCCGGGCAATCAGTGTCACAGCTACCTCACGTGCACCCAAGGTGTAACAAGGCCTCTTTGTTGGCGTGTGGCTTTAAGGGAGTTGTGCTGCAGTAGTGTTTCTTCTGTAGCTGAAGTATGACAAGTAAACAGACTAGGGCAATTTGCAGTAGTCTCATAAGCAGGTACCCTTCAGAACAAAAATAATGGTTGTCTCTTGCTCCTGCAGTTCCTAAGTGCTTGCTGATAACATCTCAGATGGTAAAAAAACATATCACTTGTTTCCATTTTTTTATGTACATGCAGTATGGTAGGTGGTAGGTGTCTGTGTAGTATGGAAGGAGGGTGAGGACAGCCACCTGTAGACCTAGTGCTAGCTGCTGCCCTTTGCGTCCCATCGACTGCCTTGGAAAGGAGAAGGAGGAGGGAGTAGGTACCCTGCGGAAAGGGATGTGTGCCTGGAGCAGAGAGGAGAGCCAGCCAGGGGCCGGAGAAGCACCCGAGCGCTTCGGTGCCGAGCGACGAGGGCGAGGGGCAGGGCTGGCCTGGAGACCGCGCTCGTGCCGAGAATGGGCCTTTAGGCGAAAGGAGCGGCCCCAAGTGAGTTACTAGTCCACGCAGGAGGATATATGCATATTCTTTTTCTCCTTAGGAAGCCACAGAAAATTGATGGTTGAGAAATAAGGACCAGGGGAAAGAATAGTTCCTGCAAGGACAGGGTGGCTAGAGGTTAGATTTGGTTTTGAGCTCTTTATTTAAAGTCAATAGGTAACAAATGAGCTTTGGATTCTTCCTAAATGCACGGTTGTATTCTTCAAGTTTACTGGTTTTATTTTCTAAAAAATATAGTTTCTGAAAGCTTTTGACTGTACTGCGGAGCTTGTTTTATTTGTTCTCAGTCTTTTTTTTTTTTTTTTTTTTTCTCATTCTTTGGTACTGCCATGTAATGATACAGGGCAGGGGAACTGTTAGATGAAGTTTGCATCAGGTGTCATCTGCAGGTGCTGCTGCAATAATAAAAAAAGGGCCAAAAGGAAAAGGCAAGAACATTGTCTCACTTCTCACACATTGAAGAACAGTATGTAAAGCTCTCTGTAAATACAGGGGTTTAATATGATGACATGGTTGGCTTTTGCTAGCTTTCCACTGATCTTTTTGTTCTCTTTGTGTGAATTTATAATCATTTTTAAGAGATATTCTTATACATTGTTAATTATAAAAACAGAAAATATTAAGATTCCTTCAATTCCTACTGTCACAATTATTAGGGGAGAGAACCATGCTGTGGGAAGCCTCTTCCACTGCGGCTGCCGCTTTCAAGCTCATTAAAGTATTTTTGATGTTGTCTTTCTGCCCTCAGCACTTTATTGTAGTGCATTCTGTCTTCTCCTGGCTTGGCAATTTGTACGCCAGTACCCACCTCGGAGGGAGGCGATAGGAGCGTCGAAGGTTTTGTGCTTCCCAGATGAGATGCTCTCTTGGCGCAGCCTGGCGCTCTTCGCGGGTGCTCTGGAGGGCCCACGTGCTGTCTCCAGCACTCGGGAGCAGCTCCCGAGTGCTGAGAGTGTTGGGGGCCCTTCGGTCACTGAATCCCTTTGAGAAGCAGCAGCCTTAAAGTGGATGGCTGAAATAACCTGTCAACATTATGAATCTGCTCCTAATTTCTGCTGCTATCAGTGGGTGAAGGGAAGAAGGAAATGGCTGGGCTGTTCCTTCTTGTTTTCAAAGACTTAAGTAAGCTGCACAGGTGGTATTTTTTCCCTTCCTAGGAAGAGGGGAAGATAGATATATCCTTAGTATACCACATAAACCACAGCAATGTGGCAGGTAGTTCTTTGTGGGACTGTAGAGTTATGATACTAACAGCTATAATAGATTATTTCAACATTGTAGATAAAAATCTGCTCCAGTGTTGCTGTTTTGAAAAAGCAATAATTAAATGGTTATCCATTGAGTACTGTGATTCTGTGCTAGATATAGTTAATATCAGTCAGTCTGAAAAAGAGAGAAAAGGTGCGTTCATGGATAGCATGTTATTTTGCTCATTGGAAATAAAGAATATTCTGAGAGAATTAAGTATGAAATTCAGTTTTGACAGACATTAGGAGCTATTTCTTCAACAAAAGAAACAAACTAAAATGCATACACATTCCTGAGATATAAAGGTAAATACTCCTCTATGGTGGTTCACTAGATAGTATAGGCCAAAAAAGATGTTTCTTTTTTTTTTTCTTTTTGTCCTGACTAAGCCACATGAATTAGTTGTCAGCTGTGACATATGAAGATCTCTGTTTATACGCAGCCATTTGCTAACCAACAAGAGAACAGAAATAGAAGCCAGAAGCTGGCAACCATGAGAAATACACTTTGGAAAACCTTCCATAAAAAGCAAGATTGAGAAGACGGGCACTTTCTAACTTTTTCCACTTTGAGCTGTATACCAAAACAGACTCGATGCTGAAAATGAGCTGTGTGTTCTATTTACCCTTTTTAATAAAAGCGTGCGTGATGAAGCTGAAAGACGCCAAATACCATTTTAGATGGTGTGTAATTAGTTGATGTAATTCACTGACAAAAATACTTGGGCAATGAAAGGATACTGGTGTTTATTTAACAAAAGATTAGATGCTTAAATGTCATATGTAATATTCAAATTATTTGACGATTTTTTTTTTGTCAGTCCTTTCTGCTATAAATCCTTGTGCTTCAAGCTACAAGGAAACTGGTTGAAGGAACTGAAGAGACGCTTTTCCAATCCAAAATTGTCTATTGTGAAATTTGTTTCACCTTCTGTCAAACCATCTGCTCCAAGCTAATGAATAGGCAGCATGCTGAATTAGATGAAGCACTAATATGAGCCATTATGATAGTCCCTGTGCTGCTTTCAGTGGGAGCTCTGTGGTTAATGAAGCACAGAGTTAAATTTTTGAGGGCTGGAGGCACCGCGTTGTTGCCAGAGGCTTCTACACTGCATGGTGCTACTGAGAGAGAGAGGTGGGAAAGCCACGTCACTGCTTTGAAGCGTATTTCAAGGTTTTCTCACAAGTTGTCTTCTAACAAAAATCTGTCAGTTACCCTAATCTTGCCCACCTGGGTGGGGGAGTGATGATGAATCAAGGGGGAGGGAGAATTTTGTCCCGTGCTGGTGTGAGGGAGTTAGTGTCAATCGAACCACATCAGTGAAGTACAAGCAGCAAACACCAGCCCTGAAGCCGGAGCCTAGAGGCTAGATATAGTTTATATCAAAAGCCAACAACCAGTTTCTTGCTCTTGTAGCTCTGGACATGGTACCAGGCAAATAGTTTTCCAGGGGGTGGTGACACGGGTGTTGTATTTGAAGCTGCACAGGGATTATCAAAGAAAGTGTGTGTGTATATATTTATTTATTTATTTTCCAAGAGTGTATGTCTCTCTCACAAGTATGCTTCATAGGAGCTTGTGGGACTGATCAGTTACATTTTTTCTCTTTTAGACAGTAGTACTCGGCTCATTGTTATTAGCATTTTGTATGTGTTGAAGCACAGAAAATTGCTTATCAGTCTGGAGCTCCACAGAGCTTAATTCTGTTGCTCTGTAGTTTGATTATAGCCTTTTTTTGTGAAGGATGGGAATTGGCAGAATAGGAGTGTCCAAGTGTTCCTCTAATCTGCAGATGTATTACATGCTTCTTTAGTAGTGAAAATTACGATAGTTTAAAATTTTTACTAAGTCAAATATGAGCTGCCATATGTCACTGCTGGAAGATCTGCAAAGTGTGAAGCTCTCCTTGTCCTGTCAGAACAGGACGTGTTATGCACATATGCACTGTGTTAATAACCAAACTGTGGTGCTAATTTGATTTTTGCATACTCTGATGTTCAGCCTATTATGCATACTCTGATGTTCAGCCTAATATGTTTGATGTATTTAAGGAACTGTCCTAAAATAGTAGGTTGCATATGGACAGCACACAAACTCTGTAACAAGGCAAGAGCTGTTGCAGCTCATTTGGCATGCTGGATCTCCCGTAGCTGTGCGTAAATCCATAGGAGTTAAAGTAGATGTGATGGGCTCCTGGTACTAGGTGTTACTGTGTTTCTGCACATTTCTCTGTCAAGCCTTATTTCATTGTTTTATTTGTGTGGGTGCAGCCTAAATCCAGAAGTTGGTTGCTAACCATAGGCATTTGGTGACTAATTAGTATTCAAGATTGTATAATGTAATTCTGTAGGGAGTATGTTTAATCTTTATACAGAATAAATCCAGAGCATCTGAAACTGATCTGTTCAAATTTCCATTTTTTTTTCTTTTTATTTACAGCTCTCAACTTACCAGTTAAGATTTCAGCTTTGATTTTTCTGAAATGTGTCTGAAGTCCTTTTTTTCTTGGGGGGGGCGGGGAGGAGGGGGGAGGGATAGAGAGAGGGAGGAGAATAAAGATTTTAGGTTACATGTAAAATGTAACTGTAGTCTCACTGCCACTTTAAGCTAAAATAAGCTGGTCCTATTGCCTATTTGTCCTGTTGGTCTCCTCTTTTCTTGCCTACTTGTTCCTGCTTCTGCGTTGCCCCTTCTGTTGTGCTTGTTCAAACCCCTAGAGAAAACTAATCAGACTGGTCCACTGCTCTCATATCCATTGACTGTATTAAAAAAAAAAAAAAAAAAAAAAAAGTGTATGGGGGAGATATCTAGTTCACGTGCAGATTTGCTTTACTTAACTTTACTAACTTACTTTACTTTTAACTTCAGGTGAGATGAATTCCAGCCTCATGACTGACCCATTCTTGGGCAACTACTGGTACTAGATTCCCCAGTCCTTGGGAATCCAAGGAATGTTTGTGGGAGTAATAGATGAGACATAGGGCCTATGTGAGCCCCGGGCCCATCTTGGTTGATGCACAGGGACCACCATATGTTGAGGTCTCTCCAACAGCCCTACACACTCATATATGGGCAACTGAGTCAAGCCCCTAGTGCCATATTATAGGCTGTAAAACTTTTTGTATATGAGAACCACACATCTTATTAATTTCTAAAAGAAGGTCTTGGAAATAGTATGAAGGAAATGCTAAGGTTAGAAAACCTATAGCACTGGCTGCTTTTAATGAGACTAGAAACATCATTAAATGATTTTTTTAACGTACAGGCAGCTCTACTGTAATTCTTTTAAATTTATCTGTATCATCATTGCTGCTGGAAGGGAAAATCCCACTCAACATCACTGAGTGCATTAGTCTTTAATAGCAATTTGGACCTAATGCAGTCTTTCAAGACAAGTAATCTTCTAGATAAAAACATCTTAAAATTTGAAATATAGTCATGTCTATCTTTGAATAGACAGTGCTGCTGTTTTTAATTAAGTTTAAACTATTTTATTTTTATTTAACTTGCATTTAATCATCCAGTACTTCATCCAACTGCATTGCATTTTCTATTTTGCATTTATTGTAAGAGATATGAAAATGTTTGTACACCACATATAGTGGAGATTATGGCGAGGTAAAGATTTTTTTTTTAATATATATAGGACTTTTTTAGCTTACTTTATGTTACCTCAAACTTTTGAGTATTGACTATAGAACTTTTGTTCCTCCTAGTAATCAGTCTTGATCATCACACATATAATTCAGAAAGCCTAATGAATTTTGTTGTTGATGAGATGAAAAATGTTGGACAGGAACATAAGGTTTTCCAGAGTAGCTTTGTTGTTTAACATTTGTTACAGAAGTAACACTTCTTAACACACCACTTAAAAAATTATTAAGATTAGTTTGTAGTTAAAGTGAAAGAAAACAAACAGTATTTTTTACATAATCTTCCTGTTCAGGTTTTTCTGTTAGGTGAGCTTGTTTGGCTGAGAGACAGTCCCTTGGGAAGTAGTAATAGTGAAAGACTGCTGCTATTTTACACCTTCTTGAAATAACTGCAGATTTTACTGTTAACTTCAGTTAGAACAAGCCTTTGCTCTACGAAAGCTACGCTTCATTATTGGAGTTCAAATCTACTTTTTTGCACAGTGCAGATGTTGTGATTTATGTATGAGGTGGTCAGAATTGCCTCCTAAAATCACGTACTGCACGTGCTTTCTAGTGTGTTTAGGAGGAATCCCAAAGAATTAGGTTTTGCACAGTGTCATGACGGGGGCCGGGACATGCAGTTCCTCAGAGGGCTTTGAGGAGATCACTGCCACTTTGACTTCGTGCTGGGTCAGGGACAAAGCAGGCGGCGCAGAAGAAGTTGAAATACATTCAGCCAACCTGACCTGTGAGGTGTAAAGATAGTGCCCTCTGTTGCTGACTGAGCAGCTTCTGAGCTCTGAGGGAAGCATGATGTATTCAAGGCCAGTGGTTTTATATCCAAGTACGAAGAATTATGGTTAACTGCGCTGTGAGTATAAAGATCACTAGGGCCAATTCCAAATTTGATACAGAGGTGTGGTGATCTCTCACTGATGGATGGAAAAAAGCATTTTACAAAGTGTAACTATGTGCATTTTTCAGTGGTATTTCATGTTGCAGTTTCCATAGAGAGGGTGTTAACATCATCCTTTACTAGGAGTTTAAGAAAATACTTTTTTTGTATTTGAGCCTGACTATTTGGGAGCAGCGGGACTAGGCTGTTGCGCAGAGGAAGGTGAGTCAGCAGCCCAGGGTGGCAGCAGGGACTGTGGTTCCCCCAGTACCCAAACGAGAAGAGCAGAGCAGTCTGGTGATGGTATCCAGGGTCAGGCAAAGTCCAGCCTGCCAGTCGAGCCCATAGTGATGAGGTCGCTCCAAGGTCAAGCCAGCAGCTCAGGAGCAGTAGAGAACGTGGCCAGGCACGAGTCTGCCCGCAGTGCGGCTCTGGCACGGACCAAAGGCAGGAGCCTAAGCTGAAATGTAGCTCTTAAGGAAATGAGGGAACTGCCCAGCAGGACTTTTCATAGCTCTTCTCACAGAAGTGTGACCCGAGGTTACACAGCCTTGGAGAAGAGGAGATGCTCAGGACCCTGACACGGATCTTTGAGTATCCTTTTACTACCCGGAGGAGATGGCTTCAGTCATCTATGCTTTCTTCAGTTGTGCCCTTGGCCATGTTTGTTGACAGCTCTGAGGCTGTGAAGTGTAAATAAACTTTTAAACCAATGAGATTCACAATTTCCCCTATGATCTTCATATATATTGAGCTGAGTAGGACAAAGATGGACCTCTCTGTGACACGGATGGAGACCCTGGAGGAAAGAGCAGCACTGGGAAGCCTCTGACTTGTTCAGTTCCATCACAAAAGGTTGGCTGGAACCCACGTAGCACAATCCTGCCCCAAAAGGTTGCTCTGACACACACACCAGACCCCAACGGAGCAGTCATCAAGGTCTGCAGGTCTATGAAGAGCAACAGGGTCATAGCCAAGTGCAAACCACTAATAATTTTTCTCTTGAGGTAGCATCCGTCCTACTGTGACATACCGATAAATCACTTTTGTAACTTTTGTGGTCTGATAATTCCTTCAGGAAAAAATCTGCCTTTTTAAAAAAAAAAAAAATCAATGAAGGTGATTTAAGGGCTTTATCTCGTAGTTCATAGTTCACAGGGTTCATATTGCATGAGGATATTAAATTTATCCTTTTTAATTCTGATTTCTCCTACTGCTAATTCAAATCTATGTATTTATAATCAGTGAGTAAAACAGTAACTAGCAACTGCTTAGAAAAGTTACAGCCTTAATGTTGCTGGGCAAACAAAAATTTATTGGTATCCTGCAAACTGTTTAATATTCACTGTGTAATAAGTAGTATATCAAGTAATTCAACAGCTAAGTCTAATATTAATTTGCAGATTCACTGATTAAGGCTAGAAAGTGAAGAATAGCGTTGCCATGGTGAAGTCTATACGATAAAGCACAAGAAGAACAAGCTAGTGAATAATTGATACATGTCTAAGATTAGAAACGATCATTTACAGTCTGCTCTTTGATGTTCATGCATGCTCTTTACTTTAAAAAAAACCCTGAGAAATACATTAGGATAGAGTGTGATAGATTTTTCTATTAACTCTTAACTAGAGTACCAGTGGTTTATGTGTGTAAGAACAGACAAATTATGTCTCTTTACTGCAGTGTTATGAGTGGGAATTCAGCCATAGGCCAAAATGTTAAAAAAATGCAAGGATTTCAATACAATATGCATTTGGCCAGGCCCCATATATTATTTTATTTCTGTTATATCTTTATATAGAAAGTGTGTTTATTCGGACTAGCTCTAAAATTCATTAATTCACCAGCAGCAGTGTGCCAACCTGCTGGTTTTAGTCTTGTATAAAATAGCTCTTAATTTAATTTTTATGCTATAGCTCAGAGGTAATTTAGTAAGGTGTCCTATGTCGTCTTGAATTAAGGAGCAGGACATATAAGTCTTCTGATAAGAGACATGCTTTTCCAAAAAGAAGAAAAATCTGGTTGCCAGAGGCATCCCTGATATAAAGTAACGGAATGCTATTTTTTAGCATTTAAGCATTTTAGCATTTAAGCATTTTAGATGTGTTGGAGCAAAGAACTGTAGGCAACATGCCTTTAAAACAGTTTTGCTAAATAAATGTGTTTGATTTTTATGAATGCATGACTGAAGTGAGTGAACAGGCATGGTGGTTCTAAATACAATCCAACTGTGTTGTAGCAAACTTTCCTTGCAATAAATTCCATTTTTAGCAATCACAGTATTGAGAGATGTTTTTCATTGTTACTTGGTGCCCTTAGCATAAATAAATACACGCAGTTGGCCTGCGTACAACCATATTGAGGAGGGAAGATGCTTTTTTTCCGATTGTAGGTTGAACGAAGAGTTCCTTCTCCTTTTTCTTTTCTTTCCTTTTTAGGAAAAAATAAATAAATTCATGTGAAATAATCTCTGTAAACATACTGTATTTATCGTCAATGTCAAATGTATTTTTTCTCTCTCTTAGTGTATTGAATTTGTAAATCCTCATTTAGTAAATGCCCCATCAAAGCAAATACTGCTCAGATTTCTGAGGGTATGTTATAATCAGGTTCAGACCCTATATTTAGAACTTAGAGAGGAGTTTATATAGTGTGTGTCTCAGTCTTCCTCCTAAACCCGGATGCCATCAGAAGGATGTAAAACTAATTCACTAGTTATTGTGAAATATCGATAACAAATGTCTAAGGATAGAATTGAGAGTTGCCACAAAGAAGGATGACAAATACCAGCATCAGGTTCAGTTTTGGTTAATTTAGAGCAAATAGCAAGTGTCATGTAACATGTAACAAAAAAATCAAATTTGTAGTGAATAGTGAGGCACTTGATTTCCTGCAGTAACTTCTAAAGCTGCACTTCTTCCTGCTAAAAAATATACCAACTATCCCAGGCAGTAAGTATCAACCAAGGAGGACATGCAGGTTGGAGGCAGAAAAGATGGAGCCTCTTCCTAAACACTGTGGGAATGGAGGAGCATAGAGGTGCTGGATAGGCAGAAAAGTGACTAGAGTTGTTGTCAGCTGGTTTGTAGCGTGTTTGCCACGGATGAGCTTGAGATTGGTTTTTCAGACCTTTTTTTTTTTGACTGTCTGGAATTTTTACGTTTTCGGCCGCCGCGGCGCTTCTGCGACCGCTCCTTAGTAGCAGTTCTACAGAGCGGCACCCCGGCACAAGCCACAAATGAAATCTAGGCGAACACGGATCGCCTTGCCTGCTTCTAGCTTTCCCCTGTGAAATAGGAGTGATTTCGCAGCATCCAACAAGGTAGACCCAGCAATTCTTCCCCCACTGGTGCCGTGCAATTTTGAGGGGCTGCTGAGAGGGAATGCGGCTCGGGCCGAATAAGGTGGTGGTGTCTACAGGTTGGGAGGTTTGAAGAAACAGTTGACTGTATTTTGAGATCTCCTGGTCAGTTAAAAGGACATTATAAAGTTATACACACTGTGGAAGAGATGCATTATTGCATAAATGCTATGGAGGCAGTTATTATTTTGCTTTTCAGAAATTTTAAAGTAACATCAGGGGAGGGCAGGGAGGGAATGTGGTATTGAAGCCCAATTGCACAGAATTCCAGAAAATGTAAAGGTTATTTCTTTTCTTTTCATCAGTGAAGGGTTAACCCTGTCTTTTAGCTTCCTGAAATCTTGCCTAAAGTAACTGTCTGTTTCTTTTCTTCTGTATTTCTTTGGATTTTAAATTTTTTTTCCCTTCTGTTTTTATGCTCTCTAGGGGTTACTGGATACCAATAAATTGTTCCTTATATGTTGCTAAATATGTATTATATACAGAACAACATTAACATTCAATTTATGCGTGTTTGTTCATATACGTTCTTATTACTTTTTTTTTTTTTTACAAATGCTTGCTTATAGAAAAGCAAAATTTGCTGAGGATTGCAAACCAAATATTCCCAAGTTTATCTTTCAAACCTCAAAACTCTGTATTATTTAGGTAACTATCACTAAGTTTTTCCGTCTTTGGTTTATGTGGTACTAGGTGGTTGTGAGAGGCTTCTGTGTCAGAGGCAGCAGATTTGGATCTTCCTCCAACCACAGTCAAGAAAAAGAAATGTATCAAGAGTCTTGCTCCTCATTAATATTTTAGAGAATAGGATGCTTGGTGGAGATAAATGTTCATTTTGTTTTGTTAGTGTAAATGTTGTGTAGTGTTCTTGACTGTAATCCTGAAGCAGTTTACTGGCAGTGTGCTTAACAGTGGTTTATTGTAGTACTGAAGAAAGCAATACTGACTGCGAGTACAAAGGCACCCTTACAGATGCTTTTTGAATTGTTTTGTCAAATTAAGTCATCTTTTAAAGAATTTTGTAACTACTTTTTTTTTTTTTTTTTAATTTACCCTTTTGTTCTGGCAGTCTTCATGATTCTTATTCAGACTTCATTTTCAAGGCTCAATTATGTCATACACATGACAGCTAGAAAGTGTCATCATTAAAGGTATTATTTAGAAAAGTAGGATTGATTAATCTGTCTCAAATGATAAAGAACTACTTAGAGTGGCAAAAAAAAAAAAGAAAAAAGAAAGAAATGCTGTCATATGGAATTTGTCTGAGTGCTGCCCTGAATAAATGTAAAGACAGGTGCTTTTACAACATCAGGAAAAGGTACGGACAGCAGTGTGCACCTGTCTCTTGTTTTTCCTCAAGTTTTGTAGATGGAGAAAAAATATTTTACACAGAGAAGAAGGCTGTCTGAAAAAAGAGATTTCTATTCTAAGATTCTGATTCCTGTCCTTTGATTCCCGCCCCCTCTCCCCCCCAACTGGTGTATGAAGAAAAGCTGAAAAAAATGAGATTTAGGTTGTGTTGTTCAGGATGCTTCATACAAATTGTGCCAGAGTAAGAGTCAAATTATTGACCGTTTCCATATTTGATTAATGAATAACAGTGAACAGGGAGATCATAAAAGGGAAGAAATATTTTGAACAAATATTTCAGTTTAGACACCAAATTTAGTTAAAGCTAGCTAAAAATGTTTTATTTCTGACCCAAAAGCTACGGCATCTAGTCACATCACAGAAGACTACTAAAATATATATATCAGGTCTTTTCAGTTCAGATTTTTTTTTTCTTTATAAGAGGATTTTCTTTTCCCCAAAAAATCTTTGGCGATCACATGGTACAATGCCCTGGTCAAGCAGGGTTGGCTATAGCAGGATGCCCAGGTCCATTTGCAGTTGGGTATTGAATATCACCAAGGATGGAGACTCCACAACCTGTCTGGGCAACCTGTGCCCGTGTTCAAGCCCCCTCACAATGCGCAGAGAACATTTCCTATGTTTCAGCCTGTGCCCATTGCCTCCTGTCCTGGCACTGAGAAGAGTCTGGCCCATCTCATTACACTCTCCCTTCAGATACTTAAATGCCATCAGCCACCTTCTCCTGGTTGAACAGTCCCAGCTCTGTCAGCCTCTCATCATAGGAGAGATGCTTCACTCTCTCAATCATCTTTGTAGCCCTTCATTGGACTTGCTCTCGTACTGAACCTGGGATCCCAGGTGGGGCCTCAGCAGTGCTGAGCATCTGCTGGCAACACTCTTCCTAACACAGCCTAGGTTGCTCTGGGCTTTCTGTGCCCGCGGGTCACATTGAAGCCTCATATCTGACTTGTCCACCAAGACTTCCACTTTGTTCTCTGCATATCTGCTTGCCAACTGGTCGGCTCCCAGCACCTACAGGTGCATGGAGTAGTTCCCAGACCACAGACTGGTGGAAATGAGCCGTTACTTTTGCCTTACCAAGCCAAAACACCATGCCTGGAGTTAGAGCTGCTTGCAGCTGGGTCTCTGTACGTCAAGTGTCAGAAATGTGCTGAGCTCTCCCAGTGAGTGACAGCAGTGTTCTTCTTCACTTACCCTCCTTTCTACTTGTGTAATAAAAATTGTCTTGTCTTTTAACCCCTGAGGGCTCCCCTAGTGCTACTTGGACTCACAGAACAAGGCTGGGACTACATGGCTGCTTTCACCAGGAATAAGTCTGTACTGATACTGAAAAATGACGTCTCTTCCTTCTGCCATCTGCTTCACCCAGCCAGTGGTCTCGCATTGGCCGTAACAGTTCTCTTGCCCATGCTCAAGTCTTCACAATAAAAACTAATGTGAAATGGAGAGCTTTGATTTTAATTTCTTTTTCCCAACTATGTGTTTCAGATGTTGGATCCCTTTCAAAATGTCATCCGATTCCCTTCTTTGTGCTGCTGCAATCCTTAACAGATATAAGTTAAATGGGACTTATGGGCAGCTTTGAGGTGAAAGTTGCGTAGGATTGTTGTGTTTATAAAAATATCTCATGAAAATAGCCACATTAGACATTAAAGACCGAATAGCCATTGCTGTTGTGGTGATATTGATAGTGCAGTGTACTCACTGATACTTGCCTCAGAAATTTTCATCAATGTGGAAGTCTCTGGAAAGCCCATGGGGCTCCATCAGTGACTGCAGTGGGAAGCAAAAATGCAGGTAGTGCTACAATGAAGCTGAACCAAATGAAACCCAGCCTTCATTTCATTTTTTATCTTTTGAACTTTTTGCTTTGTGTCACTGTTATCTTGCTTCCTACTAGCAGCTTTAAGTAAATACTTTTAGGACCACAGCATGTTAATAGCAGACTGCTAATTTCCTGTGGACATGCAGTCAGTTGGTAAGATAAGATAGAGTTGTAATGAATTCTGAGATCCCAGAACCACAGGGTAGACAAAAGAAGCTGTCCTGTCTTATGTTTGGTAAGAAAGAGTGAAGTTTAGTGACTGCCTACAAATCAGCACAGGATAAATCCCTCAAAGTATCTGTACGGCTATTTCAAGTCTATTTCAAAAGATGAAAAACACATCCTGGAGGGTTTTGTAAACACAACTCACAAAATAAACCAGTATGTTAGGATAAGAGTTAAATATCAAACACTAATATTGGTTGTCTTAGCGAATATGATGGCTGAGAACAGCAGTTACAGCAACAGTGTGAGCTGTGTCATTCATTGCACAGAGATGCTCAAATTGCCCTTTAGAGCTCCTTGCACCAGTCCAGTGCTGCAGATGCGCAGACTCCTCATGGAAACCAGATGAGAAGTAGCCTTAAGTGATTGGATACGGGCAACTCATAGAGCTCTGTTTCTTCCAGCTCCCAAACGAAAAGCCTTATGTTATGTTGCATATCAATAACTGATTTGACAGCAGCTCTTGTTCTCCTGCTACCTGTGATATACTTTCTCCCCTCGGGGTTAAATACTTTCAGAAACCAAAAAGTAAGTTGTCTGTTAACAGGCACAGATATCTTGCCTAGCTACATTTAAGCTCACTGTGGTCCTTAATGAGCTTCTGCACAAGTGTGTCTGTTCATTAAAAATGAGGGAAAAAATAATTACTAAATGTAATAATTTTTGTGAATAATTGATAAATGGCTAAATTCCTTTATTATTATTATTATTATTATTCTTCACTGTTGTTAAAATACTCCTTTGCTTGACTCTTTCACAGAATATTTGTCTCTAAATCTCAAAAATAATCCGTTTTATCTTGTATTTCTGTCCACTTTCAACCAGCACAGACTTAGTAAATCTAATTTGGTTCTAGTCTTCCTTTAAAAGAAAAAAAAAAAAAAAATGTGATTCTAATGTTCACCTTTGCCTTTTTTCCCCCTAGTTTACTATCTCAAAACAAAAATATTGATATTGAAACTTTCTCTGTAAATATTCAAAATATCAAAAGTTCACGTTAAAGAAATTGCTGATGAAATAGCTGAATAAGCTGAAATCACTTTGGTATTCAATAGAAAGGCAAGATTAGTGCCAGAGTAGCAAAGTATTTCTAGGCTCCTCAGCAGGCATTAACCCATTCTCTACATGATTTTTTTTTTTCTCATAATCACTTTAATATCAAGATCTCAGAATTAATTATGACTTTGGGTGGGAAGTATTTTAGCTGCCTTTAATCCCTTCTTTTGCTTTTTTTTCTTTGTCAAGCAAGCTGCATTTCTCATGAAGGAAGGCTGAAAGAAATAAGAAATATTTCCCCTTGTACTCCCCAGTTCCTGCATCTCTCTCTCTCTCTCTTTTTTTTTTTTTCCCTTCTCCCTTTTTAGTTGCAAAATGTGCCTGCTGTGGTTGCTGTTTTGAACCCCACCCGTGGGGTTGCTAAGCAGATGAACTTCATTGCGTAAGTAACCTGTTACGGAACAGGCCATGGCAGCCCTCACCAGCCATCTAATGCACAGCCAAATTGGGAAGGAAGTAACTTCTAACGCTTGCTGTTTGGAACTAGGCCTTTCAAATATGGAGAAAAAATGTTAAAAAGAAAAAAAAAAAAGCAATCTTTGACAGCAGAGGTTGGTGTATAGGACATGAATTCCTGAAAATACTGTCAAAATCTATTTAAAGTTGCCCTTATTCCCATATACTTATTTTTGAGCTCTTCTGCAGCTGAACTATATCTTAATATTCCTTCTAGGTACAGCCAGGAGATAGTGCCCTGAGCTGTACATGTTTGATCACCTCTGTCTAGTTCCAGGGTTTATGGATGTGGAGCCAGGCTGGCTCCACTTCTGGCTTCCAAGGTGCTTAATGACCTCCGATCAAGTGCATGGGTTTCATGGGTGCATTCAGTTTTGTGAAAGAGGAGAGAGAGAGGAATTAGGATGTTCTGTTAGCTTAAAAACCAGTCAGACTGGAGATTGTTACCTGACCATCAGTTTTCATCATCACTTAAAGTTGATAAATACAGAAATCTTGGGAGAGAAATTGTGTGATGCTGCATGTAGGAAAGTACAGATGGAGAGACTAGAGCCAGAAGGGTGGTGAGATACGGAGTATACATTTCAGGTGCGTAGAGAAGATGCTGTAAAACAGATACAAAATCAAAGAGAGCTTTTAAAATGCAAAGGTGGATACAATATTAGGAACAGGTTTGCGCTAAGTGATGGCATTTCTAAGACTGAATTTTCCCTGTTGCTACCTCTAAGGTCAGCTAACACGAGCTCTGCTGTTGATGTTTTAAATTATGGTCGGTGGTAGCTTTAGCATTTAGGTGTAGATGAAGTAGGCTCAAGCAACAGGTTGGTAGAAGTAGCCAGCCAGCTTTGTAAGATCCAGCTTGGCCCTCCCTCTATTTGCTTCTGACTTTTCTTGAGTTCAGGGACAGAAAAACAATTGTCCAGGCAGCCCAGTAAGGGCTGATTTCTGCCGATTCCACCTGGGCAGGGTCAGGCTCGGCACAACAGCAGCTTCAGCTACTGGGGTATTCTTCTCAAGCAGCCCTTTCCGTGCCGCAGTGGCCAGCCTGGTTCCCCATCTCAGCCCTCACACATCCCCTCCTGCTTCCTCTGCACTCCCTCGTCATCCTCGCGGCTGCTGCTGCTGCAAAGCCCTGAGGAAATCGGCTCCTGACTGAGGGAATTGCTCTGTCTGGCCACTTGCCAGAACCCGCTGCGCGGGGGCTGCGTTTGAATGGTCTCATGTCCGGCATCCAGGCTTTATTTATCTGTGTGCTTCATAAGGTGGGATCTTCTGTGTGTGAGCTGCATGAGAGAGGAGTCACAAATTCTGAGTTGCCCCAACAGAAGATGTTGACGCTGGTGGAAGCTGCGTGTGAGGTGACGTTCGGCAGCAGTATTAGAAACATCAGCCAAAGGGGGAGGGCTGATAAGGAATATTTTGCCCTCTTAATTAGAAGACTTAGTTCCCCCCTCCTCCCCAAAAGATGGGCTAATGCATGAAATATCCAGGGATACTGAGTATTAGCAGTAAGCCACTTCATGCTGAATACTTCAAGTTTTTGTCAATTGCATGACAAAAATTTTTTTCTTCCTTTTTATTATGTTTCTGCATAAAAGTTGATTTATAATAGCTAAAGAGCAAAACAATACTTAAATAGATACATAAAGTAACATACTGCAAGAAGGCCAAGAGAGGGTGCTAAAGTGATGCAGCCGGTACCTTCACTGTTTTTTCTTTCTCTTAAGAACAATGTATATTTTGACAGACCTGCTCATTTGGGGATTTTTTACTGAATTATTGTAAACTAACTTATTCTTTTGCAAGTTTAAGCCCATGATTTTTGGTAAACTTCTAAGCATCATTTGTATTATAAAGACTGTTTCAGAAAGGCTTGGTAAGCACTATTCTTTCACAAGTACCGCCTAGAACACTTTTGTTTACCTCTAAAAGAAAAAGTTGCACACAGTGAAAGTCTTAGTTCCTGCACAGGTTAGAGAGGACAATGTTCCTTTTGTACCCTGAATTGAAAGGTGATGTGCCTGCGTGTGCTTGTAACATTTGGCTGGAGACTGCTTGAGTCAGTTTGCCCCTGGTCTTTGAAGTGAAGTATGTCCATGAGAGTCTGTATTTACTGTATGGCCTGAGAGGCCGGTGTGAAGAGCACTCACTGCCCTTCCTCTTGACCCTTCTGCTCCTCTGCTTCAGGCTAGCCAAGATCCAAATGAGTAACTGGCACATGGATATGCAAAACCAGATGATTTCTTTTAAGATACAGTCTCTTATTATGCAGGTGCAGCATATGATAGACCAATTCCACTGTGTTGTATTAATGGCCACCCATTATTGGTATTTTAAGACTTTAAATAAAGTATTTTTGTCCCAAAATCTTGTACACATCTGGCAGCATCTCACCAATGTGACTGGACTGTTCTGCTGGGTGATGAGGAAGTAGATCTGCAGTGTTCCTACAAATTGACTAATTTTCTGTGTGTCAATATTCATTTTTCAGAACTGAGGAGTGTCTAAATGATGGGGGAACTAAAGCAAACCTCACCTTTAAAATGTACCTTAAGTATAACAAAGATGCATGAATTTGCAGAGTTCGAAGGAGCAGATCTTAGCCATGAACCGCCACATCTATCTCAGAGACTTTTAACTTAAATGCTACAGTCTGGTTGTTCTCTTAATATTCAAAAAACTTCTGTGTTTATCCTTAAGAATTTAAGAAGACAATTATCCAGATATTTAGTAATGCTTCTTAAAATGTGGTGAGAGTTACAGTTGTGTGTTTGTGGGAGACAGTTGCAAAGGCTTTTCCAGAAGGACAAAGACACCAAAGAGATGAAAAAATAAAAACATGTAGGTCTTTGCTAAAGTAGTACATGGTAAATACATGGTAAAGCCATGTGAGGGTGGAGTGTTGTTAAGGGCAGGGTGGGGAGAAGATTGAGAGCTGTAAAACTTGGCTCTTTGAGACAGCAGAAAATAGTTTGTTAATACTAGAAGCAGGAGGTCTTTTAATTAAGTGCCCAAGCAAACACTCTACTGGGCTACGCCAGTCGACATCAAGCAATGTTTTTGGAGTTAGACTGTCCTGCCTGCTGTTGTGGATCAAGAGTATTCAGCTTGAGACATGTTCTTCAAGAGGTTCAGCATGTTGTTCCCTCAGACTATAGCTGTCCAGACAGGCTGAAATCTCCGTCCTTTGAGCCACCCAAAACTTTGGCAAGGCTTTGAGCAACCTTAGCTAATACTCGGATTAACCCACCTTTGCGCAGGAGGATGGATGAGAAAAACTTGAGAGGACCCTTCCAAACTGAATTATTCTGTAAATGGATGGAAGGACTGTTCTGAGCAGTTTGCTGGCTCACTGGTTAAGAAAATAAATGTGTTGGCTCAGATGTATTTTCTTCAAAGATAAGATACTTTCTTTTCATTCTATGAAGCTTTTGGCTTGGTCTCTTGTGCAATTCCCATGTAATTTACTGTCCTCATTCCCAGAACTTGAAGACCATGTTCATATTGTCTCCACAGTACCAGACTTCTAGCTAGATTTGTTAATATTTGATAAATAGCATGTGTTTATTTGGGGATTGTGTTAAAACCTGGACGGGCACACAGGTGATTGTCTGTCATAATAGCTGACATTATGGCTGTGTTCCTCACTTAGCAGGAGCACTGAGGACAACCATGTGCTTCTCTGGCATTGTCGCTCTGGTAGCCTAGGTATGAGCCAGATGTGCCTTGCGAGTAGACCCATGGACTCAGCACTTGTTTTCCAAAAGCACAAATTCTGCCTTAAGAATTACAGCAGAGATTCAGTTTTGCTTTTTTTTTTTTTTTTTCCCACAAATTTGCAAGGAAAAAAAGGCTTCGTGTTGTTGGTGTGGAGACAGACTGCAACAAAAAATACAGTATTTATATATAAAACTTTTCTATTTGTTTTATGTTTATATACAAGAACATTAATTCCTTGTTAGCAAGTTAAAAGCAAAAACAATTGCCAAGTAGAAGCAAAAATTATGAAATGTTTGATAGATAAATAAAACTTCTAAGGTCATGTTTCAAGACTTGGGTTCAGTTTAATCGGAATTGCGAGTAGTAATATATCATGCTGTTGTCCAGGTGATTGAAGTTTAAGACAACTGTTATTTTCCCTAGGTAATTGTGACAACTCATAATGCAAAACACTGGTCTCCAGGAAGCAAGCAAGATAGCATCCATACTGCTTACAGTTAACCCATCCCTGCCTGAAATAAAAAACTATGAAAATTACACTGCAAAGTTAAAGCATTAGCAGAGATCGCCATTGGAGACTATTGCTTCAGGGAAAGGTAAGACTTTGTTTTAAATATCTGTTTTTTTCTGGATTGGTTAGAGTTTTTTCATTAGTAGGATTCATAGGGAATTTTATTCTGTAATGAATGTGTTTGTTTATTGAAAAATGTGGCAACTGTTAACCATTTTTCAGTAAATATTTAAAAAATAGGTGAAAATATAAAACATAACATATATTGGAATTCAAAGCTCATGTGGATCTTACTAAAAGTGCTATGTGCATGAATTAAACACTTGACAATGGCTGGTTTTGGTGATAATTCTTATCGCTTTAAATATGAGTTACAAAGCTGGTCTAAGACTGTCGCATACAACATGACACATTTATGTTACATACACATTTTTAGTACAAGTATTTGTGGACTTTTTATCATAATGTTCATGACAGTTGGCAAACCATTACTATAACCTGAAGAAACTTGAGTTTTTTAACTTATATCTGGTACAGTGCTACTGTTCAGCTATTGCCTTACTGGGCCAGAAATTTCTTACAGAATACAATTGGCTATATGTGGTTGTATAAATATTGATATGTTTTGAAAACAGATGAATAAGCCTTTTATATGTCTGCTTACTAAGTATCTGAAATAGCTGCAATTGCTAGCGTGTATTCATGTATTTTTATCTCAAGGATATGGGGGAAAAATAGAAAGGAACATGAGTAATTCATCAGTGCCTTTCCGTTGAGCAAAACACATTTTTCCCTATTAAGAAAGAGATTGGATAACGTTAGATACATTTTTAACCTACTATTATTAAGCTCTAGTTAGTCCTCCTGTCATAATTTAATTTTGCCCTGTAATTAGCTATCAGACACAGTCAATTGTATAATTAGTAATATTTCTCTCAGAGCTTTCCATTGCTTCCATAATGCTCCAAGTTATTTCACTGAAGAGTGAAATAGTTTATCGTGCTTTTAAAGAGCAGTACTATAAAGCTTGTGGACACAGATGGCCCGGACTGAGTAGTTGTTTTCGTTGTTGATTGTTTAAAAACAAAAAGTTTCTCTTTTGTCTTTTTAGACTTTTAGGTGAGTGTTTCAGTAAATAGGGACAATTACTGTATTAGCAATTACTATTCTCAATGCTTATTTTATTTTGATATAGTCATTATTTTTACCCAAGACAGAGCAGATACAAGTAGATGGATATACTTGTGCTGTGTATACTTGTGCTGTGTATACTTGTGCTGTGTATATATACTTGTGCTGTGTATAGGCTGAAACCATATGACCATTATGAAGATGGTGATTTTTCTTGTTTAAAGAGAAGCTGTTCTGTGCAGGAGGCCTGTGTGCATGCAGGTTGACATGGGGAGGTCTCCGGATGGCACTGTCTGCAAGTTCAGTTTGACTTGTGGTGGGGCTGTAGGACACCTCTCTGCAGCAGCATGTTTTTAACATTTTAACCTGCTATAACATTGTTATATCCTGAAATTTGTGTGTCAGTTACTGACAGTAGTCAGTACTACTGGAGTAGTGAAACAGAAGGGCAATATGAAGTATTGCAGCCACAGGAGGAGGCCAACACTACAGTGACAAGTTTGAGGCTGTATTGCCCTGCTATGTGGACTGGCAGGGAATGGGTGATGACTCTGGTCTGGAGATGTATACCCATATGTAGCTATATGATCACAGGTGGGAAATGAGGTATGAGCTGGGAAATCTCTTGGGAAATTTGTCACAGTCTCAAAAAACAAACAAACAAAAAGACAATCCTAGGGCATGAGGTTCCCCAGTTATTTAGTTCCATGTAACTATAACAAAGTTTTATTATTATTACACTGGAGATGTATCAGCTTGAAGAGTGATTCTGTTCACTTGCCATAGCCTGAACTGCCTGCTGTTCTCTGAGGTCTTGGAGAATGACATATTGCATCAGCAAGAGACTGCTAAATGTAATAGGTCCATTGTTCCACGTAAACATTTGGGTTTTTTCATTGTTTATTTTTATACTGAATTCTGTAATACTCTATGATTTATATGATATGATGATATTTTTAGGAGTGTAACTGGCCATCTCTAAACTGAATTCAACCAGCTCCATGCCTTTGATTACTGAAAGTAAAGAATGAAAACTTTCACTTAAGATGTACCAAGCCATGTGACAAGCTGTGTGGCAGCAGTCTGGGAATATAATGAAACATATGCTTAATTATGCACTTTATTTGTTAGATTAGAGTTTTAAAATCTTGCAAAGTGGAGGATTTAAACTCATTTTATTCTTTTTAGTGATTTTTAGCTTAACTTTTAAAAGTTTGAGCAACTCCATTTCCTCTTTCAGTTGACTATGAATCCTGTGTTATGTATAAAGCTCCTAATTTTCACTGAAGTTCTGTCAGCAAGCATTGATTTCTTGAGCATCAAACAATTGCAGGTCCTAGCAGTTATAGTTTTAGAGGAAGTTGTTCCCTTTCACTTTCACTGTCCTTTTTTAGAGAGTCTTTTAGTGCGTTACAATGTGTTACACGCTGGCGACTTGGAGGGGTCCCATTCTGTCACTGCCTAACTGCATGCACGTGTATGTGTGCTTGAAAGTTAGGGTAAACATCATCAACTGCTTACCCCCCAACCCAGCAAGCTATTCCTTACTTGACTCTTGGTGATTTTCTCCCTCCTCCATCATTTTTAATTTAAAGCCCTCCTTGCCAAATTAGGCAGCCTCTTGGCAAAGATAATTTCATCTCACTTGTCAGGTGGACCCCATCAAGCAGCTCTTGGACCCTGAAGAGCATCCCATGGTTGTAGAAATGGAAACCCTGTTGCTGACAGCAGGCGTTGACCTGCAAGATCCACTAGTCCTCCTCAGGCCCTTTGCTTTAAAAAAAAAAAAAAAAAAAAAGTTCCTCTATTTTCAGAGATTCCTGCCATTTGGTAGTATGACCTTTTAAATTCAGTGTTTCTTTAATGTAACACTCAGTACCTTTCAACCAGTCATTTTAATCTACTGCAGAGATTCACATGAAGAAAATGACGAATGACATTTGGAATTTGGGAGAGGCAATATCATTTTTTCCCCATTATATATGAGTTCTAGCTTGATATTTCTCTTCTGGGAAACAAATCAATAACATTCATCAAGTCATACTCAAGAGTATTGTTACTGATTTATTCAAGTCAGTGACATTACATTCTGATATGCATCATTTAATATTGACTATTTTGTTAATAATGGCCTTTTCTTTTAATGTTGAGGTACTGTAACTGTTTATGAAAGGAGGAGTTTGCCAGTATTCAACCTAAAAAAGTTCTTTGGAATTTGTATTACTGTAAAATGCATGTAAACAGAGTATTTAACTGCTCTTTGCTTATGCCTTTTACTTTCCTATAAAGAAGGAAAAGGTGGGAGATTTACATATTATATTAAAGAAAATATTTTGTATTGTATTTTGCATAGCATGTAAAATATCACCAAACAGACAACAGTTCTTATTGAAATGCCTTACAGCAAATACTTAAAAAAAAAATAGTCATAAGGTTAGATGAATGATGAAATCATGGAAAGCACACCCTTATTTCCAAAGTAAATATTTCCTTGAATAGATTTTTGATACTAGGAACAAGATATGCAGGATGTGGTACATATCTAGGACATCATTTTAAACGTATTTTAGGCTTACTTGATATTCCCTTGCTTAGATTTAGATAAAGCTGAAATGGTTCCATTCAATGATATTCCACTTAGATTAAAGCAGGTAATATTTTCCTGAAGTAGATGGATGATTGGCGGCCTTTTTTAAGTATAATTTTTCTTGAATGTGGTTCTCTATATAATAGAGTAAGGGAAAATGCTTTCATTTTCCATTTCCCCCTATAGAGAAATGAGCTAAAAAGTCCAGAGATATAGAGACACTTTTTCTCAGTGGCGATGTGCTATTTTAGGATATATGCTGACCTACTTTTTGTGTTTCCAGAAACAGAGCTAAAAAATTTCAGCTAAGGTTGCTGAAAGATTTGGATCAGTTTTTCAGCGCATTTTTGTATGTAAATTTACACTTCGGCTAATGTGGATGCTGATGTACACTAGCAAAGGAAGATGGCAAATTTTGGTTTAATTTCAATAATAGCAGCAAAGAGCTCAACACCTGAGTTTTTGAAAGTTTTCTAGGGAAGTATTTCCATTTGAGTAGGGCATTATTCAGAGTGGTGCAGTTCTCACCTTCAAATAAACTTGATGTTTGGGTAGCAAAATCCAGAATTACTTTAAAAATCCTATTATAAACTGTTCACTTTCTTCAGCATTGCTGTAGATATTGGGAGATAAAATCACACAGAATCATTCCCTTAGACGTATCTTTATTAAGCAGCCTGACCATCAAAGAATGTCCACCCATTAGTTTGCCATTCCCAATTAAAATAATGCCACATACAGCTTGAGATTTATATAAACAAGTAATGAGAGGAAGACCTGCTCCTGCCCTCTGCTTAGGGCAGAAAAAATTCACAAGTACTTGCAGCACTGAGCTCACTTCTGTGCTCTTGCCAGCATAGCTGCTGTGCTGACGGAAGAGAATTTTTGTTGGCTCATCTTCCCTCACGATGGAGGTGCAGAAGGAAGGCTTCATGTGGCATTCCTCTCAGCTGATGTTTATGACTATCCCAAGCTTAAGCAACCGCTGGAAGTCTAAGTCAAAGCCTGTGGCTAATGGAAGTAGAAATGTAATTCCACGGAGCAATTCCCTCTATCCTTTGTTAGATGAGGTGAATTCTGCCTTCCTTCTGTCTTGTAGGTAGGCCTTCCTATTGTTAACAGGCAAGTCTGCTACTTTTATAGAAAAAAATATGACCTACTTAACTTGTGGATGTGGCATATGTATATTTTTCTAAGATACTGGATTTGTACTTCATGCTTTTTAAAAATATACGTTCTATAATATAAGGAATGTATACAGTATTATAAAAAATATGTCTCATGAATCTTCAGTTATAACTGATAACTCACACCTAACTAATGCCCACTTTAAGAATCCTGTGGATCCAGAACTCCTTACCCTTTTTTTTTTTTTTTTAAGCATTTGGACGATGCAAGATCTCCAGTGATTGAACTTAGAAGTTGGTCCAAGTGACCTTCACTTACACTTAGCATTGGTTCTTGTGCTGTATTTTGTTCTGTGCAAGCAGATGTATCTTGCTCTTCATACTTGAGAAACACAGTTGTCCTGAGAATCTCCTCTTTTCTGCAATGTGCTCTGAAATTCCCCCATCTCCCTGTGTGTCTCTATCCTGTGCAGGGACCAAAGAAATCTCAGGTTATTTTTCAGGCAGGGTTATACTTGTGCTAGAAGATGTATTTCCCAATGGTGTGGCTGTTAGAATAAGGACTTGAGAGGAAAAAAATAAGTAACTGTCTCTAACTAAGAAAAAAAAATGATGTGGCCAACTCCATGCACAGGTCTGATCCTCAATACTACACTTTTCATGACCTCATGATTTCTAGAGGTCCCTTCCAGCCTCAACCATTCTGTGATTCTGTGATTTTCATCCCATAGCAGAAGACTCTGCTTAAAAGCAAAAGTCTCTTTAATTCCAATGTTAGCACTATAAATTTAGCTAATAGTGCTTGACTACAAAAATGTAAGGGACTTAATACAAATTCATGGAAGCACCTAGCTCACTGTTACACATCTTGTTGAAAATAGTTTCTATAGTATTGCCTCTCTTTCTTGGATGTTTTGATAATTACAGAAGTGTTTAGGAATGTATTTTCCCTCTTAGTCCGTCCTAGGGACTGGTAACAACTTGATTTCCCAGAAATAAGCCAGTTTACGGTATTCTGTACCCTCACCGGTAGCATTCATTAAATATCTCTTGAACCTAAGTTGAAATACCAGAAAATTACACCTTATCCAAGGTCTGTGAGTGTACTACACCAGGGCTGCATATTCTATATTTGAATGTCTTTGAAACTAGATGAACTTCAGAATGATGATCCTAAGTCTTGAAAGCTTTAAATGGCCTGCAGTCTAGCAGGAAAACTTACTCCTCCTCAGTATTTTTCACTCTTTATCTTTTGGGGGGGCTAGAAACAATGGATGTGAATTTGCAAGAGACAGGAGGAAGATAATGTTCATGGAGCTTCCTGGACTGAAGAAGTAATTACTGGAGGAAGTCAGTCGGAGTCTTCCTACGTTTCGGAGTGTTGCAGGATATATCTACCTTGGCAAGCTTTTTTCTAAGCTCTTAATTGTACTTGTGTAAAATAAAGTTTTGAAATCTTGCAGAGAAATAACTGCACAAGACAGTAGGAGTGGAAGGGTGTTTCCTTTTCTTGAAAGCTGATGTATGTGTTGATTAATTTTTACAGACAGTGTGCAGACAGGTGTTTTAAAATGTTGGACTAGGTTATTGCTGTTGTGTTTTTTTTTTCTCCTGTACGTCTTCAGAGGCTTGACATGTTCATTTAACACACGCTACTCTTTTCTCACTTGTTTTCTTACTTATCCTTAGTTAGATTACAAAATCTTATTTTAAAATTTGTCAGTTCTGCAGCTGATGCTCAGGAAAGTAACCCTCTCCTTTTACTCTTTTGTTGCAAGTGATTTTTTTTTGCCTTAAACTGTTCCGGTCAAGAAGCATTTCCTCTAGTACCTGTGTCGTTAGGTTAGCTTGTTTTTCTGACCAGCAAGCCAATCTAGCGACCGTTCTTAGGGCGTTGCCAGCCGCAGCTCCAAAACAATAAGGATAGGAAACAAATAAGGATAGGAAAACTCAAGAAGTGGTACTTAGCAGGCCCACTTCATCATTGCAATCTCATGCAAGGCCTATGCCTCGTTTCCTTCGTGGTTTAATCTCCTCTGTAATATTCACAACATCCCTCATTGATGGCGCTAGAAGGGTTAGTTTTCCCAGGTAGCAGGGACCTCCTATTACATTGGCTGGGATTCCCTGTCATGCTCTGTCCCCACACATCTGGTGGCAATGCTTTGGGAGTGCCGTTATTCCAAATGTGTCCTGGGGAGTTTCTTGTTTCAAAACCTCGTGCCCCTAAAGCCTGGCCACTGTCACCGGCATTGGTGTCATTACAACCACAGTAATTATTGTCTGTATATCCATAATCATTGGAAGGCGGCGTCACATTAGTCCACTGTGACCAATTTCTCTTTACATATGGCATTATCCCCGTTTTAATGCCAAAGCATGTCTGCATCCAATTTTGTGACGTGTTTCCGATCCTTTGGGACCCCATTAGCTGCAGCTCGTGGGGATCCCAGGGTGATGTAGCATTTAGATTATTTATTAGTGCTGCTGCACATGCTGCCGCGGAGGTGATGTTGGTGCAGTTTCGTGTGCTAAACCTTTTAAAATGATCTTCATTAAAACCTGCTATGCCAACCTGACAGGTCTTAAAGGGTTGTGTTACTGATGCAAGTGATAAACAGAACTCCATGTTTCCGGTCCTGTCAGCCCACGTAACCCACATGTTTCCCCTAGGGTTTATCATATGGATGGCATTGATACTTACAACCAGAAGGCACTCAACTATCATCTTGCCCATCAGTCCTGTCTTTTTCACCATCTTTCAAGTCCACCGTAGCAGCCTCCTCCTCCCTACTGTCCAGCACATTGGGGCTTCTCTTTCCTTTACCTGTGTCCTTTTCCAAGCCCTCTGTCCTTGCCGGTCTTGTGAACCGACTCGGTACCCAAAGAGGTCCTGTACTGGTAGAAACACACATATAACCTCAACCATTAAATAAGACTGGTGTTGGCCCCTCCCATATGCCCGTTTTCGGGTTTCGATAGCGCACGAAGCGCACGGAGGCCCCGGTATTGCATGTGCCCTCTCCCCCTTTACTGAGGCGTGATGGATGACCACAGGAGGTTCTTCCTGTTCCCCAAAAAGGCATAGATAGTTCAACACAAATAACGCTTTGTTTAACTTTTGGTGAACCTCTGGCTCATTATGCTTTTTTAGATGACTTTTTAACATTTGATGAGCTCTTTCTATGATAGCTTGCCCAGTGGGAGAATGGAGAATCCCCATTATATGCTTAATCCCCCATGTCTGAACAAACCTTCGCACCACCTCACCCGTGTAGGCAGGTCCATTGTCTGTCTTAATGTTTTCGGGAACCCTCATCATGGCAAAACATGTGGTAAGGTGTCTGCATACATGTTTTCCAGTTTCCCCAGTCTGCGCGGTCGCCCACAACATTTTTGAATACGTATCAACACAGACATGCACATACTTCAACCTGACGAATTCGGGCACATGGGTAAGGTCCATCTGCCAGATCTCAAGGGCCTTTAAACCTCAAGGGTTTGTCCCCATTCCCAGTCCTGGACCCAAGTTACTACACTGCTCACATGCCCTGACGATGCTCTTCGCCTCTTCGCAAGTGAGCTGGTATTGTTGTCGCAATGCTTTTGCATTCTGATGGAACATGCTGTGAGAATTTCTGGCACACTCGAAGTTGCTTTGGGGTGGCTGATGTTGCTCTACACTTACTAACGCGTCAGCTCTGGCATTGCCTTCTCCAAGTCCTATCCCAAATTGATGACTGCGGATATGAATCACACAATACAATTCTTGTCGCATGTGAATGGCTGCTCTTAGTTGACAGAACAACTGTCCCAAGCGTCTCTTCTTCACCTCTCGGAAGCGCGCTTCTTTCATACGCGCAGTTAGTCCTGCGACATATAAGGAGTCCGTAACAACATTCAGCGGCTCGTTAATCCATCGAGTCATCACCCATACCACAGCTGCCAGTTCTAATGTCTGTAGGGTATCTTCATTTTGACCTTCAATATAATGGTGCTGCCATCCCATGTCCGTGTGCCACACACACACCGCCTTCTTGCTTGGTCTCCCGACGTCCATGTACACCATTTTGCCTTTAACCGGACGTGGTGAGTGCTTCGGGCGCTCTATCCATTGTGTTTTCTGTAACACTTGCCATTCTGACCCTTTAGGCCGTTGTGAGATGATACGCCCAGAGCACCCCAGCAATGCTTCCTGTAGCGGCGTAGAGTGCCTCAGGCACCATTCTAAATCTTCTGCAAGAACCAGAATACTTATCAAGGCTGGTTCTTCCCTGGAAAGTTCCACTGCCCACATTCTGCCTTTCCGAACAATCTGTCCTACAGCTTCCATTCTTGTTTGCGCGCTTGTTTTTGGTTGTACTGGCAGGAAAATCCACTCCAAAACACGCACACTCTTTTCCTTCTTGTCAGGAGTTTTTTCCTCCGAGATCTCTCCCCCTTTTTCTTTTTGCCATTGGCACAGTACAGCAAATGGAGAGTGCTCGGGTAGGCAGACTAGCAGACACCAAGGCAGATCCGGCAGTCGTCACATAGCCCACCAGGTTGTCAGTAGATCACTAATTCGCGCTAGGGCTTGCTTTTGCGGCTCCGTTAGGACAATCATTTTGTCAGCCTCATGACCGCATAAGAGCGAGAGTAGTGGTGCCATGTCCTCATTTGTGATTCCTACAAGCCCTCTGACCCATTGGATATCCCCACACAAGGTTTGCATCCATTAGAGTTCTCAGGTTGGTGTTTATTGCCACCTTCTGTGGTTGAATCTGTGAGTCAGTGATTTTCCATCCCAGATATTTCCAGGGCTTCTCACGTTGTATCTTTTCTGGTGCAACGACAAGACCCTGTTGCCTCAATACGTTTGTGACATAATCTATATCTTCATTGCTAAATGGTTGCTGACAGCACATCAATATATCGTCCATATAATGGGAGATTATGGTCGCTTTCCAGGTGCTTCTAACAGGTTTCAATGCCCAGGCAACGAACAGCTGGCACATAGTAGGTGAATTTTTCATGCCCTATGGCAGAACCACCCACTCGTATCGTTGCGCAGGCTCCTGTTTATTTATTGCAGGCAAGGTAAATGCAAACCGCTGTGTATCTTGTTGGCACAACGGAATAGTATAAAAACAGTCTTTGAGATCTATAATTAATATGTGCCATTCTGCAGGGAACATCACAGGCGATGGCAGACCTTGTTGCAATGCTCCCATAGGTTGCATCTGATCATTGACTTTACGCAAATCATGTAACAGTTGCCATTTTCCTGACCTTTTTGATATGACTAAGATGGGCGTATTCCAGGGGCTAACTGACAGTTTTAAATGCCCGGCTTTTAATTGTTCTTTAACTAATTCGTGAGCATGGAGCAGCTTCTCTCTTGTTAACGGCCACTGGTCTACCCACACAGGATCTGGTGTTAACCAGGTGATCGCCAGAATGGGTGGCTGCTCCACAGTGGCCGTTATTAAAAATGTTGCTTCGGTTCAGTGGTTACTGCCACTCCCCATTGGTTCAAGACATCTCTGCCTACCAATCCTCCTATTCCGTGGGGCAAATTCATTATATGAATTCTGGTGCTGGCCACTGCCCCATCCTCGGACTTGACTGAGATCAGGCTGGCACTCATCCTTGGTTGGGATTGGCCTCCCACTCCAACTATGGCACTTGGCGGCACACAGGTAGCCCACACCCCTGGCCGCTCTTGACTGTCAATGATAGTTACGTCTGCCCCGGTATCTAACATGGATCTCACTTGCCTCAATTGAGACCTCCACTCAAGCACTATCTCTTGGAATTGCTGTGCATTTAGGTGCTTTGTAAAGCATGCTAATGGTCTTGAGCTTTCTCTCTGCCCTTCAGTCGGAGTCTGGCGTTGATTGTCCATAATAATTTCTGCAATTTTGCTCCCTACTGGAATCCATATAGGGGATGGCTTGTGTACACTGTAACACAGAATCATCCCTGACGGCTTTTTCCTACTTCTTCAGGTGCTACACTTAAACCTTTGATGTCTTGGGGGAACTTTCCTACAGTAATTCCTGATTTCTCCATTAACTTGTCTGGATCTTTTATTGGTACCCTTACGGCTCGAGTATCCATGAGTACTACTTCTACCGCAGTCTCCAGTTCCATGCTGACTGGTCCTCGATCAGCGGGCCCTCTTGAGGGGCGGTAGCCTGTAGGGTCGCAGCTACTGTTGTCTTGGCGCGGCTGCTGAATGCGCTCGATTTCCCGTTTCCCAAACGAAAACAAACGACCGTAGCATGGGTATCATTTTGACATTTATCACACCAGACGGAAGCTATGCACCTGCGCCTGAAGTGGCCTTCTTCCCCACACTTAAAACAAACCCCAGGTGTCTCTTCCACTCGCTTCTTAGACCTAGCACCCTGTTTCAGTGCGGCTGCTAACACCTGCGCTTGGGCCTGCGTAGCCCCTTTTACCGCTTCAGCCATCATGGCCGTCTGTGTCGAAGTTTCTGCTCTCGCCATTCTTTCTAACATAGCCTCAACTGGCGATCCTTGAGGCAAGGAAGAAAGCACCGTTCGGGCTTTAGAATTTGAATTTTCATATGCTAAAACTTTGAATAAATTTTCTGAAACGTGCGCGTCTAGATCAGGGTGGGTGTCTAGGGCATGCCACAGGCGGTCAATAAAGTGTGAAAAACCTTCTGTGGCACCTTGTTTTATATTAGCAAATGGTGGCGTGGCTTTCTCTGCCGGTACTACTGTTAGTGCGTGCTCTGCCAGCTGAGCTGTTCGATAATGGATCGCGAGCGGAAAGTGCAGTTGGGCTGCCATACTAGAATAGAGCCCCCTTCCGGTGAGCATATCTTCATTCACTCCGAATAAGGGATGCCCTGGCTGCCTCGGAATTTGACTTTCTGCAACAGCTCGCCTCTGACACTCTCTTTCCCAGACCAAATATTGTGAAGGGGTCAGCAGCAAACGGGCAAAGTTTTGACAGTCCGCAGGGACCATCACGTCCGCAGTAAACACATAGGAAATTATCTGCTGAGCTGCTGGTGATCTCAGACCATATTGCGTCACTGTCTGTTTCGCCTGCTGCAAGATTTTCCAGTCATGCGGTTGCCATTCTGCCAACTGCCTATTGTTGTCTATTACTACTGGGCACGCAACCGCAGAGGCCGACTGCGTCACGGACTGCCCCGGACCATCGCCTTACCACGGGCGTTTCCGGTACTGGCGTGGCTGAGGGGGGTGCTAACGCTTCTTGGGGCGCGTATTCAGGGGGAGGTGCATCCCAGGCCTCCCGAAGTTCCATAGCCGAGCCTTTAACATTCTCTGTCATGCTCTTCCTCCTCCTGGCCCTATCCCCCAACTCTTCTCGCACCATCATCCATTCTAATCGGTGTAGGACTTCCTCTATCAGTGCTCCAGCGGGATCCGAGCTTGCACTACTATTCTCTTCTGCTCTTTTTGGAGACTCTTGCCCACTTGCACCTCGCGAACCTTCGCGACAGTTTGGGGGGGTACCAGAGCTACTGGAACCACTGGATGGCAGTGTCGGATATAGTCTGTGCCGGAAACTAGGCCTTCCCTCTTCCATGTTCGAGCTAACCGCCACTTCAGCTGGCCGTAGCCGTGCAGACTTAGGCGCTGCTACTTCCTCTTTTTCCTCAGTTGAGCCAGAGGCAGGGGAGAGCGCCGCTTCCACATCCCTCCGTAGCTCAGCTGCACAGTCTTTGGGCCTAGCGGCCTTTCCCTTCACTGGTCGCGCCACATGCAGTCCCAGAAACTTTTCCCAGCGTGTATGCTGCCGTCTTTCTTCCCCCTTGTCTGCAGCCAATGCAGATGCGGCAGCTATCGCGACCTTTTGTTCCGCCTGCATTTCCAGCAACGTATTAATAACGTCCTGCCAAGCGGCTCCCAAGTCTTTTGCCTTTTGGCTTGCTTTCCCACCGCTGATCATCTCCTCCCGTAGTCGATCTCCGACCTCCCGCCATTCTCGGGGGCTAAACACCAGTGGGACTTCCGTCATGCGGTCTCTTTTTTGAGCCCACCAGAGTAGCTCACGGAGCTTCTTCTTGTCTATGGGATTGCCTCTCTTTCAGAGAATACTGCCCAATAGATCAAGTGCCGCTTGCCACTCCATTTTACAGTTCTGGGAAGAGCGGTCTTACCTGGCGGAAGTCTGGTGCGCGCCTTCCAGATCCCAGCTATTGGTGAATTCTTCCCCCGATGCCTCTTCTGCACTCCGTCCCCTCACTCTCCGTCTTCTCAGATTCTCCTCGAAGTTTTGAGAGCCCCAATCCGCCTTGTCGCGGTCCCTGTTCGGGCGCCAGATGTCAGAGGAGACGGCCGGAGTCAAGAATCTACTCAATGTGAGTTATGATCAAGCTTGTTTATTCAGCCCAAACAGCGTGCGTATATATGTAAGAAAGTACAAACACGGTCTTTGATTGGTTATCACATCATAGATACCAGGGTATCAGTCATTGGTCACCATCATGAGTCTTGTTGCCAGGTTGACACCCCTCCGTGCAGCAAACTCCCTGGAGCATCCAGGAGGCAGCGGATTATTCTGTTGCGGAACCTCTTTTCTTCCCTCTTTCTTGGCCTCTTGGTGACCCTTCACCTTTGTCCATAGTTTCGTGACATGGGTTGTTCATTACTAGTTTATGGCCTCTCTCCTCCAAAAACTCTTCCACAACAGCCTTTTTTTTTTTCCAGACACAATGTTTTAGTCATGATTTGGATGTCATCCTGTCATCTAACTCATGCTTTAAAATGTTGCAGGGAAAATAGCCGGCAAAATTATGAGCTTTTAATGACATTGCTTTAAAAGGTTGTGCTTTATAACCAATTAGGACCTGATAGATCTTAGGGAAAAAGAAAACAAAAATTGTTCTGAATTCAGATAAGTTTGGACAGGGAATTTTATACTCACTTTCATATTTTCTTTTACTTTTTTTCCTTTGCAGCCTTTGAGCACTTGGAGTTTCTCATTCCCCCTCAAAGTGGGCGGCAGTGCCGGAGGCAGCGTTACTGCGCGTTGGCCACTATTTCCTGTGGTTTGGAGCTCGCGTCTCCTCACATCCTTTCCATTTCACTATTCTTAACGCTTCTCTCTTCTACTGACTGTCATCTTTGAGCATGAAAAAAGAAAAGAAAAGACACATTTAAAATTCAAGCAGGTCTTCTATACAATGCTTTCTACCTGTCACTCTTGCACTGACAACGTCAAAGCTGCTGCTGAAAAGCCCTGTTTAAGAACCTGTACAGAGATTCTTTCTTTCCCTCAACTCCTCTCATTTTACCCAGGCAATGCTTTGCTTTCTGCAGCTCTCACAGAGATATGTCAGTTGTAGACAGAGATATAGAAGACTTCTGAGGAAATGTCTGATTTGGGTTTCTGCATAAGAATTTTAGAAGCCTGTTTTTTTTGCAATGCGGAATCCCAGTTCTGCACTGCTGGCACCACGCAAGTGGCCAGGGCTCCTAATTAAAGTGTAGATGAGAAGAGAGGTGACAAAATGGATGTTTCTATGTGTGGGAATGTGTGGTGTGCAAAGGAAAATCCATTATTTTACTTAGTGTCCTACAACATTGGGTACTAGATGCGATAACTAGAGCTTATTAATAGTGTTCAAATGCAAAATAAGTGCTAGAAATAAAATTACAGAAGTTTAATATTGTACAATTAAACTTGTAGAAATCAGGTCCTGTATGTCTAAGGGTAAGAAAACACATACTGCCAGGGTGGCGCTATAGGTTTGACTTTAGTGACCAGTCTTGCTGTAAACGAAGGAACTTTTGGAGAGATTCAGTTGCTATTTGATGCCAGGAAGAGCAGAATACAGCCCTAAATATTTAAATCCTGCAAACGATGCTTCAGACTTCTGTTGTGCTGCCTGCTAGCCCGGCGTGGCCGGGGCAGGTTTTGCAGGCGGGATGGAGCTGGAGCACTCTCCCTGATGACTTGCACGTGATGAAATAAACAGGCAAGAAGTGACTCCCTGCATGTGTGGGCAAGGGGGAGAAGAGCCATCACATCCCAGTAGGCCGATGCTGTGGGGTGCGTGACACCTGCTATAGGGATTGCTCTATATTCCTGCAATCACTCCTGTGCTCTTGCAAGGAGAGGTTTCATTTTCTCCCTGTTTTGGAGGCAGCTGCTGCTCCAGTTGCAGTGCTGTTGCTCCAGTTGCAGTTGCAGAGCCCAGGGAGACTAGATTTTAGTTTTGTCTGGGTACCTGGTAGAAGAATTTGGGTCTTTAAAGAACATGGAGCAAGGTGACATTTGGAGCGACAGATGAGTGAGATCCACTTTGCCTGGAGGAGCCTCTTGAGCGTTGGTGGGTTTTACCACAAGTTGCGTCAGCCTCTGCGAGGGGAAGTGGAAGTCTGTTCACCCATTCGTTACATGAGACTATTGGCCTTCTCAACTGGGGAGAAACGCTTGGCCTTGCGTTACATTATTGAACCTAAATTGTTAGAAACTACCAGGAAAATCCACGTTTTTCTTGTTAATTGCTATTTGTAAATGCTTTTTTTTTTTTTTTTTTTTTTTTTTTTAGGACTTGGTTCATGTTTTTAAAAAGTTTGAAATTAATAATCCTGATTGAATCCTGGGTTCAGAAGCCTCCTGATAAATTTCTGTGATGCCTGTAGTGCTGCACTTTTTTGGTGTCATTATGTAAGAAAAGTATTGACAATGGCAATAGAGGTTCACAAATGTAGGGGTGGGCTGCTTGGGTGAAGGTATGTGGTATTCAAAAAGCTGTTTTTGACTTGTCTTTTTACAAATAGTATGTTTAAGTTTTATGAGATATTGTTATATGTATGGCTTTCCCTTGTTATTATTGCTTAAGTTGCTGGTTTTATCTTCTGAAAAAGAACTGAACACTGCTCTTCTCACCACCACCACTACCCCTCAGTAATGCATTTTTTCCATCAGTGTTAGCAGTTCGCTTTTGTGGACTTACCTTTGTGGACCCTGACCTGCAAAGCAGAATGGTTTACAATTATTACATTTATTTAAATTCTCCTTGGTCTTAACTGAAATGACTTAGAATTGAATCTAATGTGAAACTGATCTCAAAATTGGTATCTTTTGCAGATCATTCCATCATTCATACTTAAAAATTCTCAAAGCTTCCTTTAATGTATGTGGAGCTTGTGTGTTTGTATCTGGAATTTTTAAAGATAATTTCCACATGCATGCTTTGTGATGCACTAACAGTATTATGTTAACTCATGTATGCCACCGACCTGTAAACTTAAGAGCTGAAACTCATGTTCTCCAGGTTGTATCTCAGGCTGGTTCTAGGAGCTCTGGCCACAGGCAAATAACTCTGTTTTCCTGTTCATTGGTCTCACACTTGGGATAGTTTTATAAGTAATTCTGAGGAATCTGAAATAGAGCCATGTATACCTAGAGCAAATGAAGTGCTTTCCCACCACATGATGCTTCAGAGCTAGAGAGAATGAAGCTAAATCAAAATATAGATAAATCTATATGTGGTGCTACCCATCATGTGGAATACGGTAAAGGCATGCCAGACAAGTAGCTCTGAACTTACCTCATCGTGCCAAGCTCCAGGAATATCTCCCATATGGGATTTTCACCCCCCAGCAAGCATGAGTGCTACAAAAAATGGATGCCTACAGTTTGTGGAGTGATTGAGATGTAATGCACATTTTTGAGAAGCTAAAATTCTACAGATTCAAGTAGTCAAGCAGAGTCTGAGCTGATACTGCACAGTAACGGCTTCTATGATCTGCTTTCTCTGGTGGTATTTACAAGTTACACTTTTTTTTTTCTGAAGTGAACAACATGTTCTGTGCATCTAAATTCACGCATGGTCTGAGTAAACATATCGGATCCAGCTGTCTGGAGACTTATGCAAAATATAGGAACTTTATATACTTGTCTTAAAAGACAAACTAAAATGGAAGGTACAACTGACTGCTCAGACTGCTGCACTTCTGAAAATGTGAAAATGAGTAGTTGTTTATATAGAGGGAGAGGCCTAGGGAATATTTTCTTCTGATGTGGGAACACAGATGAAGCTGAGACCATTTGAGCCTGGGCCATAGTGGTTTTTGGTACTCTGGAACCCACTATGTCCACTGTAGCTTTCTTCTCCCCCAATTATTTATTTATTAGTTGTATTATTTATTTATAACCACAAAGCACAAATTTCGGGAGAGCAATTTAGAGCTCCTGCCATGGCTGATGTGGGATCATGGAAGCCTTGACTGAGAATTTCCATGAGGCTAGAGACAAAACAGTCTTGAGTTCTTAAGATTTAAGCACATAAATTTCCCCAAGCATAAATGGAAGATGGTTGGTCTAAATTTGAACTGTAGGTAGTAATAGATGATACACAATGTGTTTCATTATATGATTGCTGAAGTAGGATCCCTCAAAAAAGGAAAAAGTTTCTTCACCTGCTCCTGAAGAGCCAGTTATTGCTACTGGATCCAAAGGATGATGGTGGTTACCTTGGTTTTGTCTGAGTGGATGATTTAGGCCTGTCCCATTAGGGAATTTGTGTAGGGCAGCCCTACTGAAGGGTGCCGTAAGTTGACCCCCTTTCCCATTTTCCTCTTCATTAATGTGATTTTATACAACACAAAGCAATTCCAAGTCTTGCTTGCGTGGCAAGCAAGACCCCCTCCATTCATCCCGCGTTTGCGCCCAGCACTGAAGTGCATGCAACTTTAACATACTGGAATTTAATAAATCTGTATATTGTTAATAGCCCATTTATACATCTGACTATAAACATCCATGAAATGTAGCTGGTTTTTATCTATCAGTTTTCATGGCAAGAACACTGGATTTCTTAAATCTCTGTGATCATTTAAGACATGACCTCGTTTAAGAACAAGTGAAGAATATGTTTTTGTAGTTGATGAAAATTTTCTTTTAAAATGTTCTCTCTAAATTATTTTCCAGTTCCAAATGGTTTGTTCTAGTATTTACTTTCTACACAGAATGCAATAGAAAAAATACTTGCATCTGTTAGGTTTTTTTTTCTCAGGACTACTGCCATACTCTGCTAAATAAATTTCTTCTGTGGCCGTCAGGACTTTTTCCTAAAATTGTATCACAGTTTTTTCTGACCATATGCCTAAGGTAACAGATTACAAAGAGATATTGGCAAGAATGATTTTGTATTTGTGGGAGAATCGTGGGGCACCCTTGGCCTTTGCTCTTTGGAAACTCTTTAGCACAGATTGCCCCCATGCAGCTGGTTGCCCCTGTCTGTGCATGCAGTATCTGAATTATTTTGCTTATGAAACAGAATGTGTCAGTCTTCCCTCTTAATATATCAAATATCAATCTGTAATTTCAGATTACAGGCTAATAGTGTATTTTGCTTTTTGTAAGCAAGTAATATGACTACTTATTAAAGGTGCTTATCTTCTTTTGGCTGAAAGAAATGCAATTGAAACGCTAGGCCAAACCTCCTGTTAATATTAATCCATTAAAATCAGTACACCAGCATAGAAAGTGACTCTAAAAATATATATCTTTCTCTAAAAACATATTCTGTTTGTGCTTGAGAGATGCAAGAATTTTCTGCACATTAAACATTTCTGTTTTCTGTAATTATCATTCAGTCAATAAAAGTTACCACAAATTAAAATTACTGCTTTTGACAGCAGCTAGTACTCTGGTTTAGCATGCTGTAATGTTGCCTGGCAGCTATGTATTAATTATAGCTCTATCCGAGTCAAGGGTAGAAATTAATGTGAAACTGAAGTGATCGCTTTGCCTTCCCTGGGAGCATGACCATGACTGGGTATTTCTTGTTCTGGCCCTCTTGCACCTACTTCTGAAAAGTGATGCTTGACCTGAGAGAGATTTTTTGGAAGCTGAGGCTGTCAGACCCAGCCTGTTTGTTGGTAGACTTCAGACTTGGGGAAAAGATTTAGTTCAAGCACAGTCTCTCAGATTACAACAGCCAGGCTCTACAAGAAAGTTTGGCAATTTGGGGGTAACAGTTGGAGGGTTTGAACAGCTGCATGCATTTTTCACTTCTAACTTTTGATTCCCTATTTTCACTATTTAAATTGTTTAACTTTTGTATTTAAAAAGTGAAAAAGGAGAGATTAGAGGCTGTATAACATAGACTCACTTGCAAGTTTGTGGCTCTTCTGTATGTGTTAAAGGATGACACCTAGATATAAGAGCTTTTATTTAAAAAAAAAAAAAAAAAAAAGAAAGAAAAAGAAAAAGGCTCTCTGAACCTGCATTTGCCATGTTAAACAGTCTCCTTCAAATAGGCAAGCGCCCAAGATGTCTTTATAGTGTCTGACAGTATCAACTTAGTTCCTTAAAGCCTTTCTGACACCTGTGAAACCCACTGGAAACACACCAACTTGTACATTGTTTTCGTAACCTTTGTTTTATGAACTTTTTAACTAGGTTTAACCTAGCACAGTCACAAAAATTAACTGTTCCACATACCCCTGTCCTGGCCACTTATTATTGTCTTTTTGTCCCTGGTGGCAGCACATTAATAAATAAATAAATGAACAGTTAGTGTTAATCTAGGCTTGTTCCTAGGCAGCTCCCAAAGCAGGTGCTAGGGCAGCACCGAGAGGGAGACAGATGCAAGATGGGATCCCTTTTCTGTACAAGGCTGAAGTGTTAAAACACAAAAGTTTGTGTTAAAACACAAACTTTCTTTACCTGCCACAGCAGCAACTCCTCCGTGCTGGCCTAAGAGACCTCAGCCCCCCTTGGCAGCAGTTGCATACCATTTTGGTGTGGCATGTATGGCATAATGTGAAAGTACATGAATTAACGTGCACTGATGTGGAGATTACTTTACCATAACAAATAGGAATTTACTGGGCTTTTTCTCCCATAATACAGATTTTCTAAGCCAGCAGAAAAGGCTCAGGGAAGCATAGACCTCTTATAAATCTTTGTCAGCATGAAAGTATAGTCAAAGCATAATTTCTGTGCTCAGTCTTTTGTTATTGAGCACATTAATGATTCAGCATAGAAACTTTACACAGTGACTACTTTCTTTCAGTAGTCTCTTGTTTAAACCTTTGATAGTATAAATAATTAGCCCTCTTTTATCTTCTATGTTCAAACATTCACAACAGATTAATGACACTTTTTATTGTAGAAAGAATGTTGATTTGACCTATTGCATTGCAATCCTGTGGCTTTATTCTGTTGTTAATTATCATTTTAACCACTCTTCCAGATAAAAGGCTTAGTGAAGTGTAATTCTGTAAGCTGCCCTATAGATAAAAGGCTTAGTGAAGAGTATCAGTTTAACAACTCTTTATCCCTTTAAAACATATATATAATTATATTATTCTTCAGTTGCTAGTATAATTTTAAGGGATCAGCCTGTTTTTGATAGGGTTCGGTCATTGGATTCTTGATTTCATTATGAAATCCTGTGCAAAATCTCAAGGTGTTTTTTGACTCTCTTTTTGTTTCTGCTTTAGACATTTGATTTTACAGTTAGTAATCAGCTCCTCAACCTCCTTCTCCCTTCACATTCCCAGTTTGTTCCTGGCATTGGGCCATAGTTTAGGGCAGTTCCCCACTTACTCCAGATAGTCCTTGGCAGTGTATTCCCCACTGCCATGTTCTTTATGCAGACCTGAGATCTACCCAAAATGGCAGCAACATCTTTTAGACGCCACCAGGCTCCTGAGCTGCTTCTGCTGTCCGTCACTTCACCTGCCTCAGATTTCCAGTTTTCATACCCCATATTTGCCTGCCTGGACAGTCTGAATGACTTTTTAGACTGTATCTTCTGCAAGCAAGTCTCCAAAAGGCAATTTAAGAATGAGACATTTGGGCTTTCGACCTGTCTGCCTGTGGATTTCCACTGGAGCCACACTCTTCCGTAAGCTGTAATTTCCTGCAGGCTCCTGCAGGACCGAGGGCTTGAAGGCAGGTGTCCTGCTGCGGTACCTGCTCGAGCTTTGAGTATTCCAGAGGTGATTTTTTCCCCTTGGAAATGTTCCACTTTGACTGAATATTCATGGGGCTGTGGAAGGAGCAACTGCGCAGTGCGCAGCTGCGTCACGGCTGCGGCACAGGGCAGTCCACCACGCGTCCCGCTTCTAATAAATATTTAATCGTTTAGATGTAGCAGAGCAGTTTCAACAGGAAAAATCAAGAGCTCTTTCCAGAATACCCTGTAGCCTGGCGGTTAGGTCACTTACTAAAGATGTGGAAAGATTTTATTTGAAGCTGCAGCTTCAGATAAGTAATGTGGAAGCTGGAAACACCGCTGCAAACACGGACCTCAGTCTGCCTCTGGCCGAACTCGTTCCCTCGTTCTCAGAGCCACTTCGTTTACTTAGTTGTTGCACGTTTCTCCCTGCTTTATTTCCTTGGCATTTCCTACCTTGGAGACTTGTACGGCTGTAGAAATAGCCCCACCATTTCTCCCCCACACCCTGTCTTAACAGGAATACGAAATTCATGGAAAGAACAAAGGAATATAAGTCCACAGGCTACAGATTAGTCTGCTTCTGGCAAAGTTGCGATAAGGTGCTGGTCTTTGCACTCAGGATGAGTTTTACATCTAGGCTAGGCTGTTGTTGGAGAAACAAATCAGTCTAGGAGTGATTCTAAACAAAGGGAATCCAGTGGAGTTTTTATTAAAAAAAAAAAGTTACATTTTTGTTTACTTTAATGGTACTTTGTGCTTACATATGAACTTTCATGATTCTATTAAATTATTAACAATAATTAGAAGTTATAATTTTTTTTCCCTCTCAGTGAATTTAGGAAGCTAAAGAATTGTCACCTCTGTTATTTATAGTGTCAAGGGAAATCTGTTGAAGTTTGTGTTGATCTTAAAAATAAATAAACATGATAACATGTCAAATACTGTATTTTGATAACTGGTATTCTTCGCTCAATACATGGTTCAACTACATATTTACTCAGATTTAATCACTTCTTTAGTATAGTTTTTGTTTAAGTTTTGCACTTGGGGCTATATCATATTTTTATGTGGTTCAGTCAAGACTGAAAAATCAAGTTCAGTTGGAAGAGAAGGAGAAAAAAAAAAGGAAAGCTGCTCTGACCTGTTTTTTAGTGTTATTATTAACAGAAAAAAAAAAAAAAAAAAAAAAGAGATCCACAAATGTTGTAGATTTGAAGGACATTGGAGAAGTATTTTGGACTCTAGTGATGAAGATGGGTGCCTAGAAGAAATTTTAAAAAGGACCTGAGCAATTTAGGTATGCAGTTCCCTTTGGTTACAACCTGATTCTCACCTAACCTATTTTGGAATCCAGTGGGATTTTCAAACACTTATTTCTTCATATAAACAGGGCATAAAATCCTATGCACTTATGATGACCAGAAATAATCACTTTACTATTTACCATTAGTATTTATTTGGTTTAAATAAGTTTGGTTTAAATAAGCAATTTGTTCTGAGTTGTTTTTTGATTGAGTGTTATTCAAAGTTGTCATCATTTGTTCATGATTTCAACTTCCAGCTAAAAATTATTTAACTTACAGAAGAAGAAGAAAAATCTGGCAGACTCTCTTCACCAGTTTGTATTTCCAAAAACACTATAAAATCTTAAAATACTACTATTATGTTTTAATATTTCACCTCTTCCCTTCCAAAAACATACAGGTGAGCAATACATTTCTTGTCAGCAAAAATAAAGGTGGCACTGAATTTCATATAAAATTTGATTGTAGTCATTTTACTATTTTTATATGTGAATATATACATGTGTATATGTGTATACATGCACATACCAATCATAATCACTTTCTTAAAGACATGGTGCATTGTAGAGCATTCATATTTCAAATGTTTTAAATGATATCAGTTTGCCTTAAGTACCATGGTTGAATCATTGATTACTGATATTTTAAATTACCACAGTTTATTAAATTTGTTATATTAAAAGCTATTGTTATTTTAATAGTACAATACATATAGTTGTCATATTTGGTAGTTTACTTTATTAATTTTGTCTCATTTATGATGGAGTTCTTGGTAGGAAAATGAACAGGTTCATAGAAAACACTGGGAGGTTTTGTCCATTATTCCTTCTAAACTTTTGGGAAAGGAAAATCATTTTCCTGGGAGGATCAGAAGGTTTCATTGGGAGAGCCAGAAAAAAAAAAATAAAAAAGGATACTATGAACTTCTAGTGTGTACCTTGACTTTGAGTTAATTTCCAGACCTTCTTCTCCGTACGTGTACTCAAGTGACATATTTTTAATAGTCAGCAATTAAGCATACAAAAAATGTGTCACACGGGTGGATCAGTGTAACCGTGGGCAAGAAACCTGTAGCGCTTTGGGTTTGTCTCTCTCGGCAAGGTAACGTGGCCCCGGCCAGGGCGCAGGGCTGAACGTGCTCTTCAGGTTGTGCCTTTCCCCACACGGCTCCCCAGCCAGTCGGCTGCTTTCTGTCTGCATGGTGTAGCAACACGTGTGGAGCTTGCCATGATAACCAAGTATTAATTAATTGACGTGAGGAAGTTCTAGATGGTGGTAATTTCTGGTGTTCCCCCCTTCACTCGGCTGCTCGGACTTCCTCCTGGCTCCAGGGCTTCCCGAGCGGCGCTTTCAGCGTCTCCTGCCTGCTCGTGGCCGCGGTGCGAGGAGGGGCCTGCGTAACCCTACCCCAGCTCCGGCAGCCTCGCCGCTCTCCCGCCTTCCCAACCATCCCGGCAAGGGCTGAGCCGCGCGCCACAGCGGCCCACGTTGCTGTCTCGGTAGCCACTGGTCAAAATAGGGGTGGATGTTCACATTACCTCTTAACGCTGGGGTGGCTCTACAAGCTCCTGCCTTACAATGGCACTTGATGACAGCAACTTACATGCTAGCACTAGGATTAAGCTGAATTCCCATCTGAACCATTATAAATCAGCAAGATGGAGTAGCCTGCCACCAGGCATCCTGCTAGAAAATGACTGTAAAGGAAGGTTTCCAAGAAATACTAAGAATATAGAGCCAATACATCCAAGGCGCCCCAAGAAAAGACCTTCTCTATTTTCAGGTAGGACATGCTGTGTTTATAGTGTCTTGCTGTGGGATCTTTCAAACTTTCTGCTGATACTTGAGGGAATCAGTGGCTCATTTCAGTTAGTATTAAGCTAGGAAATACAGTCCTCAGTTTTAAAACATTGTATTAAGAATATACTGATGTTATTTTATGCCAGCCAAAACGAACCAAAATGGACAGTCCTCCTGGCTATTTTTGTTTTCATGCTTTTGGTGTGTGAGGATTTTTTTTTTTTAATACTTAGCATTTATTTAAACATAATCAGTTGTTTGTATAGTGCTAAAAGTTCTTAAAAATGCATAACTCCACTTACAAAAAGCCAAAAAAAACCCCAAAACACACAGTTAAAGCTGCTATACAGACTTACCTGTGCAGCTCTTCTGATAGTAGCTCACTGACTTTTTGAGTCAGGGGGATATATTAATTTCTTCAGGGAAGCTGATTTTTCCATGTAGCCAGAAATTAACACTACTAAATACTCCAGTGCATGCTTTGAATTCCTGGCCTGCACTGGAGCCTACAGTGTTTGTAGTTAATAGTTCAGTTTAACTCTCTAGTTGTTAAGAACCAGGCATAAGAGTTCATTTCAGTGAAGATAATGGGAAATTGGTGTGTGGGAGGTATTATTTGAAATATGCCTAAAAATAGGCAGGAGATTAGCGTGAAGGCAGAGGGATTTGTTGCAAAACAACCAGGTCATCTTTACTAGGAGGGCTTAAAAGGTTTTAGGGGAAAAAATACCAGCTCACCCCTGAAGAAACTGAAGATGTGTTTCTGTGAGGTAATTGGAGCAAACGAAATTCTATGTACAAGGAAAAATACACTCCTTTAAAATGTAGGTATCTCCATTTCCATTTATATTTAAAGTGATATTTATTTTCTAAAGGCAGGAGAATGTTCCTTGATGAAGGTTAAATTTTTATCAGTACCCTCCAGTGAACTGGAACCATGGTAAAGGAATGGGAATACAAGTGTTGGAAAAGCTACATAGGGTAATAGAATTCATGTGGGATTAAAAAAACAAATATACCTCTGCTAAAACATGTGAAATATTTTAGAACCTTTGGAAATAAGGCTTCTTTTACCCTTTTCCTCTTTCTTATGCAACTTCCTCATTTTTTTTTAAGTGAAAAGTCTTACCATATCTTCAGTCAGGCATCTCAGGCATGCCCAAGGCTCCTGTGCTTTGCAGTGCCTAAACAGATTCTTCTCAAGGTGGTGTGGTCTGTTGGTGACTGTTCAAAACACATTATTTTTGTTAGAATTGACCCTCTTTATTTTTCTCTTTCTCCTCAGTTGCTGGGTTTCGTCATCTTCACATCTGTTTTATTCCTTGCTTCTGATTGTTTTTCCTCTCCTTTCTTTTCTCCTTGTTTCCCCCTGAATTTCAACATTCCTATTAGCAATATCATACTGAACAGCCTCGGTTTTGCTCTCCTATGTCCTTATTCTGTTGCCCACTCAGATTTCTTTTTCATTCTGTGATCTGTCACTTTATATTTAAAAAAAAGCGCAATTCTTCATTCTCACTGCTCTCTTCACCCTCCCAAATTTCCGCACAAGCCATAATACTCCATAGTTTGGGCTCTGTCAAATGAGAACACTTTAATGCACTTTGTGTGTCTGGAAAGCTGCCATGACACTTAGGAAATCCACTGCTGCTGTTACTGTACACTCAAGGGCATTTCACTCAAGGTAATGCAGATTGCTGCTATAAGCAATTGATGGAGCATGATGGAAAGATGGGTGTAGGCTTTCATTTGGTAGGTGAGCCGTATACATAAGAAAACTTCTACTTGATTTAATTTTAAAAATAGGTTAACAAAATAAGCTAAAGTTCTTTAAAACATTGGCTTTGGTGCTGGCAATTGAGATTAGAGTGGAACTAGAGCTATATATTGATACACTTCCCTGAGGAATCATGATGTGTCAGATGTCGTGAATGAATCAAAATGATTCTGAAATCTTTCTGGATTACCGATGTTGTGAAATCTGAAGCCTTCAGAAGAATAATGAGATAATTCATACTTCCTTTCTCAACCTAGTCATATACTACTATAAACATTTTAAATCTGTTTAGTTACACCTTCCTTTAAGACCAGTATCTCTGCTTATGTTTTATATCCTGGTGAACCTAACCAGCTTTAGGACATGCTTCCAGGTGAGTTTTTAATCAAGTACATCTTGTTTTCCTTCCCTGCATTCTTTCTGACTAGGCTTAAGTAATGAAATAGTCACTCGTGGTGCCTAAGGCATCTAGGTGCTAGGCACAGGTCAGCTCATACTTGGGACTCTTGTTTCAGACTTGATGGAGTCTGAGAGAGGCATCTGTATGAATTAGGCTCGTTTCTCTTCACAGCTGTAATAGCTAGAAAGTTATTCTTTAAAAATGAGAGTTTTTATCCTGTCATCATGAAGTTAGCCACTGACAGACATATGCCTAGGCAGCAGTATTCAAAAAATGGTATCACTAGGTTATTGTGTTCACTTCTCCATAGCAAGATGAGCGGAGGAGAGAAATTTATGACTACAGAGGGGCAAAATGGCATTGCCAAAGGTACATGCTGCACACAGACACTCTTTTCGTCTTTAAACAAAGCACTTCATTTCTTCTTTAAATGTCTACAGCTGTTAAAGACTTCAATGCCTGATAGTATCAGCTTGCCCACATAAAAATTTTCTAATGTTTGTGCTTGTGGCATCCTTTATAGAATGCAGGCATAAGTGATGATAAGCAAGACTATAGTTCCATCTAACAGGAATAGGAGTTCATAAACTCGTAACATTAGTTGAGTTTGTTTGGATCTGTTTGCAGGTGTTTGTTCAGTAAATTAGCATGCCAGTTATTGAACCTTACTCTGGCAGGATCCTATGAAAATGAATGCTGCCTTGTCTTAATCTAAAAATAAATGTGTGACCTGTTAATGACAAATGAATGAGTTATAAAACCAGAGGGGGCAGTCAAGGTGCTTTAGGAGACCTTGTCTTTACAGCCTGACTTAGGAAAGGTAACTTGAACTAACTGAATGGGCATGCATTTAAAATTGATTAGTTGAAGTTCATTAAACGTCCATGTTGACTCATAATCTGAAGTTAAACAGCCTGAAGAAAATTAGTTCGTATTTATTACGGAATTGGAGGGGATGGGGAGATAGGCTGCTACTCTTACCGCTGCTCTTGGAGTTTCCTTTCTTTATACTTGATACATAGCAGAGATGCATGAGATTTTGACTAGGATTTTTAAGGTTTTGAGTAAAGCAAAGCGAACATTAAGAAAAAAGTAGTAAATTCTACTTGGAAGCATTCATTGTGCTGATCTGGGCATGTTTGTCTAAGTGAGTGCCATTGAAAACCCGCCTCTAGCACTGTTATCAGTATCTTGTGGTTGTTTTTTCTTCTTTTTCATGTATTAATTAGCTTTTATATTGTTGACTAATGCTCGTCAACTGATTTGCCAGTTTGGAGGGAATGAAGATGAGAAAATGGCCCAGGGTTGTTTGCCTTTCCTGGACCAGGTGAAACTCCCTCTTACGGACCATATGCCTGTGACTCAGGCTGTCTTCAATGCCAAAATAAAGGTTGGGAATTCTGTTGGACAGCAAATGCATTCTCTTGGCTTTGTACAAGCACTCTGGTTTTACTGGAAGTTAATGTATGGAAGGTCAGTGCTTAACAGTACCCTATCTAGCTGCTTAGAAGTAAGAATGTAGGTTCCGGATCTGTGATTTTACAGCAGAGTAGCTAATAAGCTGTAATAAATTCACCACTTTTTTTTTTTTTTTTTTTTTTACAGTGAAAATATTGGCGCAGTTAGAGGTCTTGAGGCACTCCCTCAAAGCATTTCTGGAGTTCAGACCTGCATACAGTCTAGCAAAGTCACTTTCTAAAATAAGTAAGTTGACCTGATGCCATGTTTGTATGCTATTTAAAGTATTTTAAAATAATTAAAGAAGTGAGATCTCATATATAAGAAAAAAAGTTTGTAAATTGTTCAACGGTGATATGAATAAGTTATTTACTTTTTTCATGAGACATGGGGGTAAAACAGTCAGAATGTAGTGTGGGTTTTCTTTTTTTGGTTCTGGTTTGATTGACTGTGTTAATTGGGAAAGACTTGTCAAAATCTCATTTCTTTTAATAAGGATGCTTAAAATGATGGGTACAGTATGTGTCCTGATTCAAATGAGTTATAATGATCTGTGTGAGTGTTTTAATTTGTGAAGATTCGAGCATCCTACCACCTCTCTGAAAAATAATTGTACTGTGTGGAAATAATGTCTACTTGTAATCTGCCTTGGTTAGTTGCTCTGCATTTCTGGCAGCCCTCATGTCACCCTGCACTTTCAGTGCTACGCTTTGCAAATACCAGCCATGGAGAGCAGAAGGGAAGGCCTTGCTTGTCCCATAGCTCTGCACTTCCTTTCTGAATTTAAAACTAGATTTATTTTCCCTTTAAGATTTTTATCTGGATCTTGTGCCAAATTAGAATGTGTCTTGCATTTTTGGTTCATTTATTCATTTGTTCATTTTTTGCTTATTTACATTATAAACTGAGATTAGTTCTGCATGCGTTCTGGTTTCTTGATCCTTGCGTTAAGCTATGCTAACTGTGTTAGCAAATTGCTGTGTTACTGACTGGGTGTTTTGTCAATCCATTGATCTGGGTGAGTGACCACTTTTTAATTAAGAAAAATTATCACATTAATAACCTTTTTTTCTGGGCTGGCTGTGTTTGGTTTTGCTCAGTGAAATATTCCTGTGTGCATTGCTTTTCAGCACTTTAGTTCTTGGATTGTTTATGAACTGTCGTTTCTTTGGAAAAGATGGGTTGATGATTCAAAGGAAAGCTTTGGATTCTGCGCTTTGAAAAGTCTGATGTAATACGTGCGTGTTGTCAAACTTGTTTTCTTCTTGTGTTTGCTCATATTTTATGGACTGTGGAGATTGATGTTCTAATGTTCTAGTAAGGTGATGAAGAAGATGCAGTCTCAGCTTTAAGTTGTGTTTGGGAGCTGGAGAGTGACTGAAAGTGAAGAGGAGGGTGAAACAGGGAAGCCTCCTTCTGCTGCTATGGCTTGGATCTTTTTTTTCTGAATTCTCTTTCTTTTTTTGATAAAAAAATCTATTATTTGGTTACATTTTGCTATGTCACCACTGACTGTTATGAATGTTAAAATTCCCTTGAGAGCAAAGGCCCATTTTATGAACAAAACCCGTTATACCCATGTAAATAACGTATTGGTAACCATGTAATGTCTAAGGGTTCATAATGTGCTGAAGAACTTTGTGGAGCAAGTACAGCATTATCATCCTGATTTTCAGCACAGGGATGTCTGATGCCTTGGGGATTGAATGTAAAAAGAATCTGGCTTAATAACATAGTTTGCCTGTTTGAGCTTTTTTTTTTTTCTATTTGCTATATGCTGTCTAGAGGGTAATGATTAAAGGATACAGTGAAATCTTAAAGTTTAGGTTTGCCTACATAAATTTGTATAAGAATGAGCCCGATACTCTTGATTAACACTGAATAAATATAACAGATATTTGAATTCAAAATATAAAATCAGAGTTCTATCAACAGGTTACTAAGAAATGTCAGCAAAATAGGAAACATGCATTTAAAAATATGTTTAAAAAAATTTAAGAACAAGCCAGTAACTCTTTACTTTAGTTGGTTGTCTTAATTAGATTGCGTCTACAGTAGTTCGTTGACATATTATGCCTAAGTACACCTGCTAAGTGCATTTAATAGGCAACTATTCACTTTGGCTATTTATCCATTGCATAGCCCTATTTATGCATTTAATATGAGCATGCTGTATCCAATTTAAATCACATGATGATCTTAGTATCCCTGAAATGAAAATAAAGAACTTCTGAATGAACATTCAGAACTTTTATTTCTTTTCTATGTTGCCTTTGCTATTTTTTTATGTGAGGGAAAGGGAATCATTAAAAAATATTGTTGTAGGAATTTCTGAAAATATGTGCTTGCTTTTAATAAGAATAAAAAAGTCACTATTTCATTTATCTATTTAGATTCAGAGACTGTTTTTTCCCAAGTTAGATTCTTGGGAAGATATTCTCAGCAGAAGATAGATGCAGATAATAAAATTCATGTTAATTAGAAAAGACTACCTGGAAAAAGCTATCTGAGTGTAGCTAGAGGTAGCTGGGAGACTTTGTGTGCTGCTTCTCATGATGAAGATGTCCTGACAGAGCGAAGTAAGGGCCTTAGAGGGCCTCAGGTAGACTAGCTGTATGTAGATACTGGCTTCATTTGCACACATTAAAAAGAACAAATGCCATGAATTGTAACCCTCATTTAAGTGTTTGTATTTTGTACATTTTTGTACTAATGAAGAGTTGTTTATTTGGAAAGTGTCTTTTATGAATCTGAGGAATAGATTTAAATGAGAAACTTAACCTCAGGAGTTCAGCACATTTTTTATTGTATTTTGGTTTCTTGGGAAGTTGAAGTTTTACAGTCTTTCATAGGATGAAATCTTAAATTATGTCTTGCCTAAGATATACTAACTTCTGGCCACTACATTCTATTGCAATTTCTAAAAACGTAGCAAACATCTGTAATAATTTTTCATAATAATTTATTTAAAAGTTACCCTCAATTTAAGAAATTCTTAAATTAAGAAATATTCCACACTCATACTGTTTCCAGTAAAAAGTTTCTGTAGGTAGGCAGTGGTATTTGATTTAGTCTAAAGGATCCTTTTCAAAGGACTCGTCTTATTTTTGTTTGTCTCTTAGAGCTACTGAAGTGCATTCAGTGTAGTTTTGCTCTGTGTCTTTAGAATTAGAATTCTGAAATTTCATTATGTCTGTATATTATAAAAAGTGCTCTAGTTTCAGAACACATTACTACACATCTCTACGTTCATTTTGTTCTGAATTCTCTGATCTTTATAATAAACTTGTGGGTGATTTGTGAGGAAAACAATAACGGTAAAAAATCATTTGATTTGACAGCTCTCCAAAACAATTCAGAATTTAGCAAGAGCCAGAGAATTGAGCGAGTTGGATGTTGCCACCACATTTCACAGAGTATTTTATAGTACAGACTGTTCTCACCATCTGGCCTCGTGGCCAGAGAGGAGCCCCATATAGGCATGGCATGTATGTTTTCCGTGGTAGCACAGTTGAATCCTCACTCTGTTCAGCAGGAAGTAACAGTGACGTGTTAAAATTCACAGTCAGTTTGTTCAAGGTGAGTCACCTTAAAATACCTCTGAGAGAGTTTGTTTAGGTTATCACGGGCAGTTATTGAGTATATGAAAACTCATTCAAGCATTACTTTTACACTAGTTGCTGAGGTACCACAGCAAAGTAAAAAGTCTAATCTGCAGAAGAGGTTTTGTTCTCTCATGAAGATCCCAGTGCCAAAGGAGGAAGACAAGAAAAGCAGAGTGCCCAAAAGGAAGCGGAATTTACAGGAGGGAATTTCAGCCTAGAAGTATTTTATTTGCTGACGAGGATTGTTGATAAATAAATAATATGTGAAAAAGTTGCAGTATGTCAAATTCCAAAGTAATCCTGGAGCTAGAAAATCAGCAGTTCTTTTTTTAGATCCTAATAGTAAACTAATGCATTTTTTTTTCAGTTTGTCATTCTGAATGCTAGGGGACTCTTAAGTGTAATGTTGTACTTCGTCTTTTCTCTGGTTTCAGAGTTAAGATCATTTTGCCGTTTCAAAAAACCTTAGTGCATTTCAGTGAAGAATTTTGTAAAATCTAATATTTCAATTCCTCTGACTTGATACCCCATTTTGAAAGAAATTGTACTGATTATGTAAACCTTATTCAAAAGCTGGAAGGATGATGATGATAGAGCTAGAAAAGGCTGAGTTGTCTCAGTCTTTACTATCAAGACTTGCCTTCAGGAATCTCAGTCTGCAGACTAGCCAGGACCGAGGCAGATGTACTTTTGGTAGTGGGGTATCAAGTTAGGGAACACTTTAAACAAACTGGACCTACATGAGTCCTTGAGATGTGATGGGATGCACCTAATGATTGCTGAGGGAGTTGGCTGATGACATTGTGAGGCTTAATAGTCCTTGAAAGGTAATGGCAGTCAGGGGAGAGTCCTGAAGACTGGAAAAAAACTAATGTCACTCCTGTCTCCAAGAAACAGGATCCAAGTAAATAGAGACTGGTCAGGATCACCAGAGGATTGCCTCAGTTCCCAGGAAGATGATGGAGCAAATTCTTCTAGAAATCCTTTCCTAACATTTGAAGGACAAGAAGGTGACTGGGAGTAATTAGCGTGGATTTATGAAAGGGAAATCTTCCTGACCAATCCAATAGCTTTCTGTGATGATAAGACTGGCTTGATGGGTGAAGAGAGAGCAGCAGATATTCTTTATCTTGATGTTAGCAAGGCTTTTGCCAGTGTCTTGCATAAGGTCCTCATACATAAACTGAAATATGCACAAGATGAATGGACAGTAGACTGAAAACAGGCTAAATTGTTGTCATCATTGGCACAAAATTAAGCTGGAGACCAGTCACCAGTAGCATACCTCAGGTTTCTCAGGATTGAAACAAGTTCCAATACTATTTAACATCTTTTTTTTAGTTATGGGGATGTTGGGACAGAATGTGCCCTCAGAAAGTCAGCAGATGGTACAAAGTGGGAAGGAGTGCTTGATGCACCAGGTGGTTGTGCTGCCATTCAGACTGTCCATGGCAGACTGGAGAAATGGTCTGACAGAAATATCATGAGGGACAGTAAAGGGAAGTGCCAAGTCCTGCACATGGGGAGGAACAACTACATGCACCAGTGCAGGCTGGAGACTGACCAGTCAGAGAACAGCTCTGCAGAGAAGGACCTAAGGGTCCTGGTGGACAAGCTGACCATGAGCCAGAAATGCACTCTTGGGGCAAGGAAGGCCCAGGGTACTTCGGGCTGTCAGCAGGTCAAGAGAAGTGATCCTTCGTCTCAGCGCTGGTGAGGCCACCCCTAGAGGGATGGGTCCAGTGCTGTGCTCCCAAGTACAAGAGAGACCTGGACATACTAGAGTGAGTTCAGTGAAGAACCACAAAGATGATTAAGGGACTGGAACATCTCTTGTTATGAGGAGAGCCTGGGATTCTAGCCTAAACAAGAGAAGGTTCAGGGGGATCTTATCAGTGTGTATAAATATCTGATGGGAGGATGTAAAGAGGACGAGGACAGACTTTCTCAGTGGTGTTCAGTGAAAGGACAAGAGGCAATGGGCACAAGTTGACATACAGGAATTCTATTTGAACACAAAGAAACATTTTTTTGCTGTAAGGTGATTATACACTGGCACAGGTGTAGAGAGGTTGTAGGATCTCCTTCATTCTTGGAGTAATTTGGAACTTCACTGGATAAGGTCTTGAACAACTGCTGTTTTGGCCTCTGCTTTGAGCAGATAGGTTGAATTAAACCATATCCAGAGGTTTCCTTCAACTTCAGCTATTCTGTGATTCTGAGATACTTCCAAATCTCCTATTTTTTCTTTAGACATAACAGAACACATAACACAGCTCTGTGGTACTTCTGAAAAACCTCTTACAATTTAATAGGCAGATATCCACACCTTTGTGTGCAGACTAATTAGAGATATACTAAGCATAATTCACGGATTTATTGCCATAGGCACTTTGTACACCAACTTGGTTAGGATATCATCTTTGAAAAGGATACATGTAGCTATATGAGTTAATTTATGTGAATGTTGCTTCAATATCAAAATGAATTTGAGCATCCATTACATATTATTGCATCTTACAATTGCTTTTCATACCCAGCTTATCAAGTATGGCACAGCTAAAGATTTGACACTCTCTTTTTATTATTTTTATTTATTTATATTGTAGATTTGGAGAACATTTTATTGTATTTTGAGTTGCTCTGTATGGGTTCCAGATGTATTTCCAAACTGGAGTTTATGGTATTGCTTTCAAATAGAGCTGCAAGATTTTAAGTACCCCAAAAAACTCTTTTTCGCTTTACGTAAGGACAGAGTTCTCTTGGTTGGGGTTGCAAAGATACAATTTTACCACAGACTTACTCAGTATTTTCCCTACTTCCTCTGCAAGTACTTTAGTTCATAACCTGCTTTGTATTCCTGAAAACTGTTCTAATTCTCCTACTCTGTTTTTCAAGGTTACTGTAGTTGTTCTGGAATATCTTCATGCCTTTATTTATTGACAACCCTCTCAACTGCATTATCAGAAAAAATCATTTCCTTTTTTGCTCTTTGTGAAAGACACGTGATGAAATTGTCACACACAGTCCTATAGACATAGGCCTATATATGTCATGGAATGTTGAAGCACTCCATTGTCAACTTTTCCTTGCACTTTCCTTCCTTTTCATTATATATTTCTCCTGTGACACTTATCCATCTCCATTTTCAGACCAATTTTTTTTTTCCTAAAAATTACCTGCATTGCACTTCATCATATTCTTTTCAGAAATCCAGTTAAACAAGTATGTCATTTGCAGAGAGTTTGACAGTTCTTATTGCTCCCTGAGACCAAATACACTTCACTTTCTCCCAGAAATGTCTGGAAATAAGATACACTTACCCTTATTTCTACATCTGTTGCACCTGTTATCTTATAGAAGTTACATTTAAGCGTATTATACAAATATAGTTTTATTTTCTGCATGTCTTATATTGCAAAATTTGTGGTGGAAAAAATGTTCTTGCCATTGTAGTGGTACAGTTTTAATTCCTCATATTGAATTTCATTGTTGCCTATAGACAGTGCCTGTTGTTGCAGAGTTGGCAGGCACCTTTCTTTTCCCATCACTTTTGCTATTCTCTGTTTTTGCTTCTTGAGGGAGGAATAGGAGAAGTAACTTCCATGTGCAGTATCATTGCTGCATTCTCACAGTAGAAGTCTAGAAGGAACAGGTGCAGTTCCTTCAGCAGATCTAACATCCTCTAAAGAGAGGGATTTATTATTATTATTATTATTATTATTATTCAATTTCCAATTTTCATACTGAGCCCAGTTTTAGGCATAGATGGATAAATTTAAGTATCTAAATCAGTGTTCAGGCGCATAAATGTTCCAGGATGAATTACATTAGATTGGGCTTCAAGCTGGGGTTGGTGAGAAAAGGCTTTGTGTTCTCCCAAGCTCAAAAAACTTGCTGGTCCCAGCAGAGGAACAGGTCATCAGTGAGAAAGCTAGCCTCACTATTTTGGGGGAGATGGTTAGGAGTGTTCCTGCTCCAGACAACTGAGGTAGGATTCTTCTTTCCAAACTCAGATACTTACTGAATAAATGTCCATACCTAAGCTAGTCACATCAAGTTCCCTTTAGAGATATTGGAGTGATACAGGCATTTAGGGCTCAATCTGTGTGATGTATTTTAGATGTCAGCAGCAAAATGACAAGATTCCTTAGAAGCCCTTATTTTGTATATTGACTACAAAGAATCAAAGCTGACTAGTTCAGAGGGAGGTGTCTGTATAGTAAACATCTGCATTTAATCGAACAAATCCTACCTCTTCAGCTATCTATAGCAACCTGTCTTCAGCTTCTGCCTTTTAGTGAGGAAAGGGACCCTATACATGGGAACGCTAGGGTGTAGGAAGAGGTTGAAGAAGCAAATGCTTTGCTGCTTCCATCCTTTCACTGGTTGTCAGCAAGTTTTTCAGATAATATTGGTGCTCCCCATATTTGTAAGTCAAGCCGAATTTGCAAAATCAAAACAGGATTATTTTTGAACCTGCAGGTGTAAAAAATAAAGCACAGGTTTGTGTGCTTGGCAATTGTTGTAAGTTGTTGTCTTTCTTTAACCATTATTACTAACAATGTTTGTTCATGTTCATGAACACTTATTTTACTTCATTTCTAATAAGATGTTATTGATCCCTTAAATATTACAAGATTATGCCTTCCAACATTTTTTTTTTTTTTTTTCTGAATTCCATAATTTCTGTGAAACTTGTCTTAAGCAGTATTGCCAACCTGGGTGCCTGGTAGAGGTGCCTCATGTATAGAAGTTACAGGCTGTCAATTCTTCAGTGAGACTGTCACTGGCATTGATGCCACAGGTGTAGCCACAGACCTGTTTTCTGCTGTCAGTGAGCTCTGAGCTGCTTTAAGTAACCTCTGATGTGTATTTCTTTGTTTAAAGTTTGTGTAAATTTTATATTAAGATGTCTATACTTCTCCTTATTGATAAAAAAAAAAAAGAAAGAAAAACAGTATCTTGCATCCACATCCATGCACACAGTAGCTCTGCTTGTTTCTAGAGAATGGTGTGTCACTATGTGCTCTTATGTTCTTTGAACAGAATCCTCTATAAGTGATTATGTGCAACTCCACATGGGTAACCATGCTGGAAAATGTCAGAATAGAAGATGCTGTATTTCTGCAGAATATTTACTCAAGAGCTTTGCCTTGCAAAGACTGGAGTATTTTATCTGAAACTTTCACTGTTTTGTGAAGGGTAAAATACAATTTCTTTCAGATTTTTTTTTTGAATAATCTTGTTATAAATGAGCCATTATGAGTGAGGAAAAAGAATTAATATTATGTGTATTGACAGTATGACTCATATTCATCATATTAATATATATACATGAGTTCAGAATTAACATTTTTCAGAATGTTCAGTGTTATTTCTGTACTTTTTTCAGGTGCTGGGTATGCATTCTTTTCATTTTGTGTATTATAATTACACTTCTTTGGGAAGACCATTGGTTTTATTAACATTTGAATTTGAAATGAGGAGGTTCCTGCATGGAAGTTCTTTCCATATCTCCAAAGAAACACATTAAAATAGGAAAATATGTATGTGCATATACATTGTTAAGTCAAACATATCCATGGTTCCATTCTTTTTTCAAAGGCTGCCTTACTTTCTGTTTAGCAGCCTGGATTCACCTGAGATCTAGATTGCCAGCAGTGCTGGAGGCAGCTGTGCTGAAGAACTTATTACAGATTATCTTTTGGCGCAGTGTGTTCCTTGACCTTCCTCGCTTCCAGCTTCCTTGGCTCAGTTCTGCCTGCTGGCAGAGCAAGTCTGGGTAGGCTGCTCTACCATCAGTGTTGATCTCAGAGCAGAAGCTGCACCCAAAAGCCAGGGCATTTGCATTTATATCCACTACATTCCCAAAGTGAAATGAGTGGATTTTGTTTAAGAGTCTGTAAGTCTTTTGTGAATAAAACTTAGTTTTTTTCTCTACCATTGTCCACCTATTTTTGCTTGTGTCTTTTGTGGAGTAAGTAGCATTTGGTCCTGTATCAGCTTAATGTTGTAATCTCCTAATAAAACCTCACATAATCAAACAGGACCTCACAAAAATAAATGTGATTGCTTTCTAATATTAGGTTAACATTATCTAAAACTTTTTAATATTAAACATTAATTGATATTGTAGCATAAATGTTCTCTTTATTATGACTGTGTATTATTAACAGTTATTAACAATGACATTAGAGAAAGTCTGTGCACATAGGAGATGTCACTGTTGTGTCTTGTGGGCTAGAGCTACCTCTGTACATACCTGTTCTAGCATTTGCAAAATGGTGTAACGGGGACCTGGCATGTGCCTGTTACAGAATCACAGAATCTCAGAACAGTTGAGGTTGGAAGGGACCTCTAGAGATCACCTAGTCCAACCCCCTGCTCCAGCAGGGACACCCAGAGCACGGGGCACAGGGTGGCAGCCAGGCGGGTTGGGAAGATCTCCAGAGAAGGAGCCTGCACAGCCTCTCTGGGCAGCCTCTTCCAGGGCTCTGGCACCCTCACAGGAAAGAAGTTCTTCCTCACATGGAGATGGAACTTCCTGTGCTTCAACCTGTACCTATTACTCTTTGTCCTGTCACTGGCCACCACCGAGAAGAGCTTGGCCCCATCCTCCCTACATTCTTCCCTCAGGTATTTATACATATTGATCAGATCCCCTCCCAATCTTCTCCAGGCTAAACAGGCCCAGCTCACTTAGTCTTTCCTCATACAATAGATGCTCCAGACCCTTGATCATCTTTGTCGCTCTACGCTGGACCCTCTCTAGAAGCTCCATGTCCCTCTTGTCCTGGGGAGCCCAGAACTGCCCCCAGTACTCCAGGTGCGGCCTCACCAGAGCTGAGCAGAGGTGCGGGATCCCCTCCCTTGCCCTGCTGCCAACACTCCTCCTGCTGCAGCCAGGAGCCCATTGGCCTTCTTGGCCACGAGGGCCATTGCTGCCTCATGGGTAACTTGTTGTCAACCAGGACTCCCAAATCTCTCTCCACAGAATTGCTGAACTCTCAGAAGATTGTTTCCATTTTGTCTAACTCCTCAGAATTACTGTACATGAACCAGAATCTAAGGAATTTTTCTGGCCTAAACTGTACAGGAGATCAGACTATGATTATAATGTCCCATGAGTTTAGATTTTCAAAGCTGTTAATGATGCAGCGGCCAAACAAGGGTTAGATGGAATTAGGCATTTAACCAGGTTACGTCCTTTAAAAATCCTACAGAGCAACTGTTTGAAACTTCAGGAGCTAAATATCTTTGAAAATCTAGTCTGTGGTAATCCAAAATAATTCTTTGGTTTAAGAGTAGTTAAGTAACTATACTTATTACTGCCTTTGTTATCATTCAGTTTTAAGCATGACTTACCACTGCATACTTTATTCTCTTAGGTAATAAGCCTATATAAGATAATGTTTTCGCCTTTAACTAATAAAAAGCAGATTTTATGTTTTGCTCTGTATATTTTTTCATCAAATTACAATTTTCATTGAAATCTAGCATGACACACGTTCTCAGAAAAACTTCCTCTCTTATAACATGATTTGCCTTTTTGCTCTCAGAAGACAAGGAAGTTTTTTTCCAGCTTAGTAAAGGAGACTCTAGAAGACATTGAAGACTCAGTTACAAAAACTGCATGTTTAATTTGCCTGTGTGAGGGCAGCAAAGCTTCTCTTCACTCAGTGCTTAGAGAAGCAGCAAGAGGAAGGAGGCTGGAGCTCCATTTCCTGCGTGCAGTTGGAATAGTCACTCCTGCAAAGCCTTCACAGCAGCTGCGGGGGCCACGTGCACAACTGTTCATCAGCTACAACGTCCTGTGTTGGAAAAAATGCAGCAGTGAAAAAAAACGTTTATGTATCTCCATGACTGAGTCCTTTCTTCCCACAGGTTACTGTGAGAAGTGAAACGATGCAGGCTTATAGATGATGCTAAAGAAAAAAACAGGTTTTGCCCTCCTGCACTTTAAAATGTACAGATATGATTTTGCAAGCCATGACAGGTATTCTTATGTAATACCAGTGAAGTTTTTTTTAGCCCAAGTTTGATTTCCTATCTATCAAGAAACGAAGCCTGGAGTTGTGTAAGTAAAAGTGTTACATAAACCCCCCTATGTTGTGTTTTGCTAGTGTTTGCCTAGTGGATTTATCCAGAAGTGGATTTCAAAAATATGTGAAATAAGATACTCTCCCTTAAATAACTGTTTAAGAGTGAGATGTTTGATAGGCATTTTTTTTTTCTATGAATTCAGAAAATTATTTTGAATAGTAACAGGACAAAACTAAGGCAAATGCATAATGGGCAGGAACTTCAGGTAATAACGAGCACTGGACACAGAAAATTCAATGTATTCACCTATATTCACCGGGCCTAATTATTTCTGACCCTTCCTTACTGTAGTCATTTATATAGAATTGCTGTAAAACAGATGATGTTTAAAATCATGATTTTTTTTTTTTTTTTTTTTTTGCTAATAGCTATTTCTGTTTATTTTGGATGTACTTTGGATGTTTGCAGGAGGATGAGGACTATGGTGATTGACATTGTAGCCGTTAAAGATATCAGCTGAGCTAAGAAGGGTCTGTGTAGGTTTATGTGGGTGCCATGCAAGTGTTCAGGAAAATACTGGTTTCTTGATCTACCATTGGGCATGACTTCTTAGGTAATCCTAGTTTTGGAAGAATTCCTTTTTCCTACTTTGAAACAAACCAAAAATAACCCCCCAAAATTATGGATAGTATCTAGCTAAGTAATGAGCTCACAGTTGTTGCTGGCTGTAGTGCTAGTTTGAACCACCTGACTCTGAACTTTGAATCTTTCCGATAGCGCTTCTGAGTAAAATGAGGGAAAAGCCACTTACTCAGTAATGAGCCGAGACGTTGGTGCGCCAGGCTCTTCCCTCAGAGCAGAGGCGTGATTCCTGCCCCGAGGAATGCACCGTCCTGTTTGACGCACCGTGTGGCAATATGTGTAAGAGCAGTGGGGAAAGATGATGCAGTGATACATCTAACTCGATACTTCTGGATCTTTTGAAAGAGTAGTAAAGCCCGGCGATAGTTATCTAAGGTCACAGCTAAACCTGACTGTAGCTCAGTTTACCTGTTTCAGACAGCTAGTTCCTATGCAAGGTTTGCAAGGGATAGTATTTTTTGGAGTAATTCAGGGGGAATGTTTTATGCATAAGATCATACAGAGGGAACTGCAGAGACATTTATGTAACATGGGAACTGGTGTGCTCAAAGCCAAGGCCTGACTGGTCTAACAGCCTCTGCAACAGGAGGCACAACCTGACACCCGATAGGAAGGTGTAAGAGGAAGCAAATGTAGTAGTGCCTGATCCCATGTGCAGTGCTACATCCTATCTTGATCTCTGAGAGGTGGAAGTTGGCTGAGACCCTTCTGTATAATGTTTGTTCTCATTTTCTCAGTAAAGAAGCAAAAATGCACTTCTACAGTTAATAGCCCTAGTGGAGCCAAGGAATATAAAAAAAGGTTATCTGTCTACAGGGCAGTGAAAATGTTGAGGCCTGAGTGTCCAAATAGGTCAGTCAGAAAAGAAGAAGTGTTAATAATTAAAGATAAAACTGGAGAATGGAAAGGTTTTAAAAAAGAACGAGTAAGCAAGTAGCTAATCACAAGAACATCTTGGTTAAAGTCAGGGGAAGTTTGAATATATATAAGAGAGTTAAGAAAAAGGAAGATACATATCTGTAAATGCACATATATTTTTCTGAATCTCCGATATTAAAACCAAATTGCAAGAAATGTGTAAACTGAGAGTATCTGAGCAACGGACTAGAATTGGAGAGCAACTTCATGCTACTACACTAAAAATTACTGCTACTAGTTGAAATGTAGTTGCAGTTTAAAGAAAAGATTGTACATAGGGAGCTTGTTATATGGAGATGTGTCGCAGAAAATAATTGTGAGAGAATTTCATTCTACATGGGAGGACAGAACCAGGATAAAAAACTGTGTCTTTGCTGGTGTTTGGCTCAGGGATACCTTGGACCTCTGAAGGCAAGAGTATTGGGAAGGAAAATAATCCCTGAGCCTGAGGTTTGTGAATCAGCTGGAGGTAGAACTGCCCCTGTGCCCTTCTCTGGAGAGAGGCAGCAGCCTGGAGGCTCAGTTTGGCCTCCAGAGGATCCGCAGCCTCTGGCATGGCAGGACGACCGGGAGCGGGCTCAGCCCCTGCTCTGTGGATCCTGGGAGAGGAGAGTCTGTGCCTGCTAATGGCAGCAGCACGGAGAAACAGAGAGAAGCACAGGAGCCTTATGATCTCAGTTGTAATAACATGCCATAATTTTAAGGCATCCCTAGAGACCTTGCAATAACTGGCAATATCTAGTGATCAGCGCGCTGCAGCCCTTCCCTTCCCGGCTTCCTCTTATCTGCTCCTCCACCCGGCCTTACTGGCAAGGTGATACGAGAGACGCTCACACCGCAGAGAGGAAGCGGAAGATGTGACCCTGCGTTTTTGAGTAGTTGGGAGTTTAGTGTATGCATTCTGTAATGAAATTTCTTAACTAGAGTAAAAGAGCAACAGCCAGAGCTTCTGGGTTTGCTCTGTCCTAGGCTCTGTGTAACCTGGAACAAGCCATTTAGGGTAAATAACCTAATGTAAATTATATTTTGAGTGGGTGGGTTGGGTTCTGTTGCTAATCTGGTGTCTGAAACAGACACCCAAAATTCGAGGTATTGTCAGTGGTTGTTTGGAAATTCCCAGCTCTAAGGAAATTCTGAAAAAGTAACATCAAGGAAGGACATTTGGAGAATAGGTTACATCATTTTATCTAAAATATAAATACAAGTTTGTGGCTTGAAAATTGAGAAGGAAGGGGTTTTATAGGTTTCTAATAAAAGAAAACAGCTTTTTCAAGGGTTATAGCCAGGAAATTGTGAGACACCAAGCAGAAAAAAATTACTATCAGATTATTTTTCATGCCTGCTGATGTTTCGAGGACACAGGCTGCATTCGGACTTGTGCAGCGGTGTCTCCGGTGTGTGTGTTGTCCGAGGCCAACACACAACCGAGTGGTGACAGTGCCCATGTCAGGATGGCTCACAGGACTGTATGCTGTGACTGTTTGTATGGAAGGTCTGGGAAAGCAAAGGCTTTTCCCGGCTGGCTGCTGCTTCCAAGGGCTGTTCAGTCGTGGGGAGGACTCCATGGAGTCCTCAGAGGACATCTCAGTTTGACAGTTGCAAAAACAAAGCCAAGGAAAGGATAATGTTGGTTTGAATCCTGAAGGTGTAATTCCAATACCACCTAACTAATCCCCTGGAAAATCCCCAATAGGCTGTTGTCGGTTGTTATTTACAGATAAGAACCTAAATCACAAAGCACCTACAATATGCACACCTACTGTTATTAATTTAATGAACAAGCTGAGGATGGGATCTGGACGTATTTAAATAATGCCAAGTGAGGCTTTTTTTTTATATTTCATATGATTGTATCCAAATTCCCTAATTGTCAGATACACTATATAGAAATACAGACAGCTGTTTTATTTCAGATTTACCACAGTTTAGAATGTAAATTTATTCTCTCTACATTGTTACTGTGTTCTGCTGCTTCTGTTTGTTTTGCTTTTCATCACTAGATGGCAATATCTTAACATGTAGTTCTAAACAGAAGGAAAAACAAAATGGTGCAGCAAGTATTGAGAAATAAAACTAAGAAGGTTTTTGTTTCTCTGTTTATAGCTTATCACATTATACTAGGTTTGTTTAATGAAGTCTTATTTTGTGCAGTGGTTTTATGTCAATAGATACTTTTAATTTGGACCCTCAAAATATGTTTTTTTTTTTTTTATGGTCTAGATCATGTAAATTTATAAATCCCTTATAGATTATATCTCATAAATCCCTTATAGATTATATCTCTTATTTAGATAATTTTCATCTTCATTTTTACAGAGGATGTTAGTCCAGGATGCGTACAAATGGTTTTGTTAATGTTGGCTTGAGTTGTTTAGTGTTTTGCAAGCTATAATAAGAAATACAAAAAGATGCTTGTTGTAAATATTTTAATGTAAGGAAGGAAAAAAAAATGCAGTTCATGAACTCAAGACGTGCTATGTTGAATAAAGTCACTGCATCATAAATGCTGTGTTTTCTTCTGATGGAATGTAAAAATATTATTCTTTCTTTTATTGCTGGCTGATATGTGAACATAACGCTTCACAAGTAATAATAAAGACATCTTCTAGTGTCCCCCTAAAAGCAGGGAGAGCAATTTGGGTACCTAAGCACAGATGTGTAGCAGTGAGCCTCCCACTGCTGCTTCAGAAGGAAATGGATCTTCTTATGTCCTGTCTTGTGTCCTGTCTGCCAGTCTCAGTGGATAGCGCACATACCTTAGGATATCTAAAATGTCATGAGACACCTATATTTAGGTACCTGGATATCATCCCAGTAGGACCAGTATCCCTCTGAAAGTCAGTGTGGCCTTTAAAGAGATCCTCTTCGTGAAGAGGATCCAAAGTAGTTCATTAAAGAAGGGAATGTGGAGTTGTAAATGCAATGCCATGTATCCCAGGATTTTAAGAATATTGGGCCCTTTTTGTTTGAATCTTTCTGTTATGTGTGTTCTGTACGGAAATCAGATCCATTTGGCAGTCATTCCTGTAGGTTTCTTTATTTTGTCTAGAACTAGAGCATGTTAAAACCACAGCAACCTTAATAACTTGCCTGTACTAATTCGTTTTGAAAACAATGCCAGACAGCCAAACTTTGATATAAACTACACCAATATAAATCCAGGCCATGGAAATCACTGTTGTAGGTGTAATTCAGCCAACCTAACCTTCTGGCTAAAAGGGCACAGCATTTTGCGCAAAATAAGGAGGACAAGCTAGATGACTTGGTAAAGCCGTAGAAAATCAAAATCTGTGCTAGAACTTCCAGGATTTGAATGCAGATACTTTTGGCTTTGGGATCTTGATTCACGTTTTTGGAATCAAGAGGAAGCTGAGCACAAGCAGACTGATGCCTAGCAAAGACAGAACAGGGTACTAAGCACAAACTAAGCAAACAAGAAATGAAGTGTTTCGCTGGCTTAGGGCTGAAGTGTTCCTTATCTTGCAGGATCCTACTCTAGAACAGATTGGGTTGTAATGATGGATCATTGCAGGCTAAGGAGAGGCTTTGTACTATGAGCAGATAGTTGTGCAGTCATAAATGCAATCACTGTGGTTTATGGATGAAATCTAAACCAAAATCTTTAGAGGCCAAATGCGTAATCACCCGCTACATAAATTAAGGCTTATTCTGTTAGCAAATAAGGATATAAGCAAATAAGGAGCATGCTGTTTTGCTCATTGTTTTCTGCAACTAGTTTCTGTGCACTAGGAAAGAAAACATATATAAAAAATCTAAGTATATATTGACTTTGCTACTGTTGTCACCCCTCAGAGGCTTCAGCTACTCTTCGCCTTTAACCTCAAATTCCAGAGAGTTCAGATTGCAAAACCTGCAGTACCAAATGGCTCTTGTCAACCTAAGTGAACTAAAAGGAGCCCTGGAAATTATACAAGGATTGTACTATATTCATATCTCCCAGTGTTTCTTTAAGGATTGCTGCAAGTATTGCTCAGAATAAACAAGACTAAATTGCCCATATGACTATTATAAATAGTAGTCACCAGAAATATAAACAAAATGGGTACCTATACTGCCAAATATTAAGAACCTAAATAAAGCGCGTGACTCACAGGGTAGCTGCCCTACGCATCCTGTGCGGCCACGGAAGAGGTAGAGGCTGCTGCAGAAGGTAACTGCAATCTGTGCTGGACTCTCACTCTTGAGTCATGCTGAAGGGACTCATTTGCCAACCGAGGCGTCTGAATTGGGTGCCTCAGGATAGATACTGTGAATACCGCAAACACTATGTATTTTGTTTTTCTCTTCTTGAGTCAAAGTTTTGGGAAGTCAATTTTTCAGATGTTTTGCAATTAAAATAGCCATCCATTCAGTGATCTCATTGTGAGGACACTTCTGATTATCCTGATGAACAAGTTCTCATAACCTCATTTTTCCGAAGTTGGGGTGTGGAAATTCCAGTGTCTTCTTTTCTGCTGGAGAGGGGTATAGGACAGTAACCCAGGGCACCTGGATGGGGGCTGCTGCTCATCGCGGAGAGCAGAGGAGGAAACAGGAGGTGGACAGCACGGCAGGAATGCAGAGTTGGTTTTACAGACCAAGGTCAATATTGAAAACAATTTTTCTACCACCATGGTAGTTGACAGGTCATTGATTCATCTTGGTAGATCTATGTAGAGCTTACATAGATTCCTTCTGTTAAAATGCAAAGATATTATGTTACTATTAACTTACCATAAACTCCCATGTAGCAGTATCAAAAAAAGTGCTTGCTGTATTTGTAAATATACCAGTCTCTAAGATCCATCATCAGAAAGTTTGTTTGCACTTTGCAGATTGTATATACTTAAGCCAGCCTGTCTTGCACAAGCTGAAATACATAATCAAGTGCTAAAATACCAGAAATTCAACAAGTGGAAGCTGTGTAACTTTGAAACTTTTTAGTCATGTCAGCTTCCATAAAGTAGGTTTAAAGCACCAAATTAGAATGCTGCTGTTTCTGCCATTTCAATGTGTTAGACCTTTTGTATCAGGGTTTCCAAAATACAATCAAAAGCATGATATTTAGAGGATGTCCTATTATTAGAGCTAAGTTTAGACTAGCAGATATTTACATTAAATCCAACATTTCAAAGTTTTGGGAAAATATTTTAAGAGTATTTAATGATAGAAAATAATATGGGTTTAATGGGTTATACATTTCATTTTAAAGAGCTGTTAGAGGAGAAGTTAACCTCTGAGGTGATTATCATCTAGGTGGTGCTTTCTAGAGCAGAGCTGATGATGTAGGCATATCAACTCTACAGTGGATATGGTCTTAACAAAAGAGCTGAATACTGTGCTGTGCTACTAAAGGAGTGAAAAAGTAGTTTCTCTTGTAGTTGGATTTTTAATCAGACTAATGAGTTGTAAACAATTCAGGATGCAGTGAAATATGTTCTTCAGCCTATGTCTGTTAACACAATTTTGAGATCAGGAAGCATGATATAAAGGATTAAGTTGGACTATAGGCTTTACTGGGTGAGTGACAATTGCATTGTTAGTTAAGGTATGTCTTGGAGGTTGGCAAGTGAAGAATTAAAGTGAGCACTATTAAAAGTTCAGCTTAGTGAAAATGTGTGACAGAACGAAAATATATAAATGCTCATGATCCTATGCAGTTTTTCTTAAAGCAAATATAGATGTAATAGGGTCCAGTATCTGGTGAGGGTGGAAGAAAGATTAAGAATAAGATAAGGCCATCAACTGAGTGGATGTCTTGTCTTTATTTTCCATAAGCGTGGAGCATTGACTAGAGGAACAAAAGCAAGACAGATCATAAGAAAAAAATAGCAAGTATGATGTGGAAACAAAACTCAGAGGTCTTCATGTTGCAAAAAACAGATGATTTCCCTTTCATGACAATGAAAGAACTGGCATATGAAATTGCCAGTCAGGTGGTAACATTTTTGAAAAGTCTATCAAAAGAAAGATTCTGCCTTATAAACCACAGAATTTGTGTTTCGTAAGGGGGAAGAATGATCCATACCTCCTAAGAAGCCAGTTGCCCTCAGTTATACTCAAGGCTTTGAAACAAAATATGGGGGGAGGCTATAAATAATGTTGTTTATTTAAATGAAAGCAGGGATATAATGTGATATGGATTCAGCAAAGACAAACCAGCCTTATATCTTTACTTTCAAGAGTAGGATTGTGTTAGAATTAATAAATATGTGGTGTTCAGAAAAGTATTTGATGCAGCATCAAAGGGGAGACTACTACTTAAATCCATGGAGATAGGAATTAATGCAGCAATTATAAGAATGAATAAGGAGTTCTAAACCTGACTGGAGCCATCTCTGCTCAAAAATCGGTTAGTGGGATGGTGGGAAGTCGTCAATCATAGGTCTTGACACTTGCCATATTTGGTATTAAATTTAACACTAATGGTAAAAAGATTGAGTGAGCTGGTGAAAATGGGATGGCATCTAACGAAGCGGGATTATCCTTGGTGGTGGGGTGATCAGGCTCCCAAATAGAGAAACTGGATGATCTCAAGGCCCAGAGTGATTGAAATAAGATGATATTTAGCAGTACCATGAGGAACGGCTGATAAAATCCTTTTTATACCTGGTAAAAACACACCTGAAATACTAAAAACCTTCTGATAGTTCACATCAGAAAGAGTATGAACTGGTTTTGAGTAAACTAAGTTTATGAACTGGAAGAAGATTTCGAAAGTAAGTTTCTACATCAGCCTCCCATTCACAAGGGCACAGAACCTTGCCTCAGGTTGAAGCATGTTTACAGAAGACATTTAGATATCTTCACTGAGAATTGCAGGCATCTGAACTCAATGATTCCTGCATTCCTTTTTTTTTTTTTTCAGCCAAAGATGAAATCTGCTGTATACTGAAGCCAAAAATAATGTGTAAATATCATTGTTGACACATTTGCCAGAAGAATCAACAGCAGAGACAGTGTATTGGCTCGGGTACTGTAATTATGAGATGCTGCAGGAAATTTATTCCACCAAGTAGCAGAAGTAGTAGTGTAATTCTCAGAAAATAATATCTAGAAGGATGATAACACGAATATATCAGACAAATATTTGGGAAACAGATGCTTCTTCCTTTCCTTCATTATCATCAAAATGTGCACAGTGAAGTACTGTGATTATTTGAAATAAAACCATAGAAATATGGAAACTGTAGCTAGCAATTACATATTTTGTAGCAAATGCAGACAGGCTAACAAGCAATGAATTGCTTCTGCCTCATTTTCTTATACAAATTCAGTCTGCCGTCTTCCTTTTTTATAAAAAAAAAACCCATCATTCAAGATAAAAATGACATCAAACTGAGCGTTTTCTGTGGCGCTTCTGCAGAGAGGAATCTCAAGCAGGGAGCTGTCTGGTTTGTTTGTTGTTACGGATTCAGCTTGCTGTCTCTCATGTGTGCCGAAGAAAGTAAAGAACAAAAAATGACAGCGCGCTTCCCTGCAGCTCTGAAGGCAGAGCAGCAGCAGTCGGTCTGCAGGGCTTGTTTTGCAGCTCGGGGAGCAGCGGGGCTCGCCGAGAGCCTTTCTTCCCCACGTCACCGCGGCCGGCGCTGCGGGCGCAGCTCACGGTACTGCAGCGCGATGCAGCTGTGCACAGGTCAGCGGGCTCCTCCGCGGAGCGCACGGGAGCAGGGCAGCTGCCCAGGATACGCCGAGGATGTTCATTAGCGGGTGTTTTTCCCGAGGAGAGCGGGCCGCGTGAAATTCCTTCGGCTGCAGAAGGGGCGTCTGCAGGGGGGCTTCGAGCGGATGCGCTGCTTGCGGGAGGAGGTGCTCACGCTCAGCCTGTCAGCCGCCCGCCCGGGGAAAAAACACTTCGCGCAGGCAGGCTGCACGTTGTTAAAGCTCAGACACCCTTCCAGAAGATATTCTAGCAGTGTTTATGGAACAAGTGCTGTGCTGCTGCGTATGCCTTAACCAACTGGCAGAAATTTGCCCAGCTGCAGAACGGAATAAATGAAAATCTGTACCGAGGGCTGGAGGGAATAAAATGAACGGCAAATAAAATTAAGTACGAGCCCTGAAGGAAGAGCAAAGGACAAAAATCTCTCAGTCTGGTTTTGTTGTTGTTGTTGTGGAGCTTTTTTTTGCGCTTACCTACCATGAACGGAAGAAGTGGATCTGCAGAGACTTCATTTCCTCCTCTGACCCCTCATTTACATCACTAACTGGTGACAGTCACATCTACATACATAGTACCTGCCACTTCAGCTGCTTCAGAATTATAGAAGCCTCTTTGTATGCAGCAGACATGGCTAGCCAGCAGGATTCAGGCTTCTTTGAAATCAGTATCAAATATTTACTGAAATCCTGGAGCAATAGTGAGTAGCAGAAGAGTAATCTTTTCATATTATGCATTGCTTGGTATAGAGCTAGGATAACCTAAAGAATAAAACCTTGTATGCTATTTCTGTATGCTTGTGTTACATAGACTGAATGATTTTTGCTTTTGTCTGCTCTAAAAATCAGAATGTCAGAGATTTAAATAGGTTTCATTAACTGCAAAGACTGTAATGAGATTATGCTAGATTTTGCTTGATTGAATTCTCAAGTTAGGCTGCTTTGTGCCTCTCTATAGCTGTACATTGCAGTGAGAGCATTCCAAACAGCATTTCCTGCCTACATGTTTATTTGATCAGGCTTTATCTAAATATTATTGAAATGCTGCCTAATCGCAAGGGTGTGGCATTGCTCAGAAGTTGGATTTTATGAATTGTGCACTGAGGACAAAAATATAATGGTTATGCTTCAGGTCTGAAAGCCGTTATTGTAATGTGATGAAAAGCAAAACATCAGTTACTTATAGCTGCACTTCCCACACTCTGTGCTTAATTTCAGAATCTTGTGCAATATTTCCATCTAAAAAGAATCCATCTGTTTATCTAATCCAAGCTGGCTTTTACAGAATGTAAACAAATGACATTTTAGTCTTCCTTGGTCTTTTCAGTACTGCTGCTCCTGATTTCCTTTACTGTCTAAATCAATCACTCTTCTGATTTTTAGCAATATTATATAATATGGGTTGCTATATAAAAGTAATGTTTGCAAATATGATCAGATTAGGTAAGACCATTGGATAATTCTGGCACAAATTTGTTTTTTCATTTAGAAAACATGAGTAGTGTATTCCTTTTCCATGTGAGCTTACATTAACAGGATTAGTTCTCCATAATTATCTGTTTTAAAAATATAGAAGACAATGTCTCTGGAAAAATCCAACTTGGTTACGTATGCAGCAATGCTCTGATCATCTCAGTATCTATAATTTAATAGCTTCTGCATGAAAGAGTAGTATTTGAAGATGCTATAGTATTAAAATTTGCACCTTAGCAAAATCTACCTAATCTAGACATATATCTGAATACCTGCAAAGAAGGAAAAATAATTGTATTAAATATGTGGGACATGCTGGGCTTGCCTTCATTAAATGATATCCATAGAAACTGTATTTTTCCAGGTCATTTGTATCCTCAGTAACACTGTAGTGCTTGTTGGAGTCTGTTTTTCTACCACAAGTGTGAAGTCACTAGGGAATAACCCTATTACCTAAACAGCATAGCTTGATCTGCCCCAATTCTAAAATATTTTGCCCTTATCCATTACATTCCAAATCAGGGATATTGCAAGGATGGCAAGAGAATTTCATGACTTATTTACCTTTTGGACTAATGTTAATTGAATAATGAAAACATAAGTGTGTATTGTGAGAGCAGGTATTTTATAACTAGTCACAGTTTATTACAGAAGAAAAACTAGTCACTTTTGTGGTGCAGAAAGCAAAGCAGCTCTGGCGTTATTTATTATACATTATCTTGTGTTATCTTAATGCAACTTTAACGGTAAGTAAAACTAGCATATAAGAATATAATAATTACTTTATTTTGGAAATAAATATAGAGTGAAAGTATATGGGAAGTGTTCTAAAACAGCAAGGACATTTCTAACCTGAAATTAAAAGTCCTTAGATGAAAAGCTGAATTGTTTTAGAAAAACTGAATTGATTGATATATGAATCATTATTGCTGACATTCTCTTAGTAGATAAACATGCTTTCTACCGCATTTAGCTTAAACAGTAAGAGGAAATACAGTAAATTAATGCAGATAGATTGATTTAAACTTTTTGCCTTTTTTCTTTGCTTGCAGTCTGGAGGGCTGTGTTCAGCAATCTGTATGTAGCCTTTCTAGCTGCAAAACAAACAATTTGGTAAGAAGACGGTTGAGAGTTCAAAAGGCCTAGGGCTTTCTGCAGCCCTGTTATGCGCTGGGTGGAGTAGAGGAAAACATTTCCCTTGCTTGGGAAACTGCTGCGGAGCCTGCACATGCACGCACACGAGTGTGTTTTCCACAGGATAGGTGCTGTGGCTGCATCCTCAGAGTAGAAGCAAGCTTTGAATTATGCTGGGGCATTCACCTAATAGCACTAGTCTTAACATACTGTTTTAAGAGAAGTATAAATATAGGTGCTAGGGTCTATTTTTTGCTGAAATGGTGATGGTGATCAAGATTCTACCTGTAAATTTTTCTGTAAATTGGCACTTTGAAGCAGCATCTTTAAATTCTGTTTGACCTTTAGTCCAATTGAACCATTTGTTTCCAAGAACTTGCGTTTTTGTTTATACAAAGTATTAACATTTCCTAATAGTTGCCTGATGCACCCTTAGCCTGCTTTATACCATGAAATGTCCTCAGCTGTTCCATTTGGGATGGTGTTTTGGACCAGCGTTGCTCTCTGAAGTCTTCTGGAAGGCAGCATTCCTGACATACTAGGCGGGATCTCAGCGGATATCGCAGGGCACTTGCCCAGGTGTTCACCTCGCGTACCTGTTGCTTTATCATGCTCATCAACCAGCTAAGAAGCCCAATAATTTACATGCAAAGGAGTAGGTTCATTTTAGGTACCTGTTCCTATTATAATCAGGGTCGTACCATCCATGATGTACTCTCAATGAGCACATGCTTATTTTGCTCTTAGAGGAAAAAAAGCCAGACTGCAAGGGCCAGTGTGGCCCTTGAAACACATCCCAACAAACTGAGAGACCTTGATATGCTCTCATGTACAGCTCTTTGTAACACAGATTTGTGCTCTGCACGTGTTGATAAGATACTGTGCACCTTAAGCAGTTCTGGAAAATATTCCTCGAAGATGTTAGGACGTAGAATAAGAATTGGGATTTTCTAGTGCAAAAAAAAGAATTTTTTTTCTTTTTTTTTTTTCAGTTCATCTTATTTGTATTCTGATTTTTTTTTTTTTTAGGTAGTTTTGATCAACTCTGTATTAGCCAACAGTATAAATTGCATTAATCATGTGCTGCCAGCTTGTTCAACACAGCTGTAAAAGAAGTCTGTAAAAAGAAAAGTACTAGACTGAAGATACATTTTGCAATTTCAATTTAAATATATTTTTTCTTTTTTGAAAATACTGCTGAACTGCCTATGGGCTATGCTTATTCAACATGAGTAGTACTCAGTCTCTATAAGATTAATGAGAGGACGAGAATAAAATGGGACTCAGCCACAAGTAGGACTATTAACACCCTTCTCCTTATTTCTGTTATTGAAGTATCATAAAACACATTTTGTAAAGAATACTTACAATAAAAAGAATAAAACGTGAGTCAGTTTCACTGAGAATTTGAATCTGCTCTTTTCCTAGACCGTTTTGAATTATTTGGATTATTAAATTTATTCTCATTTTAATTATGAAATAATATTTTCCATGTTCATCTTTAAAAAAACACCCAAGAAGAGAACTGAAAAAATTAAGGTACAAGAAGCTAGATGCCACCAATATAAACTGTAACAAATTCTGCAGCAAATTCAGGTGTTTGCACTTTCTAGGTTAAATCAACAGTGAAGTTTATTTGTCCGTTCTTGGAGGAAAGGGTTTTGTGGAGGAATCAGAACGGTTCGGGTAGATGACTCACTTGAGCTCTTGCAAGTCAGCTATTACATGGACTGGTACAGACAGTGTAGCACTATCTCCCAGTTACTAGAAACGGATTTTAAGGTGGCTTTTCTGTTTCATAGAATAAGACAACACCTGTTGCACGGTGAACATGTTCATTTGCTTCTTCTAGTAGAAATAAGTTATCTTCAGGGCTGTATCGTCCAGGATGACAAGATGACAGCGCTAGTGTCCACAGGACAGCAGAGTGTCACGGGTCACAGAAGCTCCCTGAGGGCTTAGGGCAGACCCTGGTTGGGGCACTGAGTGGTTGTCATCTTGGACAACTCTGTTCTGGCTGGAGCAGCAATGAATGAAGGAGTCAAGTACTCTGCAGTAAATTTCACCTTTCTATAGGCAATGTTCTTTATCTATGAGCAAGAGAAAAGAAGGGCAGTGGGCAGTTTCCTGAGGTAAAATCTGCCCCATATATAAGGCCTGTGGTGCACCCTTTTGATGTTTTAGTAAGATTTTATTGTGCAGAAGGATGATCACAGGCCTTGGGCAGAGTTGCATATCTGAAGGTAAACTTAGACTTATCTGAAGCTGTATCTGCTACCTGCAGCTTATCGTCAGGTTTAGTGGATGTAGCAAGACATCTGTGAAGGAAAGAAGGGGTTTCACATGTCCCAGTGCCTGCTTAAGCAAAAATAAGTGTCCACATTCAGTGAATTAGAGGAATATGTCCTTCTTCCCTGCCTTGCCAGCAGTGCTGCTGTGGCCACACAGCGGTCTAGCATGGAAAGGAGCTGCTGTGGCCATGCAGCAGGGCCTGAGGAAAGGTCTCACCTTGGCTGAGGTGAGCCGAGCTGCTCCTGGCGTGGGGGCTTCAGGAGATGAGTAGCACCCAGAATTCGCCTTAAATCAACTCACAAATGTAGCTGGGGCTGAGGCCAAAGTTGGCACCTTCTTCTCGTGCTTGCTTCAGATTCTGCTCTCTAATACACGTGCAGAAAGCTATACGTGAGGCAAAGCTATAGCCGCAGCCTTTGCATTTAGGGAGCCAGGCAGATAGAGGTTACCTTCTGCACAGGCCTTGGCTTGTGTCTTCCTTGGACAAGGGATGCTGTGAGTTCAAGCTCTCTTGCTGCAAAAAGGGAGCTGATCGCTCTGTCCATTGAGCCTGAAATGGGGGCATTGAGTATCTTCATCCACTTCAAGTAGTCCGTGATTGTTTGCAGAAAAACGACTTGCTTCATGGTGGTTACTGCTGTCTGCCAGTACAACTTTCTTTGTTTTCAGTATGGTCCTCTTGTCCACAGGGCTTTAGGAAAAGGTTTTAAAACAGGCTGGGCATTCCCCACTTTGCATTTTGACAAGGTTCTTTTTGGAAGTGAGGGAAAAGGGAAGTTTTCTGACTTTGGTGACCTGAGAACTCTTTAAAGACCTTGCAAGATTTTTGTGTATTTTGGTGTTAGCTGTTCTATTCAGGACCTTCCAGAATTGTTTCTACCATATTAGGAGGAAAAGACGATGGGAGAATCAGAAATGTTCCATTGCAAAGTTTAGTTTATTTATGGAATGAGTTTGCTTGGCATTTAAAAGTTTGAATTACTGATGTAAACATCTGTAAATAGTTTAAGTGAAATTTTAGTTAATAGATTTTGTGTCTAAATTTCATTCCTAATCTCAAAGGATAAAATAGTTTACAAATATTAAAAATCATAGGCAACAAATGGTATGAATTCTACAGATGCGATAGTTCTATTAGTGGTAAAAAACAATATTATTCTATCATGCTGTGAATATCCACATTGAGTGATTAATTTGTATTGTCTGATTCTGGAACATTGCTGATTTACCAAAATGCCTTTTCTTTTTTCAATATAAGTTTTTTAATTTACTACACAGAAGCAGCAGAGAAAAAAACTAACACTTCTGATATTTTACTCTATGAATATAAAATGCCACTGAATATGCTGTAGTATCTGAATGGAATTTATACTATCCAAATTACTCTAGGGGTGTAAAGTGTACAATAGTCCACAAATGTGGACTATTATGTATTTATATCATGCTTAGTACAAAAAAGTCTAGAATTCTGATTGCATTTGTTTGTCCAGCTGTGTTTATTCATGCTAAAGATTTTAAGAGGTTAGTAGCTGTCCCGATGGCTTGAAATTGGCAGCCCTAGAGACTCAATTCCTGGGGAGCTGAACTAGGGTGAGCAGAGGGAGGAGCAGGTTTTACAGTGCGGGCAGTTGCACCCATGTAACCCTCTGCTGAGCCTGGGAAGGGCAGTGCCATCCCAGCTTCTCCCCATGCTCCCACCCCTTTTCCCATCCCAGTTCTCCACAGAGTTAATTTCGTGTCAGTTCAGCTTCTTGAATTGGTGGCAGTACTGATGTCAGCATAAGGAAGGGGACAAGGATACGTGGGAAGGAGCAGGAGGCGTTTTTGGTAGATTCCTGCTGATAGGTTGGTGGAGTTGTATGGTAAATCCTGTATTTACTTTCTTAATACTGATCAGCTGTACCTGTGCCTGCTTCTAGATGTCACGAGTAGTTCTTTGCATCCCTGTCTTCTCTTCTTCAAACCATCAGCAGTGATGTTGCTGCCATTGTTCTCTCTGTGATGAATTGGGACTGATAAATTGGGAAACAAGTTCACAGAGGTAGCTGAAATATCTGTGAACTGCTGGTTTTTCATATACTGCAGTTAGTTAAACTGTACTTGAATCAAAAGTGTTGAAACTGCAGAACAAATCCATCACCCAAATATTTTAAGTTTACATACTGTTTATATATATTTTTTTAAATGAAATGCTAAGATGTTAAATAATATGACTGAGTAGTTAAATAGTTAAATAGTGGGACAAGAAATCTGCTAACAGGCTTGCCAACCTGGTGAGGAGAACTTTAACTAGGAGTGGCAGAGGAGTGAGTTTGTGACTCGTGGTTAAATTAGACAGCAGTGGACAGGAGCGGAAGTAAAGGGTGCAGGGACACAGAAGAGACCCCAGAAACTGTAAAGCGGGATGAAAAAGCATCTCTAGGTACAGAAATTGATGCAGATTGGAAAACCAACAGGGACAAATAGAGCTCTACGTGTAGCTGCAGGATGAAAGATCGCTGAAATAGCATGTTATGATGTTACAGCTCACACAGCTGGAGTGCTGTGCTGGATGGATACAAGCTCTTCAGGAAAGACAGGCGGCGAAGATGAGGAGTGGGAGTTGCTCTCTTTGCAGCTCAGAGATACAGTCTCCTCTCTGGGATGCATGGAGGAGAGAGTGCTTGAGAGTTTGTGAGTCAGGATCAGGACTTGAAGGGGTGACATCATGGTGGGAATTCATCACGAGCTGCCCAGGCAGGGTGTGGAAGTGGGCAAAGCTTTCTTCAAACAGCGTGAGGAGGCTGCTGAATTGCAGCTGCTGGTTCACATGGGGAACTTCAGCCTCCTGCTATCTGGTGACAGTGCAGCAAGGTGGGATGCAAGCAGTAAAGAAGATCTCTGGAAGCCTCAGGAATAACTTTCAGATACAAAATGGACCAACCGGGGATGCTGCACTGCTGGATGTGCTCATCACAAACAAGGAAGAGCTGGTTGGAGTTCAAGATGCTGAGGAGAGTGGAGGGTGGCAGAGCACAGACCCTGACCTTTAGGAGAACAGATTTTAGCTTATTCAGGACCCCATGGCAAACAGCTCTGAAGGGCAAAGGAGATCAGGGAAGCTGGCAGGTTTTTAGAGGACAGCATCTTCAAAGTGCAAGAATGGATCATTCTACTAGTCAGAAAAAAAGAAAAAGTAGATGTCTAGGGAGACTAATTTTGCTGGTCTGGGACTTTATGGCTGACCTCCAATGCGAAAAGGCAGTATATAGGAGGTAGAGCGAGGATTGCCTGTAAAGGAGGAGCTTAGGAACATTGCCCAAGCATGTAGGAATGGTGTTAGGAAAGCCAAACCTGACCTGAAGGTGAGAATTGCAAAGGACATCAAGGGCAACAAGAAGAACTTCTTTTGCTACGTTAGTAGTAAAAGACTGAAGAAGAAAAACATGGGTCAGCTGCTGAATGGGGCAGGGGATTTAATATCAGTGGACATGGGTGAAACTGAGATACTTAAAGCCTTCATTGTCCCAGTCTTCACCAGCAAGATCTCTATCATTTCTGATAAGGGGAGAGGTAGAACTTTTGCAAGTCCAGAATTTGGAAGTACAGATTCTCCTTCTAGCAAGAACTACTGCAAAGTTTGGTAGTTCCATATGTAGTTACAATCTTTTATATATTTCAAGCTATGGTCACATTTGAAACAGAGGGCTCGCAAACCTTTTCTATTTATACCAGGCAACAAAGCTTGCTAAGGCAAGTGGCTGAACGATAATACATCTGAGAACCACTGCTTTCATAAGCTGCTCTCAGTCAAGTATCAGTCGCTTCACTGGCTGTGTGGTGGTTTTTGCTTCCTGTCTCAGCAACAAAGATCACCAAGATACAGAGAGCACCAACAGTATTTGTGGACAAATATCAAAATTGTTGGTGCAATTGATATTATGGAGCACGCTGAGATGTTCAGCTCTTTCACATGCCAGAAGGGAGATTTTGGTGTACATTTCAAGCTGTTAGTTTGAAGAGAAATTTGAAAGTCATTTTGTAGATATTGTGGAATCACTGCAGATTGTTACACGTCTCACTGATCTCTAGTGTAATGTGTCCCTGATAGTTTAATTTGATGGTTGGCGCCTTTGCAGAAGAGTTTCAAACATGAAAAATTGGAAACTTCGGAGAGACGTGCTGTGAGGTCTTTTTCCTGATTACTTCATAGGCTTTCAGAAATTTGCTGTCATCAAATGTAGCACTTACTCATACAGGCAGAGCGGCTGCTGAGGCTTTCAGTAGCTAATATGAAGGTCAGAAATCATGATTTCTGTATGGACAGATTGTGGAGATTTTAGATGGATCAGTGTTAGGAATAGATGAAAGGTTATAAGAGATCTTGATTGTTATTTTTCTTGACTTTTATGATTATGAAGTTGCTGATGGTTTAATTTTGAAAAACTCAAGAACTAGTATATATCCCTTTAACTCTTCAGCAACCAGCCTAGCTAAGCTTGCAAGTCTGCCAAAGGTAGACTTTTGCAGGAATTCTGCTATAATTAAATGATCATTATAATAGCAGTTTCTTTGTTTTTTCCTAACCTCTAGCCACCTACCTCTCCTGTGTCTCTGTGTTCCAACTTGTATGTGGAGCAAATTAAGCATTAAAGGATGTCCATCTGTTTTGCTGTTGTTTTTGGTTTTTTTTTTAATATTGATTCTCCTGAGCAAGCTCTGCTGATCAGAACCACATAGAATTAACTTTCTTACTTCATTTTGGATTGTCATTTCTCAATATCATAATATGTCGGTGTCAATTTACTTTTTTAGTCAGAAGCCTGCTAGTGTAGATTTCTAGCCAAAGTTCTTCCCTGAGAAGTTTGCAGACTAGGTTCCTGCCTGTATGTGCAATCATACATGGCTGTACATTTTCAAACTCAGGTTTGGTCTGTGAGGAATACAGAAATTTCGCCTCACCTGAAGTCTCGGTAATACTTTGCAATTCATCCCTTTGTAAGTGAAATTATCTTTAGTCTGCTTTCCTATGGAAATAAATCTTGCTCATTTTCCCTGCCTTTTTAAACCTGCTGACTAAATTCAGATAAATTCAGAGAGAAGCGTAAAGATATTAAAGATATCTAAATTTCTACAGAATTTGTAAAATTAGGCTATTAGACAGCAAAGAGGGAAGTCCTGCGAAGGAAAAGGGGCAGCATAAGCATCAAGTCTTCTTTGACATAAGAAAATCCACTCTGGAGAAAGGCTTTATAAAAGGCTCCAACTGTGAGACAAGCTTCAGTTGCAAGTCACAGCTTTGCAGGAAATACACACAAAAATCATAGTACTGCATACTTTAAAAGGCATTCACAAGATGCCAACCAACATTCATTCAACCAACCTGCCAATGCAGGGAAACTGCTGCAAATACCTTGCTTGCTTTGCTGGATACTTTTATTATTTCCTTACAGCTCTTCACATCTGGAAGCTGTACAGACTTAAGTTTGTTCAGCATTTTTACATGCTTATGAAAAATGGAAGTATTATTTAGATAGAATTATTATTTCTTTATTCCTCTGGCTGGCAAATTGAGACAGATAATTAAACTGAGAAACACAATGTTACACATGTGTGTTAGAACTGGAAATGAAACCGTCTTCTATTCCTTTCCTGCAAGAACCCCTCTTCCTTCAGATTTATGGTAGCCAAATGACACATCAGGCATCGTGGTTCAACTAGATATTATTTGTAATGAGGTGTTTAATTGGCAGTAAGTAATTTTAAAATTGAGATGTCCTTGGATTATTTTAAATTCCAGGTGCATATTTGCTGCTAACAATGCCTTAAATGAAAGTTACTTTGTTATAATTATTTTTCTTTGGAGGTTTTGTCTTTTTTTTTTTTTTTTTTGATACAAATAGCTTCACCTCACCTTTATCTTTGTGATAAAGAACCAAAGATGTTTGGAACCAAAGATATTTGGTTATTTTTTATTTTGATTTTTGTTCTGTTACTAATAGGAAGGAAAATGTGGCAGAGTGATGCACATGTTCTTTACTGGGATGAGCTTGATCAAGAACAATACCTCTCCAGGGATCAAAATTTTGAAACCATTGCTTTTGCAATATAAAACTCATCGGGGTCTGTAGTAAATTGACCAAAGTCTCAGCTTGTCCATACTAAACATAAAATAGAAGATGGGAATATTTTCAAAGGGAAAATTAAATTTAAGATGCAAGATGGTTCTACTCCTCATTTATCTGTCATGCATTCAAGTGATAAGAGACAGTGCTGGTAGAGCAGGGTATTACCCAAACCTGCTGACTTCTATAAGAAGTAAAATTACTGAAATGATTAGAATTATTTTTTGAATGAACTTTGAAAACAAAAATGTTAATATGGACAGATTAGAGTTTTATGAGAAAGTTAGATAATATTTGCTTGTGAGAGTGTGTTTGTGTATGTTGCTGAGCCAGCTTTCAGTATAAAATCCTGTTTTCGTTGGCAATATTTTTTCAGAGCTCAGCAGTTTGGGCCAAAACACTTCTAAACTAAACATCCATGAAGGTGAATTTTGGAATTCAGAAATGATTCTGCTGTCTCTAAGAACAGGACAGAACAAAAAGCAAACAGGATTTGCTCACATGAGAGAGTCTGCTGAAGAGGATCTTGGGGGTGGCTGGGGAACAGAGTCAGTTCTGCAGGGAGGAACCAAGAGGGATGGGGAGGGTGAATTTGCGTTGTAAGGCCAGAAGAGCAAGCAGGGGAATGACAGGAGAAAGGCAGGGGAGACGTGATGGGGGCGGGGGAAATAAGGAACAGGGAAGTTGCTACTTGCTGCACCAGGGAGTGAAAGGGAGGAGATGCAGCAAAGGGGAGCCTGGATGGCTGGGTGAGAGAAATGAGAGTGCCCGGAGGCTGGTGGATCAACGGGCCTGGGATGAGACAGGCAGCGAGGCAAGACTGACACAGCAGGGCTGAGCAAGGCGGCCTGGCTGGAGCAGAGCGGCCGCAGCTCTGCGGAAAAGCAGCTTGCGAGGGGTGGTGTGAGGAGAGTCCAGCTTGGGAGATGGGCAGGAGGGAGACGGAAAATCCCCTCCCAAGTGCAGCTGTCGGAGCTGGAGCCCTGATTTTTGCACTACTGTTGCTTGCAGCAAGTTTTATCTATCAAAGTGTGTGTCTGGCTTTAACACCTAGAATGTTTGCTTTGTTAGCACTTAGGTTAGGTGACAGAAAATGTTAATTTTTTTCAAGTGAGGAGAGTGGCAAGAGATTTGGATGAACCATTAAGGTAACTGGGCAATTGGTCAATTTGGCATCACATTCATCTCATGCACATTGTATTACCTTGCTTATCATTTTCATCTCTGAGAGCCCAATTCTAGGGAGATAATACAGGAAAGCACAGAGATATGCAAAGCAGCACGCTTAAAAGCTTGTTTTTCTGTTCGTTATTTCTAATACAGGAGCAGGTAACTTTCCAAAGCACACATTCAATCTCTGCTATAAGAGATAGGTCATAAACTAATAGTAAAAGTTAGTATCCGTCCTAGGACAGGCGAAGAGAGAGATCTGGGTGAATTCTAAGGTTAGTGAATGACGAAAGCAAACCACATATTTGGATATTAGTCAATGTTTGAGTGTCTCTCAGTATGCTTTCCAGCATAATTGTTTTGCAAGGAATGTGTTAAAAACTAACATAAGGCATTGAGAATAAAATGTCATTACTAAAGGTTGGTTAGAATGAGCTGAGCAGTTGGCAATGTAGGGATGGACACTAGGCTTTATTTTATTAAATTTCCTCTTTAGGTGGTTGGAAGGAGGTATATAGCATCTTAATGATATTTGTGATAATTCCAAAGTTAGAGTACGTGAGTCGCAGCAAGGAAAGGGGAAAGGAAAGAGAGGGATCAAATGAAATGAAAGGTTATATGTGGTGAATATATGAGAAAGGTACATGTAGTGGAAATCTGTTAGTCTGTGTGAATGTCTCTTGAAGCTGTAGTTTCGAAACATAAAACACAAGAATGGCTACATTTGGATGTACGACCTGGATGAAGGGATGGAGTGCTCCCTCAGCAGGTTTGCTGTTGATACGAAACTGGGAGGAGTAGCTGATACCCCAGAGGGCTGCGCTGCCATCCAGAGGGCCCTGGACAGACTGGATAGCTGGGCAATGAGAAATCTTATGAAATTCAACAAAGACAAGTGCAAGGTCCTGCACTTGGGGAAAAATAAC
>VZSV01000114.1:269432-283075 GCA_013398735.1 Nothocercus julius
TCAGAACAGTTGAGGTTGGAAGGGACCTCTAGAGATCACCTAGTCCAACCCCCTGCTCCAGCAGGGACACCCAGAGCACGGGGCACAGGGTGGCAGCCAGGCGGGTTGGGAAGATCTCCAGAGAAGGAGCCTGCACAGCCTCCCTGGGCAGCCTCTTCCAGGGCTCTGTAACCCTCACAGGAAAGAAGTTCTTCCTCACATGGAGATGGAGCTTCCTGTGTTTCAGCTGGTACCCATTACCCCTTGTCCTGTCACTGGCCACCACCGAGAAGAGTTTGGCCCCATCCTCTCTACATTCTCCCTTCAGGTTCTTGTACATATTGATCAGATCCCTTCTCAATCTTCCCCTCTCCAGGCTAAACAGGCCCAGCTCGCTTGGTGTTTCCTCATATGATAGATGCTCCCTTAATCATCTTTGTCGCTCTACACCGGACCCTCTCTAGAAGCTCCACGTCCCTCTTGTACTGGGGAGCCCAGAACTGCCCCCAGTACTCCAGGTGCGGCCTCACCAGAGCTGAGCAGAGGGGCAGGATCCCCTCCCTCCACCTGCTGCCAACACTCCTCCTGCTGCAGCCAGGAGCCCCTTGGCCTTCTTGGCCACGAGGCCACATTGCTGCCTCATGGGTAACTTCTTGTCAGCCAGGATTCCCAAATCCCTCTCGATGGAGCTGCTTTCCAGCAGCTCAAGCCCTAATCTGTCCTGGTGCCTGGGGTTATTCCTCCCCAGGGGCAGGGCGCTGCACTTGTCCTTGTTGAACCTCCTGAGGTTCCTGTCTGCCCAACTCTCCATCCTGTCTAGGTCCCTCTGAATGGCAGCGCAGCCCTCTGGAGTGTCGGCCACTCCACCCGGTTTGGTATCGTCTGCAAACTTGCTCTGGGTGCCCTCTGTGCCCTCGTCCAAGTCATTGATGAACAAGTTGTACAGCACTGGGCCCAGTACTGACCCTTGTGGGACACCACTCCAACTAGACTCAGCAACTTAGATTGGAAGGGATCTCAGGAGGTCATTTAGTCCGGTGTAACAGTATAACTCTTGATTGACTTCTATAAATAGAAAGTCAGGCCTTTAGAACATACCTTAGTTAGAAAAAAGCATTCTCCTGACTTATGTAGGGATCTTTTTCTTTGAATAGCGATTAATAATAAATTACTTATTTGATAATTAGAGGTCTGGTCTATAAGACAGATAAGAAATGAGAGTGTTATTGAGAAAACCAACTATCAATAGGTCTTAAAACATGAGAAAAGAGCACCAAGTGGGCTCTGCACAGTAACCATTACTTAGTTTAATATATAAGGATTTATCTTTCTTTTCTTCTGTTAGTCTAGGTTATGTAAAGCTTAAATATAACTATGTATTAACTATGATATTATAGGAGTTGTATATGGGGGGGTCGTATGGGAGGGGGTGTATATTACATGGGGTTTTTATTTACATATTGGCTGCTTCTTTGATTATCAGCTAGTCTCTGGCTTTGCTCTGCTGGTGTAAGAGATTGGGATGCTCTGGAAAAATCAAGACAAGTTGAATTACCCAAAAGTACATGTATGTCTTTCATCTTTCAGCTTCTCCAGTTGGTAACGGATATATCAAACCACCTGTCCCACCTGTTTCCGGCACACAGAGAGAAAAAGGACCTCCAGCCATGCTGCCTATCAGTGTTGACCCAGACAGTAAGCCAGGCGAATATGTCCTGAAGAGCTTGTTTGTTAACTTTACTACTCAAGCTGAACGCAAGATCCGCATCATCATGGCAGAGCCTCTTGTGAGTAAAAAGGAACTTTCTAAGTATGTATATGTATATGTATATGTATATGTATATGTATATGTATATGTATACACACACATACACCTTGCTCTGAATTCATTTTCAGTCTTGCTCTACAATGCAGAATATTTGCTTCTAGTCTACATTAGATCTTGATAGTGTTTCCCAAGCGATAAGATATGCTACTATGGCAAGCAGAAGGTCGTGGGAGAGGAGAGAGGTATGCGAGATATGCCAAGGGGGTGAGATGAAAAGGAATGAATATGTTATTTATGTTTGCAATACAGGCACATGGTAATACATTTGAGAGGCAGAAGGGATGGCAGTGTGGATTTCATGGCTGAGAGGGATGTCATATGAGGCAAAACAGAAAATGCTCAAATATGGTAAAGACAATATTTCAGAATATTATTGAATTTCCAAAACTAAAAGATGATAATCAATAGCACTACTGCTTGCTATTTTACTTTTACGACTGTAACAGGTTTCACAGCCTAATAAAGTGCTATAGAATCTCATTTTCTAGATCCCCCAAAATTATAGCATTTGAAAAAAAGAGCTACATTACAAGGTCTAGCAAAGTCAGTAAGAGAAATATCATTTCTTTTATGCAAATTTGGGCAAATTTAATATACAATTTGCCAAACTGTCTTATGTAACTGAAATCCTGGGAATCTTCTCCTTTAACTTCAAACTACATTTTATATATCTTTCTGGGAATTTGAGTGGGCAAGAATAGTTGAGTAACCTACATTTTAGTTCTGACAATGTAAAAATTAAAAAAATAAAATAAGCAGGGACATCGATTTCTGAGTTGTAAAGGAACATCTTGCAACATTTTTGTTATAAAGCACAGTACATAATGGTTAAATCAATTCCACATTTTCAGGTCTGGAGATTCTGAATAGTAAAATTAAGTTGTCTTGATTCCAGTGAAACCTTTTAATTCCATGCCTTGCTTTAGATTCAGAGGATTTGACATACTTGGAAAGTTTTTCCAGACTTTCTGCTTCAAATGTTAGATAGATGCAAGATGAGGGAAATATACATTATTTAGAAATAACAGGAAAAAAAGTGAAAGTAAAGAACTCATTTCTTTAAAGAGTCCCTCCAAATCACAAAAAGAAATAGACTAAAGAAACTAACTATCATTCTGCAGGTCTTTAGAAATAAAAGGCTGACAGAAGCTATGTAGTACCATCTTCTCTTCATATGATCCACAGTAAACACCTTTGAAATTTAAAAACAAAATTGGTTGTGAAATTATTTGACAAGAAGAGAAAGAACAGAGAGACCATATACTGTGAAATGCCATTTTCTTGGGGGCAGTTCTCTTACTCTTAACCACTTACCTCTGCATTTTCATTTAACATTTCAGAAATAGGTGGAAACCAGTGACCCTGATTTTCTCCCATTTCACCTGGTACTAAAATGATTTGCACTTGCTATGTGTTGATATATTCTTTTTGTCACTCTGTGAAACTGTGAATGTCTGAATATTGATTTTATGCCAGAAATTGTTCAGTGAAATTTTATTTGGTAAACTCAATGTATAATGCAGAAATATGCTGAGTGACTAGAATTTCACTTCGATATTTTCAGAACATTTTCCTCTAATTGTGAGAAAATAACAATAGTTCAATAATATATTCACATCTAATTTAATATGAGTAGAGCTTATAAGGTATAACAATATATTTGAGGGTGATGATAACAAATGGAAAAGTAGGCCTTTATAGAGCTCCAATCAAGATGATATTGAAATAACTAATTTGTTATGAAAGAAATGACAAGACAAAATGACAAAAAAAAAATGTCTGGAATAATGATTAAGAAATTATATTCACCATTTCTGTGGCTGTTGGATGTCTAGGTGCTGTTTTCCTGTATTTCTATTCTGCTGACCAGGAAGTTCTATGTATTTCTGCTCTGTTGACCACTTATGTTTCCAGGAAGTTCCAGGGATTTGCAGGCTAAAGTTTATAAATTTATGATGTCGAATGGTCCTTCTTTATTATTTTTTATTTCACAACACAGTCCAATATTGAGCTCCTTGAGGATTATGTTCTAATTAAACTCAAGTGTACTTCAAAGGAAATCAAACGAAGTGCACCAACACTGAGATGTTTCTAGTCTGAATTCTTAGTCATTGCAAGAAATAACTGTTTAATTTTATGAGTGATAAATATTTAAGATACCTTTTAGAGAAGCTAAGAAGATCAATATTCAATGCAATTGCTTTTTTCTCTCTTTTATCACAAAGTCTATCAAGATTCAAGCTCTGAGTTTAATATAGTGTTAAATTAAGGGTGTTTAGATATTTTTTTACGACGGTATTTCTTTTGGTACATATATCTTACCTGTACATCATTTCTGGCTATAGCTACTGTAGTCTTTTTCTCTCTCAGTTTCTTGGGGTTCTTAGGCCATTTTAATATATGCATCTCTTTCCTTGCTGAAGTATACAAGGTTCAACTGTAAGTTACAGGGTTCTGACAGTTATGTTGGAAAGCTACATTTCTATGATACCATGAGCAGAGGGCATAAAAATGTTTTACTACGTATTTCCTAGGGTAGCAGTGAAGGGCACCCTAGCTGTTCCCTCCTGCAGCCCCATGAAATTTCATCTGGAAGCGCAAGATTCCAGCAGCAGAGAAAGCCCTGGGCAGTGTTGCCCATTCCTCCTGCTGTCAACGAAGAATGATTTGATGTTCTGGTTACTAGATCTGGCTATGATCCTCATTAAAATTTGCTTCCTAGTTAATATGTTTTCTAGGCATTAATCTAACGTAGACCATCCACTGTTTATTCTGTAAAACACTTCATTTGCATTACAAATAAAATTTCACATTTTGTTACCAATTTTTTTTATATATATTTAAGTATCATAATGAGAAAACCATAGAAAACAGTTTTCCTTTTAGGACTGTTAGTTATCACTTAGGGTAATAATTCACCCTGAGATGATACTGCTCAGCCTTGCTTTATTATCCTGTGCTGAGAGCTGCCCTCTCTCCTTTTCATAAGGAAAGCAAGGCACCTATGCAGACTCTCACAGATAAATATGTAACCTGTACATCCAATCCTTCGTTATATGAAGCCCTACAGGTCTGTTGCAGGGGATGCACCAGGTGAGGTGGCTTGTTGAATGCGGCCAATCTAGGTCTGTCCATCGCTGTCTTCAGGGGAAGGTCTCGTCCCTCAGTGCCCCCAGCAGCTGTCAGCTCAGCGGGATTTCTTTGCTGCAGGTCGTTGACTGTATCTTAGGTCAGCTTTTTAGACTAACGGTTGGACTCAATATTTTATTCAACTCCCAGGTGTGCCTAACATCTAGGTTTGGCTTCTGTATGGCTTGTCCCTTTGGTTCTGTTTGTTTTTCTCAGACTTTCCAGCAGCTAACTTCTCTGTGCTTCAAGAAATTAGTCAAGCAAAACAGTGATCTCATCTTGACTCTCCCCTGCTTCACTAATAAGCTTTTGTTGGGACTTCACTCCTTCTTGCTTCTCCAGATAGAGTTGAGCCACCCCAAACTTTCTGGTACCTGCCCAGGCTCTGCTAGGGACAGTGCAGCGCAAGCTGGATCAGATGAGCTTTTCCTTTCCCCTACAAAAGAGAGAGCTAATCCTGGGAAAAAATTCTCTATGAAATAAGCAACATCCACTCATTTAACCAAAGGAAGTGAAGGTAGAAGAGTGCAGGAAAAATCAAACTTTGATACTGCAAATGGAGAATATCAAATACAGCAAAGACAAATCCAGTAACATAGAAAGCCTTTTTTTTTTCCTCTTCCACTCACTATCTAAGAAATAATACCCCCTCTAGTTATCTTGATGCATATCTCAGTCTGAGATGTCCAGAAGAAACCCAGCACACTGTAGAGCAGTACCCCTCTGTAGATGCTAATCTTGAACCTCAGGACAGTTATTATCCTGAAAGACCTAGAAGGGTCTATGTAGTTGTAACAGTGGCCACTGATGCAATGTCATCTGTGTAGTCCAGCGGGGCATATTATACAGTTAAAACACAGGAACTGTGAGAAAGAGTTGGAAAGACATAGCTGGAGAAAGGTACAGTAGTAGACAAATATAGGGCTTCAGAATAGGGGGGAGTGCAGGAGGAGGATGCAACATGGGTCACATTCCAGATTCCATATGAGATTGAGGGAGCAGTTCATTCCATTTTAGCAATCAGGAAGGAAAAGGACACATTTTTGCATAGGCATTTGCAGCTGGATTCATGCCCATAAAAACTTGCATTCATTTCAGAGCCAGGCAATGTCAACAGGAGCTTTCTCAGTGATCTCACAGTTTCCATGGCTGGGCGTGTGGGCAGAATACTGTTTGAGGCTGCAGATCTCATTCTGACAGCCAACCTTTCTGGGATGCTCCCTGTGCCTCGGCCTCTCCTGCACGGATGCAGCTGGAGCATAGTCAGTGGTGCGAGTGGTGGTTCCAATTGCTAAGGGGATTAACATTGAAGACAGAGATTCAGTGTCACTGAGGCTGTCACTCTATATCACCTGTTGGCTGCAGTTTGCAAATGTAGCAGAGAATCTGCCACGTGTCCCTAATTGCATTTCTGTATCATTTAAAAATATAGAAGAAAATGGAAGTCATATTACAATCACCTCAGGTCATCCTTATCACTGGTCTCTTATCACAGAAGACAGAAGGAAAATCAAGCATCTGTTTTGGTAACATTCTTGCAAATCAGTAGCAATTGGTAGAGCAATATGTGTTATTTTTGCTACAGATTCATCCTTTAGAGTCACATTTAAAGTAAATGAGCTGCGCAGTCAGGATTGCTGTATGTTTAAAAATGAAATTCATGTGACTTTTCCGGGGCCTGAATCTGGCATGGTTCAGTTCACACATTGGACAGCTTGACTTACTCCATTACTTTTACCTGTGCTAGAGTCTGCATATCTGTTAACATTGCAAATACAGGGAAAACTTAACTACACTACTTAACCAGCCTCCCATTATGGAAACAGTATGATAACGTCGTGTCCTTCGCTGAACCTGTAATATGGATGGGAGCTCTGCTTTTATGATCATCTCGCTTGCAGTAAAGGAGTCCTGAAGGCCAGTACCAGATAAGCAGGAGCACTGTGAGATCCTTCTTTAACGTTTGTCACATTGATGCTAGTAACTGGGATGACAAGTCACTTGAGGGCAAGTTTGTCATGATACTGCTACAACCTTTGAGGTAAAATACATAGCCAAGAGAGTCCCCAGGAAATTGAGAAAGGAGGTTTGAGGAGAACTAAGTCGATCAGCAGACTTATTAAGTTCGGTTTATAAGCATACCTCTCCTTATCCACTTCCTTGTTCCTGATAAATAAACACAGAGTTGATGAAAGTGGCTACTTCACATTAAAGAAGCCAGCACTGCTAGACAGTAGACGGTTATCAAGGATCAGGAGCTGTCACTTGTTACCCTCGGGCTATCTGAAGGTGAAGTGAAATGTAGTTATTATTTACAGAGTTCAGAGGTGTGCCTGGAGCAGCCTTACAATTAGAGTCAAAATTTATTTTCATTAACTGGCAAGAGCTTCCTAGAGCTTTGATTAAATCAGGTCATGTTAATCTGAAGGAGTACCCAGCTGTCTGGGCCCTGGAGGCACTGCCAGACCTGCCTGTCCCTGTCCAGGCTCTGAGCGTCCCCTCAGTCCAGCCCAGGGCCGTCAGTTCCTGCCCTGTGATGCCACCATGGTGCCACAGCCCTGCCTGGCCATGAGTCCCCTGATCCCCAGCCCCAACCCTCAGGCTTCCCCATGGCCCCAGGAAGCCGCCAGCTTGGCCATGTCCTGACATCAGCAAAGCCAAGTCAGTGCTTCAGAAGTCACACTTGCCAGGGAAACGTGTCCTGCTTGGTGCTTCCTATGGAGACTTGTCTACAGAGTGTCCTTGTTTCCCCAGCATCAGATTGTTCTTGAGTTTTACAGGTGGATTTCGACCTTTTTCTGATTGCTTGAATCTTTGTGTGCTTATGGGATCCTGCTCACTGTAACATTCATTTTAGGGAAGAACCAAACTCCTTTCTTTTCTAACTAGAGGTGTATAGCCAAAGTGATATCACTCCTGGAGTATCTTGAAGTGAAAACAAATGCAGGCTTAGTTAAGGAAAGTCAGTCATGTTCTTGTAAGCAGATTATTTAATAATCAGGGGGTAAACAGAAGAGAGGATGAACATACTGAGAAATGAGTGGTGGGATCACAGACAGTTCTGTGTTAGAAACAACTGGGAATTTTAATGCTCCTGCAGCCGTATCTCAGTACTCGGTAGCTGGCAAGATATCTGTCAGCTAATTCTGGATGTCCCCTCTGCATTTTATTCAGTCATATCTTTTAGCAGAGCGCTAATACTAGTTCCATATTTTCATTCCCAATTCCATACTTCATTCCCATTCTGTAATTTTATTCTATTCAGAGTTGTGATTTTTTTTAAGAAAATATATAATCATAATTTTTGACTATTTGGAGTTTTATTTTGGTGTTTGTTTAGAACTAGAAAGATTAACAAAGTACTTTTTTTTCTGTTTAATTTGCTATCTGTGTACCACTATTGCTAGCGCTATCCTTTAGAAAGGTATCTAACAGCCGATTGATGATGAACAGAGACACAGGGGAAATCAAGTTTCATACAAACTTCAGGTGAAAGACATTTGGTAGATTATCAGAGTAAACAGATTCTGCTTTTAAGTTTGAAGAATTTTGGATCTTTTAGTTACTAAAAAAAATAAACATAAATATGGTAGACTTCCTTTGTGTGTGTGTGTGGCAGCAAAACAATTCCCAAATACTAAAATAAATAAGAGATAAAAGTTATTTCCAAAATGGTTCTTTGTGAGAGCTTTTCTCAGCACAAACGCTTTCTTTTGAGTCCACTGTCTGTGCTTTTGTTCTGCCCTTTCTAAAGAGGGTGAAATGGGAGTGAATCCTTTTGCCAATTCGGCTGCAGAACTTGCTCAACGCAGGGCCAGCCCGTATCCGTTCTGGTCCTGGGAGGAGTAGGAGCATGCTGCCAAAAATGGAGGCAGGGATCAGACGGACAAAATCGTCCCTTTTAGAGGCAGCTGGCAGATAGAGCAGCTCGCCTGTGTCTTAACTCTGCATCTGAAGAATAAATGGCCCTTCAAGGAAGAGCAATTCGTGAGCCCAGTGTTCAGAGGCACATCAACATCGTGGTGTTTTCTCTTAGATGATACAGGTAATGGTTTGCAGAGCATGTGTGTGCCAGACGGACAGTGATGCATTTACTGATACTTATATGCACAAAATAACTAAGGTCGAAATTTAAAACCAAGCATTTTTGAGCTAGCTGTGTTTGCAGCAGACCATGCCCTGCAAAACACAGCCCACCTTCCTTTCCTGCTAAAAAGATTATTAAGGCAGGGGTGTTCAAGTTCTTCCAGGGCTTAGGTGATTATTCATAGTAAACAGGAAAGAATTATGTGTTGTTTTTTAAGATCATGTTTACAAGATTTTTAAGATGATCTTTTCTGTATCTGTATTCAAACTGTGATGTTTGAATATGGTCTGTATCTATTCCATTTTTCACAATAAGGTTGCATAGATAGAATAGTTATTTAAATGCTTCTTAAAAATTTTTAATGATCTATTCTTCTGCTGTTTTCTTTTGGTAGCATTTCCATTCCAGAGAACTACTCAGTAAATTATATTTGGGTGCTTCAAAAATTATATTTTGCATCAAAATATCAGTGTCCGTTATGTCCTTGCAAAAATATACGTCAGTAACATAGGAGCTAGGTGTAGTTCATCAGGAATAATGTGCCTAATGGTTGCTGTGGATGGAATTCATGGTCACATTAGTGGCATATCATTATGGCATGGTGACACAATGAAGTTTAATATGCGCTACAGCATCCTGTAGTTTTCACGTCTCCCTGAACATTCAGTTTTGTTGCAGGTGTTTGAGAAAATCTCTCTCTGTGTAAATTTACACTATTATGCTTGGGTAACATCTCTGAAAAAACACTAATGTAATTAACTGGCAAAAGTAACTAACTGCCATTGGAGGAGTACTTTAGCGTGAACTGGGATTTTGACACATATGTTACTTTTTAGATAAATTATGAATATTATATTTAGTATATGAGTATAAATGCAATAAAATATAAATCTGCCATTGCATATTCACCATACTCTGTTTTAGTAGATTCTATTAATGTTTCCACAACAGCAGTGACACTCAGAAAGGAAAATAATTTTCATTGGAGCATTTCATTTTGTAAGCACTGGCAAATCAAAAAACTTAGATAGAATATATATATATATATATATATAGAAAAATGATAGTTTCAAATGTTAAAGGCAAAATTGTCTTTGCTGATCTTTACAGTTCGTCTCTCAGGTATATTCATGGATGTTTCTGGTACGAACAAAAAGAGAGAATACAACTGAACAGTCAACTTCAGACAAGAAATAAAGATGTTTAGCTTAGTAACTAGAAATTTAAGAGTCCATTATTCTGAAATTATCTGAAGATTTTTACAATCTGGAAATCTGTGGGCTTTTTCAAATTAATCAAAACTTTCTTTATTCATATTTTGTGGTTGTAGCTTTTGGCTCCAAATTCAGCCTACCTATTCATACAAGATTTGGAAGATATTTCTGTAGAAGGTATTATAGCTACAGAGACTCAAACAGAGTCAACTCATAATATAAAAGAGCCTCTTTGCCATTCCTGAATTGGGTGGGCAAGAAAGTAAATAAAAAAAAAAAATGGTGCCTTGAGACTGGAATACATTTTAACATTTTAAAAAAACATTTAAATAAATCTATCTCCAGGGCAAATAGACTGTCATGGAATCTATTACTCAAATTCAATTTCATTTTATTACATTTTTTAACCTTGTCTTTGCTTTGCATGAACCTGTGGTACATGATGAAAATGTCTGCCAGGAATATAAACATATTTTATAAAGTAGTTGCCATAGGAACAATATCCAAAGTACTGCTTAAAATGAATAAAAAAAGATTTCTAAGGATATTAGAACTAAGTGGTAAAGAATAAACAAGGAGTTAACACTAGATAAGAAGAAATGATTTATTACATAAAGAAAAAATGCTGTTTTCAGAAGATGCTTGAAGCACTATCACATATTTGAGCTCTTTCAGATAACAGAAAAACCTTTCCTGAATTTTGATATTCTGTGCTAAGACAGTGTTGTTCAGTGCTAGAAACTTCATACAGGGAATCGTCCTTTCATCCTTTTAGGGGGCCCTCAGCACTAAAAAGCTTAGCCCTTCATCTTTACTCAACTCATTGTCTGTTCAGTACTGATCATTACTAATAGAGTAAATAATAATAACCTCTGTTTTCAGTTTTTTTAACTCTCCAATCTGCACATTTGGCATTTTCTGCCTATGTCCCTCACTAGAGCAGCACAGCGAGAGCCCCGCTGTGGGCACCCTGCTCCCAAACCGGGACCACCGGGGAGTGCGTGCAGGGGCATTGGCTTCCCACAGTCAGCCTGGGTCCAGCTGGGCTCAGCCTGAGCCAAATTCCCTGCGGGCAGAGTCGGGGCAGCATCGTGTGGTGAATGTCCCACAGCTTGGAAAGGCCTGGACAGTCGTCGTGTGAGGTCCTATGGGCAGGGACTGCTCACAGTGTGTAGCACATTTTGGCTGCAGTGTTGATTGCTTGGCTGCAGTCTTGGTTACTTCATCATTGTTCTTTATAGAAATAGATAATAACGTTAATAAACATTAATAAAATGTTGACTGCAGTGAAGAAGATTTCCAAGATAAGAAGCATTTCCAGCCAAAATGAAAGCAACATGAGGATAGCAACACACATACTGTTTTAGGAGAAATTCTGATCCTGAACTCTGATTCAGATGTTGTGAACTGAATTTCCTTCTGGCTCACAAATTCATTGAGAAAGCAGCACTAACAAAGTTCAAGAAGCAGAAGTAATGCTATAGGTTCATTCAGGCCAAATTCACTTACTGAATACTGAAATTATTAAATGAGCTATATAAACAAGACCTCTTGGAGAACAAGGTAATGTGCTGAGCAATTTCTTTTTGTTAAAATGAGTTATCAGATTGCAGACTCCACAGCACTAAAGAAATACTTTAGTTTGCATCTGGCAATCCATTACTTTCTGAGCAAGTTGACCTATTTAGTGATCTTTTCCTCGAGATATTGTGTTTCAAATTTCAGTTAAGTGCTTATCATTTCAGTTGTATCTACAGCTCTCAAAAAGTGATCATGAGAATAGCTATACTCTTAAAATAAAAAATTCCAACATTGTAATCACTTCTTTTTGATTGCAAACAAAGGAGGATTTTCACAATTCAGGGCAATACCAGAAAGTAAACCTGACTTGCAATTTTTGCTTGCTTAGCCTATCTCTGAAAGAGGAAATAAACTGCTATCAAGAAAAGAAAGAAAATATAGTATTTCAAACTTACCATAAGTATCAAATATAATAATACAAGAAGGCAAGTGAATATTATAGTGAAATCAGTAATCCATGAATTCCATTGATTAAAAGTTGCATATTATAAGGACCGCAAATAAGCATCAGGAGATGCTAATTAAGCCTCCTAGTTCCCTATTGGTGGCCGTTTGTGCGGAGCTATAGGAAACTTTTTGTTTACACTGAAATAAACTTGTTAAAAACATTATCAGTGGTACTCACAACAGAATTTAGGAGGAAGGAATATTTCATAACCAAGTCATTAAAGAACTCAAATACCTAAAGGACAGGTGCTACAATATGCTACAATACTTAACACTCAAGGCAGAACACACGTCATGTTAACTAAAATCTCCATTTATAGAGTTTCTGTCTGCAGAGTTGGTTTTAGGAACGTGTGCATAGTCTAACTGGTGAGACTGTAATAACACCTATGGCATTATTTCAAAATGAATCTGTCATTCACAAGTGAACCTGGCTATGGGGAAGACATTAAAGTCTAATCAGGTTGTCAGATTATGGATTAATTGATTATGCATTCTTTTACTTCATATAACAAGTAGGCGCGAGTAGCATTGCTTTTTTATGTAAAATACTTTTTTTTTTTTTTTAATGTAATACTCTGGTGTAAGGGAACACAGAACATGCTAGGGCAAGATTTCCATATGGCTTGTACTCCCTCTCAGAGAGTGTGAAACTCATGCGAGCGACCTTGCAGGAAGCCCCGTTACCTAGCAGGCTGCTAGGTAACTGGCAGCTCGGGCTGAGAAAGAATGAAGCTACTGAGGGAGTCTGTGATTTATCTGTTAAAAGATATGTAAACATTTCTTTGGACAAGAGTTGAGTTTTTTTGCCCACTCGGGACAGAGGTGTTTTTAGCCAACTCAGAGCCTCTGAGACCTTGGGGAAGGGCATGGGCAAAACCTGGAGCATTTGTGAGGTTTCAGTACTTCCAAAGATAGGCAACAGGCAACTGGGATCTTTTCCAGGTCGTAGTTTCATACTTAGGTTCACAGAGCAGATTTTGTCTCATCTAACTTTGTCTGTCCTAAAGATAAGCATGTTGTGAGGAATCCCGCCCCTCATTTCTACCTAAGATACATCTTCTGTAGCCTCCAAAGGCATCTTCTGCAGCATTTCACGCTCTGCTCAGAAATCCACGTATTGCACTGCTAGTCACTGTGACCTGAAACTTTTGGATGACAAGGTCCTCTTTTTGAAACGGGCCTTAAGCGCTTCTCTGTGGTAAGACGGGGTTTCTGTAACAGAATCAGAAGCTTAATTAAATATATATGCATTTATCTGTAGTACTGTGTCCAGTTCTGGGCTCCCCAGTACAAGAGGGATGTGGAGCTGCTGGAGAGAGTCCAGCGCAGGGCTACGAGGATGATCCGGGGCCTGGAACATCTGCCCTGTGAGGAA
>VZSV01000114.1:283345-346938 GCA_013398735.1 Nothocercus julius
CTCCTTCTCTGGAGATCTTCCAAACCCGCTTGGACGCAGTCCTGAGCCACCTGCTGTAGGTGACCCTGCGTGTGCAGGGGGCTTGGACTAGATGAGCTCTAGAGGTCCCTTCCAACCTTAATGATTCTGTGATTCTATTTGTTATGTTTTTTCTAAATTGCCACTGGTTCTAAAGTTGTTGGTGTGGTTTGCCCATGACTGAATATTAGTTTTGAAAGATCATCTGCTTTACTTTTGAGTGTGTAGCAATAGTCAAAAGAAGCATGAGATAGAACTAGATAGAGAAGGACAGAGTTCCTGGTTGAAGAGGAAGGATGTGGAATAGTTTCATACGTCTGTTCCCGGGCTACACAATTTTATTGTGTGTCTTCATTACCACTGATCCATCATAAGGCTCTAATTAATAGTTATTATTACCACTGACATAACCTGGAGAAGCCGCTTTATATGTTAGAGCTAACAGTGAAAAATACTGATGGTTGTCCTCAGCAAAGCAGTGGCTCAGGAGAAAAAAAAATGTTTATTTTTCTATTTGGTAGGTAGTCAGGGGATACTGTGCTCACCATGCAGCCAGGCTCCTTGCCAGCTGGAATTAGGAGTGTATCAGCATAATTAATTTCAAAATCAGTCAGCAGATTTTACTGAGCAATATTTTCTTCAGAGAAAAATATTAAATAATACAGCTGTTTGCACCACTGTAAGTCTTTCTTTTCTGTTATCTCAGCAGTTTCACAGTTTTTTTTGTTTCCACCTCACATCCCCTGGCAGTGAGTGGCAGTATTTTGCCTGTTACTTTAACAGGTGCTGATGGGTGGTTTGTTGAAAGCTGAACAGCAAATCTCATGCTGAGCTGGTGGGAGTGCCCAGGTCATGTGGTCACAGAAGGACAAAGATACATGATTTATGGAAGAGAGGAAAGAAGAAAAAGGAGTCGACATATTTCAGACACAAGAAGCAGTAGTAGATTTCAGTGCCAAATGGGGGAAGGGTGATTTTTTTCTGACTTTTCTGTATCAGCCTTGAAGGATTGTTTATTTTCCCTGTGATTCACAAAATTCGTGTTTTGTATTCTGTAGACTACTGAGCCTCCCATAGACCTCAGGAACTGAGCCTGTTGGCAACAAAACAGAAAGATAAATCCTTTTTACATGGGAGCTCCTGAGCTGTGCAGTTCTCTTAGGCGCCTTGAGCCCTTGGAGAGCACGACCTGAGACAACCTGCTGCCAGTGCTGAGATTTTACATCTCTGAGGAAATTTAAGTGAGGACCTGTGGAGCAAAAATGTGTTATTTCCTTTGAATATAGCCATTTTTCCACAACTATCTTCATTAAAAATGAAGCTTGTCATATTTGATTGCCTGTTCTGTAATCACCTTTCTTTCAGAGTGCTCTGTGATGGTGATAGGTATGAACGTTTTTGCATTGCCTAGCAGTACTGTAACAAGAAGGCATCCTATAGCTAAATACAATTTCTTGGTTATATATAAGAGGGAATATTGGGTGCATTTTACAATTTGGAAAGAATTTATACTTGTCAATCTGAACACCAAGTAACTGAGACATAATAAATGTTAAGCATTTCTCTTCTTGAAAGATGCTGAAGACACCATTTCAATATTATTTTAGAGGCATGCAGATGGCTTCTTTGTATATGAAGCAAACAGTATCTCCAGCATTAAAGTTATCATAAGTGACCATCTATCAGAAAAATACTAACAGAATTGATAGAATATATGATAATATAAATCTTAAGTAATATATATTTAATATATTTTCTTTCAGGAAAAGCCACTGACCAAATCTCTGCAACGAGGAGAAGACCCCCAGTTTGATCAAGTAAGGAAGTTGAAATAGTACTTAATTTCTATGATTTCCATTTCTCAGGCTATAAATTTTTATTTGGATATTTAATATTTGGATATTATTTATTTGAAAATTTGGAAGGCAGTCTAATATTCTAGTAATGCTGTCATGCCATACTGCAGAAGCAAAATCTCTCAATGTACTTCAGTAGAATTATGAGTGCTCTAACTAAAACTGTAATTTTCAAATTAGAAGGCTTTTCCATGGTTTCCACATATAATATTTTTGCGATAGAACTCAGTGATCTTTTTTCTGCATATTGGACACAAGTTATTTTATTTCCTTGCTTTTTCCTCTGAAATTTGAAGCAATGGCTGTGGCTTTCAGAGTAACCCATTTTTGAAATAGGGTTACTTGGGGTCATGACCCCAAGTATTTCTTTTGTGAGAGTTCCCTTTATGGTAAATGTAAGGGTAAATATAAGGATCGTTGTCACTGCCATCTCTTACCAGTGTTTTCTGCATCTGTAGCTGTGACCCAGCACCGCGTATATGTTATGTGGCAGTTCACAGTGCTGAGCCATTTCATTGTTTTAAAATCGAGCATAAATTCAATTAGCAGGAATTGAATTAGATTAATCAGAGGAGATAACAGGCAGAGAAAAAGAATTAGAAACTAAAATAGAATTTCTATTATGAATTAGATTTATTAAAACTTTCACAAAATTGTATTTAGTAAAATGAAATTTATATGTGGTTAACAAATGGATTAAGTGACAGAAGATGTGGTAAGTATTTAAAAAACTAAAATAGTAATATGTGAACTTTTTATTGATTATGTAGGATAATTAATTTTTGTCCTCTTGGAAAAAGAAAAAGTGTATCTAGAAAAAAAAATCCTAAATAAATAACTTGGTTGATAGGAAGAAAGATTAGGAACAGAAGTACAGTTGTTAAAAAAATTAAGTTACAGTAAGGATGCCAAAACTCACTCCCAGCAAAGAGGACTAAATACAGGGTTTTCTTATTCAGCTAAGCTCTTTGCTGCTCCCCATCCTGTCTCAGCTCCTACCACTGAGCTTCCTGCTGCCCTTGTCACCATCCCCTCTGCTGCTGGTGGTGCCTGAAATAATGAAAAAGGGACAGAAATAAAAGAAATAGGAGAAGCTGCAGCAGAGACAACCTTGGAATCAGCAGCAAATGCCACAATCTGTGGGTACTATGTTGGCTAGCTTAACTTTGTGGGAGCGGATAGGTATGGGTAGCACTTCAGAACCTGAAATGAATTTGACTTGATTTATTGTATTTTCTGGTATATGAGATGCATTGCACCAGAAACAAAAGATGCCTGTGAAACCCTCGTGGCCTTCACAAGGATTCACTTTCTAATTTTAGTTTGACAAAGTGAAGCTCTCTGGGTTCTTCTGAGGCTTCTTTCTGTGGAGAAGTGTTCAGATCAGGAATAACGGCAGGACTTCTGCCTTCTCCTTGGGAGCTCCCTGCCCATCTCTGCTGACTAAGGAGGGAGCAATCAGAGGAGGCAGCTCCTGTACACTAACTAAGCTGCTTTGTGAGTCCCCCTGGCTGCCTAATGAAAATGTTTGTGGTTTTTCTGACCTTAATTTCAGATTTTAGCTTTTTTCCCCTTCCTGTGGGGAAAGAGCCACACGTAAATGAGAAAGAATAACAAGTTAAGCTGCCCATATGCAAACCCTGTGATAGTGCTCCTGCAGCGTGTTACACAAATACATAACTTTATGCTTAATGGGTGGCCGTGATTTGATTAAATACTCGTGCTTAGGCAAACTGTGGCCCCTTAAGAGGATGAATTAGAAGATTTATGCTTCCTCATCATTGCTGAATGGACACAAGACTGAACACCTTTAATAAATTCCAGATGAGAGTAGTGAATGCTTTCTAGAGGGAAGCAATGGTGTATTTCCAACTATAGCAACTAATATGTATGTTGGGGGAAGGAAGAAACAGATACAGACAAAAAACAAACAAAAGTAAATTGTTGGTGTCCTGCAGTCCCACCTATCTGTCGAGACTGTTTGTAGAGACTTAGTAGAAAAGTATATAACTGAGCTTGCCTTAGACTTCCTGTCAGAAGACCTTGTCTTCAGTTGCTTGAAATTCTCCAAACAAATTTTCAAGTCAGCTGTCTGCCTCAGCCTGAGTTGTTAGCAACATTTCTCTTTTCAGGTGTCACATTGTTTTACTCTTGAACAGTACACCCATTTTGAGGTCTTCTAGTGTTTCGTGATTGGAAGATGGGACCTGAAATGTGTCAGATGAATGTGTCTGCTCCCAAGAATGTGGGTCACCTCTCAAAATCATCTTAATTTGGCTGAATTCAAGACAGATTATAGTTTACAAGAGAGATTTGACAGAGCTCAGCTAGAGTAGAGAGAGTAAAACAGAGTGAAGAGTTTATTTTACAAATGACCACAAATACTTAAAGAACATATTGATAATCCCTTGCTTCTGTCTTCCAGTTGATGTGTGAAATGCTTTGACATTAATTCCTGGAACCTCAAAAAGTCACCTAGTAAAAACAAAAACGACCATACATGGCATTCCAGACATTTTTAATACAAAAGGGGGAGAGTAAAAGAGGGAAAATCTCTTTGAATAAGCCTTTACAAGAGGCATCTAATAATTCTGTCTGCTTAAGTTTTAAGGCATCAAAAATGACACTGTCGAAGGAATGTAATTTTCATAGAGCCGATTCTTAAGATTTCATCAAAATTATTTTTAATTTGAATAAAATTGATAGGTGAAACGAAAGTGACCAAATCACTTGTCACTTTAAAAGAAGACTTTAAAACTAGTCACATCTTTTATCCATAAGTTAACAAGTAGCAAAAGTCTAGTTTAAGAATTGTATGTTTTTTGCAGGTCAGCTATAGATGTGGTCAAAAACAGGCCAGCCAAAGCTTTGCATTAACTTAAGTCTGACAGAGTAGAGCTTTAGGTACTCAAAGTACTCAGAATTAAATTCCACACTGAAGTCCTCCAACCACTTAAAATGATGAGAAAATTTTGTTTTGTTCCCCTAAAAATCTTTATCTCTGGCTTGCAGAGAATCAATATGTTTCTTCCTGCCCATTCCTAAACACCACTTTCAGGATGGTTCTCATCAACACACTGCATAAGCATCCTACCGTTCTAGGAATGGGGACTGAGCAGCTGTATGGATGCAGTATCAGTGATTCCCGTTAGGTAGATGTTGTGTACCCTGCAATACTGTCATGTGCGCCCTGTCGGGCTGCCCTCTGCATTGCCCTCCTCAAACTAAGAATAGTATCTTGAGCAATGCATGAACTGTGAGGCAATTGTACACATCAGACATGCAAAAGATCTCACCATTTGCCTTGCAAACTGCATTACTTACACTGACTATATTTTGCTTTCTTGGCATGCATATATATGAAGAAAATATATACAGAAAAATATATAGTTTTTAATATATGTATACAGTTTTTAAATGTATATACAGTTTTTATATACAGCTTTACATATTTTTATAGCATATTTTAAAACATGCATTAAAAATTCCTGATTAGACAACTCTAATTGCCTATTGGAAAAGAGCACTACAGTTCCATCATTAATATGCTCTCTGTCACCAGTTACAGAAATGTTATTAAAAATAGTACTACTGAACTATGACTTAAACTTCCTATTGCAGGAAATCATAAAGTTGGAATACATGAAAAGATCAAAAGCTAGATTATCCAAGAAAGAGGCTTGTCCTCTCCCACGGAAACATTTTTACTAGTCTTCTCTTAGCCCCTACTAATGTATGTTCTGTTCTTGCCATAGCACATAAATGTTCTATGAATTGACAATATTGGAAGCAGGAAAAGGCCACTGCTAAAGCTTGGACCAGCAGACATTTTTCCATATAAAATACAACCTGTGTGTAATTTTTTGGCCCTACTTACACACTTCCATGGAAGTGAATGTGGGACTGTTAGTTTTCCTGTGAATCTGTTCATACGAGGTGCCTGTTGTAACAGTTGCAGCACAAACGGCAAAAGTGTGCTCATTTTTGTTCCAATACTCTTTTCTTAGAAGTGCAATAGATTAGAGAATACAAATTGGAAAGCAGAAACCGTTTATATATTTCTGTGAGATGGGTCAAGTTAAAAAAGGAAAATAAAAAGATAATCATAATAAATGTGAAAATTACAAATATGCACAGATAAAGTAAGACACTAAGCACAATACTGATGGCCAAGAGTCCCTTTTTTATAACAGCTTAAACAAGGTGGCTAATATGCTGATAATAATCTGCTGTGTCAGCATTCCCATCCTGCACTGTGTTTGTAGATGCAGTGTGTGAATAACCACATCAGTCTCTTTTCTGTAGCAAATGTATAGCTGTTGTTGGCCCTCTTCGTGCCTTCTCTTTCACTGCCTATTGTGCATCGTCCTTCTGTACTAGCCAAGGGGCACCTCATAGTGAAAGTATAAAAAATGATACTGATGGGGCCACAGCAGCAGCCATCGGCCTCTGCTCAGAGGCTTGGGTTGAAGCAGTATGTAAAGAACTAAATCAGAAAGCAAAATTCAGGGTAGCACATACAGAACTGAACTGGCAGTGCAGTACAAATGAATGTGCTTTCATGTAAAATATTATCTCTGTAGTAAAATAACTGTAAGCATTGCAGATATTTGGGCAAGTAAGATGAAATTACCCATCTACAAAGATGATGATGGTGACCTGCTTTTTTTAACTCACACAGCCAGGGTCATAAATGAAAACCCATGAGTCCAACTTAAGAGTTATCAGCTTTAAGAATTTGCAGAGACATTTAACTTCACTGACCTATCAAAAATATGGCTTAGAACTGAAATGCAAATGAAATGACATCTTCATAAACACAAATACATGATTTGCTTCTGATGCTTTATTTTACATATTTTTTGCATTAGAGGGTTGGCTTATTATAACTTACATATTGGAAAATATATTGGCTTCTGCGAATATATAATGTGCAGAAGAAAAAATGATGTGTCTCAAAGGGCACAACAGCAAAAAACATTTAGCCATCTTGATTAGAGTACATTTCTCCATCTCCCCCAAACTCCTATCTAGAGTATTTGAAATAGGAATTTCATTAATTTATCCCTTTAATTTTATATATTGGAGATGAAAACCTGGTCTTTTGTGAGTCCATCAAAATTGTTGATTTCAAGGAGCAAGGATTTCATTGCAGCTTTTATTTTTCTTGCACTTATATTGCTTATAGCTGCGTCTTTTTGTTATGGAGATGCATGAAGTGGAAATTGAATGAAGGGAAGACTTTATTGCTGTGGATGTCATGAATATAGCTGATGATATCGATCCAGTTCTGCTTTTGATAGCATTGGTAGAAAATGTAAAATATCTCTCCTGATGTAAATTATTTTGAATCTATACAGTTCAATTATTTGAAAGTGATTTTAAAAATGATATGCAAACACTGTGCAAATGATACACTTGCAAAAAATAAACTAACACTATACAAAAAGGAAATCTTGCTAGTCTCCCATATTAAAAAGGCGATAAAATGGACGTTTAACTTACATCGTAACGTGGATAGCTTAAAAAATGAAGCCAAAGTCAAGAAATTAATACAGTTGGAAGTTGAGTACAGTTTTGAATTTATTTGCTGTTAATATAGAAATCAGCATTATTGATCTGCTGTTAGTGTAAACATTTCTTATATTTGTATATTGACAATATAATAAGACTTTCATGAAGAGTGTGTAAATTATAACAAACTATGTGGGCAGAATTTCATTAAATTTACCTTTACATATTAATCCAAAATAAATATTAAACATTTACATAAAGTATATTTAATGCACTGTGAACATAAGTTTTGAACAGCTCTGTACTTGTGCAGATTTCTTATCCTTAAAGCTATACAGTAGGTAGTTCATTTATGATGGAAGAACATGATCATTTGTACAACAAGGACATATTTGTACATCTGTGCACTCCCTTTCAGGAGCAGCACAGAGCTAGAATTCATCTCATTCCCGGATTTACTTCCAATAAATGAAAGGGTTGAGTAACCAACACGCTGGCTAGACTTCCCTCCCTTCCTGTTCTCTGAGAGCCAGGTCTTTGCCCATTCCACCCTTCCTTCCTGTCTTAAAAATGCAATGACAGAAAGATTAAAAAAGAAGTATATTGACCTTTTATCCCTGTTGAAGACACACACTGTAAATTCAGCTGAGAAAGTATAGCATGTGGAGATTTAACAGGAGTCACTTTGACTTTTTATGGTGAGTGAAATTGTGTAGTTGAAATTTAGAGAACAGCATTGATACATGCTTAGAGAATGTGCAGAAAGATCTGATTGAAACAAGTTTCCACTTACAGTTAAATATTGTGATCTCTTAAAAGATACTTATGTTTCAGCTATTTATTTTTTATTTACAATATTTTCATGATCTTAAAAATACATTCTTTTCTCAAAACAGTCTTGTTGCCCTTCCTGGGTTTTACACTCTTCCTGAGCAAACCATTTTTCGTTACATCTGAAAATTAATAACTGGTGTTATGCCAGCATCAGAAAAGCTTTTGAAAGCAACAGAGAAGTGATAGTGAATTGACAGTGAGTAGGAGTTTACACTGAAACAAACTGATTTATTTCTTTGAAGTGTTTAAGTGCCTTATGCTTGAAGGCTTTGGTTTAATTTGACCTGAGCTGCTGTAATTCTTTATGAAAGGCCTCCTGTCGCTGCTGCAGGCAATGCCTTCACACCATCTTCCACAGCAACTCATTTAACATTTCAGGTAGTAAAATATATTGAAAACACTGGATTGAAAACCTGCATACTTTTATAAAATAGTACTTTTACAGAAGCAGACTTTTTATTAGGCAGTTGATATAGCTTTTTACTTCTCTTAAATGCTCCATGTTTAATTCTAAGCCATAATACATGACTGCAATCAAAATAATAATACTTTAGTCTCAAAACGTTTCATAAACTTTAGACCGCACATACCTGTAGATTAGTTAACTCGTGAGATGGAAAAACTGAAAATGTACAGAAAAAAAAAAAAAAAACCACCCACATCAGCCATTTATATAAACTAGCCATCATCCCAGAAAAATTGTCATTTAAGGCCTTGGTAGTGTCTGAAAATAGTACTTCAGGTGCTTGTTTTCTTTGTTTTACTCTTGTCTTAGTCACTGACTTCACATTAGCTTCGTCTTGTATGAGATGTTAGATGCTACTGTTGTTCTTCCATAAGCCTCTAAACATGCATGATGTTTTATATTTAAGCAAGTGGGTAAGCCTCCCAAGAACTAATGAAACAATCAATATACTTGACATAAAGTGTCAAGGACTTGACATTTTTCAGCATTTTGCTGCTGTTACTCAGCACTTTGCAGGATGAAGCCCCTGAAGAGGTCAAAATTCTGTAGGTCAGTAATTCATTCATATTCTAAATAGGTATTGCTCTCTTTTCCTAGAAAGTACTCAATTGCTATGGCTGTAAACATTCAGTTACAATTCATATGTAATCCTCTTGGATATTTTTTTCTTACTCTAGCTTTTGATTTGTTCATATATTGCAACTTTATGGTTTTGCTCCAATAGAAAGTTCAAGTCATAGTTCAGCAGTGCTATTTTTAGTGATATTTCTGTAATTGGTGACACAGAACATGGTAATTTTGAGGAAACAGTAATGCTCTTTACCAGTATGCTACTAGAGCTGTTTCACCAAGAACTTTTCCAGAATGAGTTTTAACTTTTTTATTGATTTGTTCACATAAAGCTACATACAACCATATATATATTTTGCTATATATATAAAGAAGTCTAGTTTAATAGATTACTAGATTAGTAGAGATATCTAAGTAATCTAGTTGGTGAGGCTAATAGTGAGATGAATCTCTATATTCTTTAGGTTGAGGTTATCTCAAAGTTGATTATTTTTCTCAATATACTGTGAGCTTGAAGAGGGGCAGACAGCTGTCAGATACAACCCATAAGACAGTTTTTCTGGTCCATTACTTTTCCTTTCCTTATCATGTGCTTCAAACCATGGTTGTTAGCATTATGTAATGAAAAGAAAAAAAAAAGTTATGTAGTATGTTGTAAGATATAATACATATTTTTAATTTTCATATCATTTCTGGAAAGACACACTACTGAAATGTAGCATGTTATAATTCTGCTTACATTTCAACAGGAAATTCAGAATATTAACCCATTGCTTGTGGCACAGGTCTACAACTTCGGAGAAGAGATGAAAATAAGAAATAATGGCTCTAACCATTGAATGAGTCCTTTAAAAAAAAAAAAAAAAAGATGAGGAAGCTTGAACAGATTTTGATTTGTTGTGTTTTCTCCATAGGTAATTAGCTCAATGAGCTCCCTTTCTGAATATTGTCTACCCTCTATTCTGCGCACTTTGTTTGATTGGTATAAAAGACAAAATGGCATAGAAGATGAATCTCATGAGTACAGACCAAGAACAAGCACTAAATCCAAAAGGTATAATTTTGCAAGTGTATACATGCATTTTGGATGGATTTCAGGATTAAATGTATTCTGTTTTACTTCTGTAGCATTCTGGTTGTTTAAATGTTATTCATACCTGCGTGTTTTTCTCTCATTCTCATTCTCTGCATGTTTTGGGAACTCTCGGCTTTATCTGGGTGGAATGCAGCAATCATATTTAAAATTATGCTCCTCTTAGTTCAAATATTGTTTCTGACTGCCATTTTTTGATGCCATAGTGTAATTTAAATAGTGGTTTCTAAAACTGTTTCTGTCAGCTTTATTCAGGCAATAATTCTCTGATGCTTGGAAGGATTTATTTTAGGTACAGCATTCTGGTTAGTCCCAGAATTTTGTATACACCTATCCTTAAACCAAAGAATTGTACATCAGTTAAAGAGCTTTATGATACTTGACTTAGGCCTTACAACAAACCAGCAAACAAAAAGAAAAAGCCACAGACAAATATCTTCATTTCTTTCAATAGCAGAGATTCCTCTGTGCTAAGGCAACAGCTAGTGTTGGTTTACACTGAACATTTATTACAGGCATAGCCTTTAAACTTAACACTTTCTCTGAATACTTGGATATTACCTTTACCCACTTGTAACAATACAGGATGAGAATCAACACCAGCAGACCTGCTGTTCGGAAATGCATTGGCAATTCCCTACATTAGAATGCCAATCCATCAAGAAAATAGCTGCTGGAAGGAAAGGGTAGGAACTAAATTTTAAATACCTACAAGATGAGCTTCTACCTGAATCAGACTCTCAAAGCTCTCTTTATGGGCAGTGGAAGTCTGTTAGATGTCTGCTTTTAAATGGGATGAATCCTTACCTGGAAGTGCTTCTTTCTCTCCACTGACCATTACAGGAGCCTGTTGCAGGGAGACCAGCTCAGCTACAGGTGTCTTCAGGAACACCAGTGAAATTCTCACTGCAAGTGAAACAGGGCCACTCTGTCCATTCAGAATGTTAAAAAAGTACATTATCACCAACTCTTTCTCAGGTTATATGATACAAAGAAAACTAAAATTAAAATAATTTACTTTGCCATTGATCAAGCTGAGTTCTTAAATGCATGCTTAATTATAAGGACATAAGTACAGTTGTAATCAATGAAGTACTTATGTGTGTAAGAACTGGCCTGGAATTTGTAGTCTACTCAGAAGTCTTCCTTAAATCCATGGTAGCTTTGCCTTGCCAAGACAGCAGGACTGGCTCTTTAAGCTTTCAGTTTACAAAATGAATTGTTCATTTTCATGGCAGCTTTTCAATGTACTTTGAAACTGTAAATGGGTGATCCAAATAGATATTACTTGTATTGCCTCAAACATTTATTCCTCAGTCTTACTGAACACCTGGAATGCATTTTAACAGCTTATAAATGATGCCATAGCTAAAAAATAACACTGGAACAGCTTTTAAAAGAGTGTGTTGCTTGTTTGTGAATTCTCCACAGCTACTTTTATAGCAGTTTTCAGAATCCAGTATATCTAAACCTTAATTTGATAGCACAAAACATTTTATTCTACTTAGCTCCAGAATGCCATCAGCAGTGAAACTGAAATATAAAATCCATTTGTTAAAATACAGAATCAGAATTTTTTTTTTCCCCTGAAAGAGTGTTATGTTGATATCAAGATGGAAAAAATGAGGGAAGAAATGAAGAGTGGCATTTCAAGATCTGAAAATTGGTGAATGTAACAAGTTAGATTTGTTCTATTTTTCTCAGATTTTAAGAGTATATCAGTACATTACTGTCTGGAATGCTGGACTACAATTTGATTAGTAAAACTATCCACTGTCATCTGTATATGTGTAACTGAAAAAGGCATATAATATAAATCATGGCACATCTCATAATACTGTTTCCCTTTTTTTTGTGATTTTGCAGTGATGAACAGCAGAGGGACTATTTAATGGAAAGAAGAGATCTGGCTATTGATTTTATTTTTTCTTTAGTATTAATAGAAGTTTTGAAACAGGTATGGTATAAGTAATGAATGATACTACAGAATATTTTGTTTACAGCCTAATTTCAAGAATCTTACTTTTTTTCTATTTCCATCTTAAAGAGGATAATAAAAACATGAGTGCTAACCTGCCTATTTGTTTATTGTTGTTCTGTCTTGCACATATAGAATACACAGAATTCTGTGTTCATGCAGATTTCACTTTGCCAAGTTTTTGGAGTTGAACTATTTCTCCTCAACTAAGTAAACTTTAAATAGCTAGCTTATTTCAGTTATTTTATTAGCTAGCTGCTACCAGTTTCAGCTGGTATAATATTTGTGTAGCGAAGATAGCCAGAAGTAATACTAGCACTAAGGTATGCAGCTAGAAGTTTTATATATATATTAAGTAATTAATATATATGTATACCAGTTGTGTTTAATTTTGTATTTTCAGATTCCTCTTCATCCTGTAATAGAAAGTTTGGTACATGATGTTATTAACTTGGCTTTCAAGCACTTTAAATATAAAGAAGGGTAAGGCTCTTTTTATATAAAAATGCTGTGAAAAAAATACTTGCTGAATTGTTTACTTGTAATGGTTTAAGCAGCCTACTTTCTCGGCCATCTGACAAACAAAATTCTTTCTTATTTCATGCTAGGTACCTTGGTCCTAACACTGGAAATATGCATATTGTTGCAGATTTGTATGCAGAAGTGATAGGTGTTCTAGCTCAAGCAAAGTAAGTATAATTTAATACCTTACCTAGAAAATATGTGAGAATTTTTACTTGGTCAACCTATGGTTATTGTGACTTTCTCAAAAGAATGTATAACGATAAATTACAAGTCCACTATTCACTGAGGTGTTCCAGAGCAGAGAAGCTGAGGAAATCACAGACTTTCACCATCTAGTTAAATAATTCTGAATAAATTAAACCAGACCACAGCAGTATTATTTTACTTGTCTCATTGGCGAGATCTGTAGAAGGCCACAAAGGTTGAAGAGACCTATTTCAACTAATCTTTTTTTTTTTTGTATATGCTATTTTTTCTCTTATCACAGCACACCTAAAAATGACCATACTTCACTTTAGCAACATTTTTAAAACTCTTGGCAATTATTTCATTTTAGAATTTAATACCACTACTTCTGAATCCCTATTCCTGCATTTTTTACAGTACAATGATATGTAACACATTATAAGTCCAATCTTGAATTTTCAGTAAGCAGACAGATCCAGTACACATGAACAGTTATATTTGCTCTCTCTATGAAAGTAGATTTTTTTTTTCTCCTCCTTCAGTTCTGAAAGGGCCTAGCTAAGATATTCCTACCCATGTAAGTTTTCTTCCTGCCAACCTTCTTCTTTCAACTCCAGTGTATTCCCTATCAGAGGTGTTAACTATGTTACCTGCTACACCTGCCCAGGAAAATGAGTCTTTTCCTATTATCTCATCGGGGACAGGAGGTCCTGTTGGCTGACCTTTCTATATGGCATTCCAATGAATAAACTGTCTCAAATGACATTGAAACAGGGACACTAACCTTCCCCCTGCATTTGTATCTCATGCTTAAGTGATGCTGCAGTGACTACTAGGAAAAACTGAGGGCTATAATGGCCTATGTGAATATCTTTATGGTTAGCATTTAAGCATTTTCCTTTGAAAACACTGTATGTACTTCCAGTAACGCTATGTTTCATCCTAGCTTTACAACAAGCATGTGATGGGTTATTTTAATGATGCTGTTAGCTCATGCATAAAAAAGGAACCTGGTAAGAAAATATTTGGAAAGATACAGTTATTCAAAGGGACTAAGATCAGGCTGTACACCTTTTTGTTTTCTTGAGTTTATTGTGTTTGGGAAGTAGTTCACTAATACCATGAGAAGAAAAAGGACGTTTCCAACAGCCCATGCTCTCAACTTGACCCAATGTTTATGTGTGCCAGCAAAATAGTATTTATTCATTTTTGGCTGAAACAATGCAGCATGTTAATAACAGTGTGCCAAATGAGGAACGAGTAAAAAAATACTGGCAATGTGAGAGGGAATTCTTGAGGACTGTGCTAATATGTAGACTTCACACAAAAATAAATTTTTTGCATATTGACTCAAAAGATACTTTACAACCAAAGCTTTTTTCCCTATTTACATAACTTCCAATGCATTTCAAATATTTGTATATTGTTGTAACTACCAAATACAATTTCATAGATTTCCTGCTGTAAAGAAGAAATTTATGGCTGAACTAAAAGAACTAAGGCATAAAGAACAGAGCCCATATGTGGTTCAAAGCATTATCAGTCTTATAATGGGAATGAAATTCTTTCGCATTAAGATGTATCCTGTGGAGGACTTTGAAGCTTCTCTTCAGTTTATGCAGGTAAAATTCTTAAGAACAGAATTGTGGTTTCTGCTTGTTCTGGCCTTCAACACTGCAGTCTCCCTTCTGATGAACATTCTAACTTCTCATCAGCCTTGCACCCAAAGTCCTCATATGCTGCCCGCTGGCAAAGAGAGTCCGGGTTCTGTAAACCCCAAGGCTTCAAGCCTAGCATCCCACAGTTTTTTACTTTCTCTGCTGTGAACTGCAGGCTGAAATTTGTGGTGGTTTGAACCACTGGGTTCTTCACTCATGTAGCACAGCTCTACATTGACTCTCAATTTGAAATGTATCCAGCAATTTTTTTTTTCTCAAAATATTTAGCATTCCTTGCCTTGAGTATCATACCAGAAAATGAAGTTCCTTTTCTGTCCTATTTAGCTTGCAGAGCACCATGTAAAGCAGTGTTGTGGGCTGTTATTCCCGCTCGTGAACATCTACACTGGCAAGGTTTGAATTGAGCCCCCGAGTCCAGCTCCCTTTCGCCCCCCAAAGCAACAACTTGCACCCCGGACTAAGCAGAGAGTTTCTGAATTATCATGCTTAGAGCAACAGAGCCTTGGTCTGTCTCAGGAGTTATGTCCTGCTCTGTGCTTGCTGGTGAATGCAAATTTAGAACTTAAGACACAAATCAAAACAAATATTTTCTGTGGGATTTTCAAGATAAAAATAGGCACTAACACATGATGCGCATTCAGCAAACATTTGAATGTCTTTTTTTTTTCCAGCTGATATGCTATTTATGTTTCTCTTTTTTGTTTTGTTTTGCTTTAGGAATGTGCACATTATTTCCTTGAAGTTAAAGACAAAGATATCAAGCATGCATTGGCAGGACTGTTTGTTGAAATTCTTGTCCCTGTAGCTGCTGTGAGTTTATTTTTTGTGCTGTTTGCATAATTTCATTAAATTAGATAAAAGAGGTTTTGAAACAATGAGTTATTAACATGAAATTTTTCTTTTAGGCTGTTAAAAATGAAGTGAATGTCCCCTGCCTGAGGAACTTTGTTGAAAGCCTGTATGATACAACACTTGAACTTTCTTCACGAAAGAAGCACTCACTGGTTAGTAACCCCAAGAAATAGAGGATAAAAGTCTTCATCAGGAATCTCTGAGCAAAACTCTGTGGAAATCCTCCAAATTAGTTGCAAAACTTATTTCTGTGTTTGGTTTCATAACTAATGTATTTCTGTTTCCAAAAAAGGTTATTGTGTTTACAAAAATTAACCTCATTTAGGTTATTCAAAACATGCTGTAATTCAGTCTGGATCAAACAGATCAAACAGATCAAACAGATGTTTTCAGCTTCTGGGTTTATGATTATTAAATATCTGTATTTTCTTATAATTAATGTGTATAACCATTAGGAGGAGAGGAGAAAAGAGTTCATGGCTTGTCAAGTGAGAACGAGTCCTTTCACAGGACTTAAATATTACGTTGTAGGGACTGAAATACGTATAATACATACCCTTTTAAATCAGCAACTTGGCTACTGGGCTGCTCTCTATTTCATTTTTTCTTGTAAGATGAACAGTGGCAGAGCAGTATATTTTTGGAAGCATGAGTTGATTTGAATTAAATGAAGATCTGAGTCAGTTTGACGCTGGCCGCCTTAAGCATTCTCTCTCTCCAACTAGGTCAGCGCACGTCAGCGCTGTGGCGTTAGCTAATCTGTTTTGAAGTCTTGGGCCTTTTTTGTAAAGAAAATTATTATTCATCCTTCCCTCCTCTATGCGAAAGTCGAAAAGACTTCCCTGTTCCCAGCTGGCAAATGCCAGTTCCTAGTAAAAGTGAACCTTTCTTGGGGATTGCAAAAGCGAGCGCGTCGTTGCATCAGCCCCTGCTCAGTTCCAAGGAAGAGGTAGAACATTCTCCTGGGGAGAAGTCCTGATCCGCTCTGAATTAGTGGGAGATCAGGGATGGATTTCCAATTTCACTTTTGTATTTATGTGGCTACATTCCCCTGTGCTAACTTGATAAAACGTTGTTGAAACTATAGCAGGACAAGAGCTTTGGTGAACAGTTTTTACCCTAGATGGAACTTCCCAGAACTCACGGCTCTGCTCGCCAAAGCCCATACTGCACACTCGAGAGAGGATTGCACAGCTGGGGCCTCTGGTGGCCTGTCTGCACAGACCGCACCGGCGCCTACATAGTTAAAGTGACTAGATTCCTGTGAGGGTGTGATTAGGAAGGCAAACATTGCAAGGAGGAGGAGGGGAAAGGCAAACAGCTGGCAGGAATAGCTGCAGTGCATATTTGAGGCTTCCTGGGAGACAGCACACTGGTCAGTCTGAGGAGCACCTTCCATGCCAGGATCAGTGTTTTGTGAATTGTTCACTGGGCAACCAGGATGGGGGCCATTCATCTTACCTTCTTTTTCTATCTAAAGCCTGTTAAAAGTCTGATCTAGTGTCTAAGTCTTTCTTGATAGAGAAAAGAGAGAATTAGGAACCTCAGGAGACGTTCTGCCCCAGGGCTCTGTCTTAGGATAAGGTGTATCTCTTTTGGGATGTTGCTAAACTCTCTAACTTGTCTGTCAAGTATTCAGCTGTGATAGTCGTAATGTTAACCTGGTAAGAAATTCTTCTGTAAGAAGGTTGAATTATCTTTTGCCTTATGTATTCTTTTGCATTAAGGTTTTAAAAATTATATGTACTAGAGTCTAACCCAGCTATAGGTAATGTGTTGCATGTTATGGGATCAGAAGCTATGATTTGTCACTTTGAGCTGTGATTTAAGTTAGAACTGTAGGATTAATTTTGAGAAACATTGTTTTTACAAAAATTTACCTTATTTTTTTGATTAATAATTTTGAAGTCCTGATTGGGTACATTAATATGAGAACAGAAACAAAAAAAAAGAGTCTGAAACAGCAAGTCATTTTAAAAATTAATAGGTACTTTTTAGCTTGATTTTTTTAGCCCAGCATTTGCAAGATGAGTGTCAATCCAAGTTGAGTGTTGATGAGGAGTGTTGGCAAACTTCCCCTATTTGAACTTCTACTTTCTCCTTTGCCTCTTTTTACTTTCTAGTTCACTAGATGTCCCACTAGCAAATCTAGACATTGCCTGTAATTAAACACACTTTAAGGTGTTGGATACATCTGCAAATAAAACTAATTATTGCAAATTTTGAAGTATATTATGATATTTGAGTATACACAAGTCCCAGTAATCTGTGTGGGTCTTGTTATTATATTACAGCATGGTTATTAACATGCAATCACTTCCAAGTTAACTGCCAGAAATTAGCCTTGCGAGGCTATAAAGTTGTAACCCATCTTTTTGTTAAAGTGCTGTAGACAGACTTTTCATTCATCCATAAAATATATCTGTAGCTGTTTCAGAGAAAGGTTCCTTTTAAATTGTACTCCGTAATGATATGTTGATGGCGGCTAATAGTATTGCACAAAATGGAGGAGTTAAAGCTTTAAATTTACAATTCTGTGAAATCAGTTTAATGTTGTGTTGACATGCAAATAATATGGTATCTTCATCCATTTCCTGTTCAGGCTTTGTATCCTTTGGTAACATGCCTGCTTTGTGTCAGTCAGAAGCAATTCTTCCTAAACAGATGGCATGTTTTCCTCAACAACTGCCTCTCCAATCTCAAGGTTAGTATCTTCTGTTTTTAATATGGTATAAAAACTTTATTAGTATTTAGTACATAGTGTGCACTATAGATCTGTTGTAAATGTATTTTAGGTTATTGTGCTGGATTATTGATATGACCCGATTCCATCCATAATTTTATCCCATGACGCTACAAATTGTTTAGCTGTTCAGCTTTTGTCAACAGCAACTACAACAACAAAAACTGTATTCTTCTAACCTAGTTTGAATATCTCGTTTTTCTTAATTATAATAAGCCTGAGTCAAACAGCTGCAGAGCAGTCAACATTACTGACAAATGTTGATAGCTTGAGAGACAGACCAAAACCCAATCAAACATTAACCTGACTTTTTTCTTTCCCACAAAGACAGTCTGAAACAGAGCATTTGCTGCAGCTCCAGCCACATGTGGCCCCTTGCAGCAGTGTCTCTAACACTGACAGAATTTTGCAATGACAGAATTAATTAGAGATGAGGTTTTCTTTTCAGAGTCAAATTAACTTGGCTTCAGATAGAGATTTTAAATCATAACACATTTAATTTACACCGAAATTGCACTTAGTTCTTTTCTAAACTCCGGTACTGGTAGGAAAGGTAGGTCAGAGGCATAAGCATCCCGCAGCTTCAGGTTTAGGGTATTGAGGAGCTATGAGGGGATATCCTTTTGGGGGTTCATTGCAAAAACTATAAACCTCTACATCCATTAAAAGTGAATGTGCAGCATTTTCATCTCTAATTTGTGCTTAAAGTTTATTCTTATATTATTTCTTCTAGAATAAAGACCCCAAAATGGCTCGAGTTGCACTGGAATCTCTCTACAGACTACTATGGGTTTACATGATCAGAATTAAATGTGAAAGCAACACAGCTACCCAAAGGTGAAGTACTCTATTTGTAATCATAAGGGCCTTGTAGACTGGATATTGCCACTGAAGACATGGTGATGTAGTAAGGAAATAAAATAATTCAGTCAAATTTGTAACAAACTGACAGAACAAAATGCCATATTATCTTTTCATTTCAAAGAAAATATATGCTAGACTTTCTAAATGGGAAGGATTTCTAACACGTTTCATAATAGTTGAGTAAGGTCCATCTACTAGTATCACTGCCTTGACCAGAAATGTGCCTGATGCTTTTTTCCTTCTCTTACAGTCGGCTTATTACTATTGTCACAACACTTTTCCCAAAAGGGTCCCGTGGTGTTGTGCCAAGAGATATGCCTCTCAACATCTTTGTGAAGATAATACAGTTTATTGCACAGGTATGCGAGATCCATGTGTATGCATTTCCAAATAATGAAGAATATGTTTTCAAATTAATCAATAGACTTCTTTTATGATACATTTTGCCATCCCAGTGTCAGTATCTAGGCAAGGATAAAATTAAGTATTGAGTTGTTGCAATGTTCTTTTGACCATTCAAGTGCACTTTTTTTGTCAGTTTTGCAGTTGCCAACAAGTCAGAAAATACATTTGTTGCCTAGCTCTGTGCATAAAGCTAAAAATAGAGCCATATGTTGTCGTGATACTGAAATCAGTCATCCTATATGTGACAGTGACGTTATACTGCTTTTAGAACACTAATTCATAAGAAAGCCAAGTTCAACATGTTACTGACGCACAGAGTTTTCACTAGTACAAAAGAGAATTACTAACAAAAACTTTCCTTCAGTGCTGGAAATTTCATCTCTTATTCAATTCAGAAAACATTCCCATTGAGCAGAAGCACTTAAGCACATACTTAAAGATAAAGTCTCGGAATAGGAATGAATTCAACAGATGTTTAAATTCTTCCCTGAGCTGCACCATCTGTGAATAAGCTCCTTTTGTATGAAATAATATGTTAGTAACGTAATTATTGTAGTTAAATGAAATAATCAAAAGCCTTATTTCCAAAATGGCTCATTTTCTATTTAAATAATATGAATTAAGTAGCCAGAATTTCAGAATTTGTCAACATACAGCAGTGTTGAAAGCTTAGATCTGATATCTTCTGCGTACTTTCAAAAATCTGACTTTCCATGCATTTGAATGAATCCTGATCAAACAGTTTTCAACATTGTATTGCCTTAAAAAAATAGTGGCAAAAATCAGCAGCACTACAATGATTTGCAATATTTTTTTTTTATGTTTTAGGAACGTTTAGATTTTGCAATGAAAGAAATTATCTTTGACTTTCTTTGTGTTGGAAAACCAGCAAAAGCTTTCAGTCTCAACCCTGAGGTATGGCATGCATTTGAAGGGATTTTTTGAGCTTGTGTATGTTGCATTGTGCAATGTTTGCTTTCTGGTTACATGCTAAGCATGGTTTTACCTTTAACCAGTTTTAAGGTAAAATCTTGAATTTGATGAATGGTAAAACTAATCTGTGGACTTTCATCTGGTAAATGTCATATCGTAGATGCTTGTCTCATGTCTCCTCAATGAAGATTACCAAATATGAAGTAGTGCAAATGCAAAAAGAAAAAAACAAGGAGAAATAAACTTATGGATAACACTATCTCCTTATCGCTCTGCTGTTGATATATATAATGCCTTAAAATATCTTAAATATAAAAATAAGTTTCTTTAACAGTCTCAACTTTTTTTCAAAATATACTTTTACTAAAAAAAAAGAACTGAAGATGACAAAAGAAAATTCTGGTAAAGTGAGTTTTACAAATTTGACCATGTAAGTTACCACTATTTTTAGTGTCATGTGAGTCATCTTTCTAGTACTTTCCCCAGAGAAATCAAATATCGGAAATTTGAGGAACTAAAAAACAACAAAAAAAGAGATTCTTTCATAAAATATGTCTGTATTTATCTTGTAATTTTGCACAGTCAGATCCACCCACTAGGATGTTAAAAATCAAATGAATTGCCTTATTCATAAAAATTCTATGCTATAGTAAAAAAAAAATTGCAAAAACAGATTAATTTTTTTATTGTCAAAATGAGTAAAAATAAAAGGCAGACTTAGTTTACTAAGCACAGCTCTCATCTTTATTCAACAGCACAATAAAAAAAGAACCACAGATTCTGAGCAAGCAGCTCACAAGTTTAGGGATGCATTCACAGGCGGTACTGGTTGAAGAAGGCCCTGCTGTCTGCCAAGCTCCTTGTACATTATAGTTAAATGAAGCAGAGTTTGCAGGGAATGGACATAGTAATTTTTGGCTTCTTGATGATTTTGAACTTTTTTTTTTCAAAAACAATTAAAGTTCAAGGACAAAGAAGTAGTAGGTCTATTTTTGGATGCACCTGGACTTCAATGCTCTAGATAAAATAACCATTATCTATGTAAATCCACCTCAAAGAGGCCATCAGCAGGATGGTCTCTCAATTTTTTGAATACACTACTGGGATGTAGGAAACTTTTTTGTTACTTAATTTTAGTGCAAAGGTTGGGCTTTTTCCTCTGGTGAATTCTCTGAACGCATTGAGTTAACTTGGTCTCATCCTGATGTTTCTATGTTGCAGTTTTGGCATGAAGCACCATTCCAGATTTTTTGCATAGCATTATCTAACTTGTGGGCTTTTGAGGCAATTATTGATTTTTTTTTTAATAACCATTTATGCTTAGCTCCAGCCTTGCTTAAGACACTTTATGAAACTCCAGTTCAAACAAGACTGGAGAGGCAGATCTGTATGTTTTATGTACATAAAAAAACTGTTCTCATTAAAATACTTAGAAATAAAGCTTTCATGGCAGAAGGCACTGTTCATAATGCAAGTAAGAATTCACAAGTCATCTTGGGGAGCATTCGTACAATATTTCAGACTAGATGTTTTCAAAATACGAAAAAATGCAAACAAGCACACACTCAAAATTGCCGTATGTTTTAGGTTTATCAGTAGAGTACAATTATTTGATTATGATACTCATTCATCTTCTGAACTTTGCAGAGAATGAATATTGGTCTGAGGGCTTTCTTGGTAATTGCTGATAGCTTGCAGCAAAAAGATGGTGAACCTCCGATGCCAGTGACTGGAGCTGTCCTTCCCTCTGGAAACACCCTCAGAGTGAAGAAAACCTATTTGAGCAAAACTCTTACAGAGGAGGAAGCTAAAATGATAGGTCAGTAAGAGAATCATCTGTTGCTAAGACAAGAATGAATGGGAAAGATTCTTTGGTAGCTGATCAGAATAATTTAATATCACTAGAGAATTTATTTCTTTATTGTAATTTTTTTCTTACTGTGCATTTTAATGAAAAATATTAAATTTCCAATTTTTTTTTCCTGCTTTTTTTTCTTTTTTTTTCTTACTGGAAATAATTTTTAGGAAAAATACTCAGATACAAAAGTAGTTAGAACCTCGTGTTGAGTGGTATTAAGTTAGTATATAGCATTTGCTTCTTTTAGTGCTGAATATCTGTGTTCATAAATATTCTTCTTTTCTAGCAACTTAGTGTCTGTGCTCAGAACATATACTTTGAGAAACAGCAAGATTCCTTTTGTATCCCCATTTTAATTGTTGTATCTCTCATGACAATGAAACATTCAAAATGGCAAAAAAACCCAAAACCCTAAACTAAAGCTTAACTAAAATTCCTAAGTTAAAAGCACATTAGCTGAGGCATGGTCCATGTAGAGAGAGAATCCCATGCTGAGGGGAAAGGATTTCTGTATCATTCAGTGAAGGTGCCTATTTTCACTGGCTATAAAGTAAACAGAGACAATTTGATTACCCCAAAGTTGTGTAAATAAAACAAGATCTACATATTTCTGTACCATTGATAAAGAGCTGTGTGGTACTGTTGATAGATGGTAGTAAGAAATTTATTTGATAGCAGATGTTTGCAGTATTGAATTCTTACTAATTTCTTTTGGGTTCAGTATGAGGCTTAAGCTTACATTGTGTTTCTCAAATAGGAAGAAAAGTGACTGGAGAAAAGCTTATTAAAAATATGTCATTCAGTGTTAATATCTAAAATTTCAGTTAGGATTCTTTGAAAACTTTACCCTTTAAATAAGGAAAAAAAAAGATAATTAATTCAAGTTTTTTTAGAAAAATATTTGATTTCCATCTGCTAATGTAAAGCTGCATAAGTCTAATACTGTATTTCACATAAAATGTGCAGCATTTTAGAACTTTTCTCAAGGAAAAAAATCTATATATCAATTGGTTTACTCTTAGAATAAAACAGATTTGGTATTATGAGGGTCGTATAATCTGTCTCTGAATCAGGGTATCGTTACTAGGGAAATAGGTTATAACATGCATAAAGTATATCTTTTTTTTTAACTCATGCAGCATAATCTGATCAAGCAGCTTTTTTCTTCAAAACATATATCTCTATAAATGTCCCAAATTACACAAAAATGCATATTATTGCAGGTATGTCATTATATTATTCTCAAGTAAGAAAAGCTGTGGACAACATACTCAGACATCTTGACAAGGAAGTGGGACGCTGCATGATGTTAACCAACATACAGATGCTTAACAAAGAACCTGAGGACATGATCACGTGAGTGCTAAAGAACAGTAAATCTCTTGTGTTACTGAGACATAAATGTAGAACTTTTTCTTTATTTCAGGGTGTCTTGAGTCATTAGAGAACAGTAAAAGACAGGAACACTTAGCTGATGTATATGTTGAAGACTTCTCAAGCTGTGTATGACAAGTCGGGTGTACTCGTCTGCATGTTGCAATGTTTGGGATTACACCAACTCTCTTGATGTAGCCAAGATTATATGTGAATCTTAGGAACGTGTAGATGGCAGAGGAAATCAAAAGCCCAGAGTGGAAAGCCTATTATCAGCTTATGCTGAGAACACTGCTTCAGGGCACCTTTGCATTGATGAACTTCAAAAGAAATGGAATAAAATCTGTAAATCACAGTTAAATAGTCTTTCAGATTTTCCATTAATATTCATGCCTGTAATCAAAATCAAATCTTCATTAAAAGCCCAGATCATGTGTGATAACAGGCTGACGTTTCAGAAGCACTTCACTGGAACGTAATCAAACCAGAATGCTTTTCAAGCAGTGTTCAGCAGCAGTGTTTTCCTACTCCTATCCAAAATGATTAATGAAGGAAATTTCCTGGAGAGAAGCCTCTGGAGAGGTGGATTTCTGGCAGCCTTAAGAGAGACAAAGACATTCACGGAGGCATGCAGAGAGCCCAGTATAGAGACCTCAGGGCTAGGAGACCTAGCATCGCTTCCTTGCAAGAGGAGTTGACATGGCAGTTGTATTTCAGGAGAAGCAGTCCTTGGCAAAGAGTTAGAGGTGCAAAGAAAAAGGATATGGACTGTTTGAGACCCTTTTTTTTTTTTTTTTTTTAATACACTGCTGGAAAAAAATGGGCAACTTGCTGGAAATGAAGTGAATGGTAGACAGAGTCCACTGGCCAAATTCAGCTACAGCTGATGTAGCCTTTGTGTCTTAATGCCTTCTATCTCTCTTGCTTCTTGCTGTTGCTGTCTAGAGGATGTTGCAAACTCCTCATGTCTTCAGTTTTGTCTTACGTAATTCATATCAAATGCCAACATTACTATTCAGAAACATTCCGTATTTTTTCCTACAAAACTATACAGAACACAGTTCAATAGTCACAGCCATTTTTCATGAGCTTTATGGGTATTCAGATTTTCTAGGAAGAAAAGGAGTTTTGAAGTTCATATCTTATTTCCAAAGATAATTGCATAGTGAGACCCTGAGCACTTAGACAAGCAGCGTACTTGATCTTAGGTGTAAATATCCTTACCATGATTTCTCATCATTAAGCCTAAGTGCTGTTTATTTCTAAAGGCAGTGAAAAGTAGAGTTGTAAAATTTAAGTTTCAGGAAGTCTTACACTTTGGTGTTGTTTATCAGAGGCATTGTAAGGTTGGAAGATCTTAGCACCTAAGCTATTGTATTTGTCTTGCATGTTATACCCAGATTAGCTCTAACATGTACACTTAAAGGGGGAAAACACACTAAAATATGTTTTTACTTATTCTTCCAAAGAAAAAAATTTAAAAATGAGATACTTAATTATTGGTCTTAATCCAAAACCTTATCAACTCATGGCTAACATTGTTGGCTGTTGCCTAACAACTTTGTAAAATAACCCTTATAAAACTGCATTGTATGCAATAACTATAAAAGCTTTTTTTATGTAATTGCACATTTTATTCACTTTGTTCTTCACTAGAGTTACATATATTCTGTTCATACTGGTTTTAACACATAGATACAGTACATTTACCTGTGCTTTGAAGTTATGACTTTAATAATATTTTATACCACTAATGCAAGCCTATAAACTAAATATTTTAATTATACTTCTACTAACAAATAAAATATAGATTAAGAGGAAGTAGTGAGGCAGTGAATAGTCCTTTTGAAAGTATACAGATTTTGGAATTTTCTTTGGCAGTTTTAGATGTACTCCTGTATTTAATGACTGATCTTATAAATATTTATGGTTGATGTAGTAAATATTCCTGTGAAGAGGCCTGCTGAGATGACCCCACTGATGAATGTCCTTTGCATCATCCAGTGGGCTGTGAATTTCAATCCTGGTTGTAATGAGATTCCAATAGATAGAATATTTCCTAACACACAGCCTGTTCTTAAAAGTACCTCAGAGATTTTTCCTGACAATATCCATCTGAAATCTCATAGTACCGGGATGGGAACACAAACTTCCAGACAAGTGCAGCTGCCGGCTCTTGCATCCAGACATTGTGCTGGACCCTGCAGGGCAGCACTGAGCGGACACTGCACATGCAGGGCTGGGAGTTCCTGGGAGATGGGAACTGGAGCCTCAGATTTCGACCTTCCCCTGCTCATCCTCTGACAGCTGATAAGGCACAAAACACCCACAGATTTTATATTTATAAATAATTACTTATTTGCCTTCATTATAGTTTATTATTTTTACTTGCCTTCTTATTAAGTGCATAAACTGTTTACTGTTCCCAGGGACTGGTAATAAGGAATTAATTGCCAGTGCAGTTTCTAATATGAGGTTTCCATATTTTGCTTAGAAAGTCTGAAATTTTCACTTTCCCCTAGAACTTCTGCAGAGTTCACTTTCAGCAAGAAAGACGCACCTGTTTTCCTGCAGATAATAAATTACAGCACTTTGCTTCTACAACTCTTAAAATGTATTTTACGGTAGTTATTAATTATCTGAATTAGTGATGATAGTTTAAAGGAGTTCATTTAGAACCAAATCCTCAAATGAGATGTTACGTTTTAATCTTTTTCAGGTCAATTGCTCACTCATTATTTCAGAAAAACTTTATTTTAGGATATAGGATGAATGTACAATCATTTAGCAGTAACTTTTTAGGAAAATAGTTTCTCCTTACTATGCAACTTAAGTCTATAGATTAAAATCAAGTAATCATATTGCATTATTAATATAATACATATCCAAGCTGATAAACATACAAGGATGTTCTGAGAAAGAATAGTTAATCTTTGAATTATCTATTAAAGTGAGCCTTGTCAGCTCACTTTTTTCAGAGTTAAGGACTCCAAGTCTAGTCCTTGGTCATGCCCAATTCTGTTCTCACCCCCTTCCCTGGGCTACAGGGAGCCGTTGAGCTCTTCTGCAGACAAGAGCAGCCTTGGGGCTCCTGAGACATGTTCTAGCTGTTGATGGTTGCCAAAGAGGTGCTATCTCAGCCAGGGATCGGCAGACGCGCTCTGACCGTACCTGCCTCTAGACTATGTTCTGTCTCGGTGTAATAACGGATTGGTGTGGAGTTCCTACATGTCCGTGCCCTGTTGAAGGCAGCAGTCTGGCTCTTCAGGCTGTTATTTGGGCATCTCGTAAATCTGTCACTTGCTAATGCAAAAGATGAACTATAGCTACACTGTGATGGGGAACCCCCAGGGTGTTTCCTTATTGCCTGATTTGAAGCTCGCTGATCTTGATAGAAGGATCCTTCTCCATTTTAAATCTGTACTGCTATATCTTCCAGTTCCTCTCAGAGATAAACGAGACAATAGTAATGGACTTTTTTTTTTGAATATTGTATAAATATTACACAAGACATGTCAAAATCAGAATCTTTTATTCAACAACTGTTTCCTTCTTATTGCAGTGTTAGTGTTCAGGTTTTAGTCCTGAGGTTCTTAGCAGGCATCTGGCACTCCGCTTTGTAAAATTATTATGTATTGTCCAGCCCTTTTCTGCAAAACTGTTGGTTGATCCTTTAACTTAGTTACTTGTTAAGCTTAGCGAAAATCTAGTGATCCATAAATTCTGCTTTAAATTTTCAGCGGTGAAAGAAAACCGAAAATTGATCTATTCAGAACATGTGTTGCTGCTATTCCTCGATTGCTTCCTGATGGAATGTCAAAACTTGAGTTGATCGACTTGCTGGCAAGGTAAGTGGCTTAAAATTGCATGGCTGCTTGAGAGGAGGAGAATAAAAAAGGGGGCCACTCTTTGTGTAACGTATGTGTATACGAAGTAATCTACTATTAATGGACAAGACATTCTTCTGTTTCATTTGAAAACAAACATCATTTCTCCATAATATTCAGTTTATTGCTATTTTTATTACCACAGCACATTAATTAACAGAAGAAAGCAAACACCTTTTTAATGCAATAGAGAAGCATAGACACATGTTCACTTTTGATTTACGATCCCTCGCATCTGTTTGGTAAAACAAAAAGCTCTAGAGGTGGTATGTTTCCAAATACGTTTTTACTGATAATAATTACTTTATTTAAAAGAATACAGTCATTTTTGATTATAAGACAGAAGGTAAATAAAATGATAAGTTTGAATTTCTTATCATTCCTACTTGGGATGCGTTGAATTTATCTAGATTACATCACTTCACTGAGGAAATTGGTCTACAGGACATGGCAGCTAAAACAGAGCTAGGTTTTAGGATGTCACATCAGTGCAAATTATTATGATGACAAATAATGGTCAGTAGAGAAAACTCTGTTATTTCTCAGCTCTAGTATCCAAGTACCGTAGGTCAAGAATGCCAACATTAGGATGGTAAATCAAGCCATGAGGCCATTACAGTGTGGTGTTGTCAGGAAACAGTGACAGAGCAGTCTTTGCCACTCTGTTCTTGCTGTCAAAATGCCAATGAGAAATAGTGAGTTTGGGGTCAGAGGGTTATGTTCAAAAGCAGTTTGTTCTGCTCCGTGCACAACCACACCCAGCAGTAGGCTAAAACAGTGAAACAATTAATTCTGCTAGGAGTAAAGATTTAGTACCAGCAGGCAAACAAGCCAACATTGTAAACAAGGGTAAGTGTGCGACATGCAGATTGCAGGCTTGATTTCCTTGTGTTTACATGGACTGCTCTAAATCAGTTGTGGGATGTTTTACATTGTTATGTTATCACATTATACAAATAGCTTAGTTCAGTAAATGAAGAAAGACATGTCTTCCATTAATCTAAGATTTTAACCAACATTCTGTCCTCATTAGTGGCCCTAACTTAGTTGATAGAAAATGCATGTCCATCCTGGTTATATCTCGTTGGTCACCCAGGATCTTGCCAGTCAGACCTTGAAAATAACTTCACTAATCTTAGGAAAGTGTAAAGACCAGTGTGAATTTCTTCATGAATTAATTCATAAATTCCCTCCTTAAAAGTCTCAAAACTGTGAAAATAACTGCTGTTTTATTCCTACTCTATCCTTGCACTTTATGCAGGAAAGGCCAGTTGTGGCTCTTTAGCTGCAGGAGCTTGTGAGCATTTCCTCCATGCTTACTGTGCAGGCATTATGGCTATGATAGCTCTGGACTCCTGGCTAATCTGAATCCTTGAAAGTCAGAAGTGTGTCATGAAGAGGAGCTGGGGACGGGATCACTAGATCAGTTTTGGATGCAATCTCATGCACAGCCATTACCCAACAGGGCAACCTTTGGGAAACTTTCTTCTCCTGAAGCCCCCTTTCTCTCATGTGTCCTATGCAAATGCTGCAGTGGTCACGTAAAACTTAGAGAATCTTTAATTCACATACTCCTTTATATCAGTCTATCAGCAGAACATCCCAGATAGCTGTTTCCACAAGAACAGTGAGAATATGTAAAAACTGGATATTTAAAATGGCACAGTTGTTGCTTTGATCATATGAAGATTTAGGCATAGTATATTCAGAGTCAGGTAGGAATAGAATTTGGTAAGATTAAAAATCTTTATCAAAACCTTTGGAAGAATTCTGTTCTAACCTTGACTGAACTAGCTTTCTTCGTTCAGTGGCAAGTAGGGAGATTAACAGATGCCTTTTTATGATTTTGGAATTATTTTTCCTATAAATGTGTATATGCACATTTATTCTTTGATAAAAGATATTTTCTAGTGAAAACAGAAATTAAGAAAAAAAATGTGTATATGCACATTTATTCTTCATTTTCTTTCTTTCCTCAAGATCTTTGACTTGTGATGTTTATAATGAAAGCAGGATTACACCACCTAGTTTGGGTCTTGGGGCTAGAAGGAGTCTCTTAGTAAAAAGCTGCTTAGGAGTCCATCAAGTCAGACAAACCTATATCCTTATGTAGCCGAATAGCAGGCTTTGAGAATAGGGCAGAAGCAGCTAAAGCATCCTTGAGCCATTGTTGCTATTTTACATTACTTAGATCCTTAAGAATAAGCAAGGAAAACACAGTTTAGATAAGAAATAAGTGGATGCATAATAGATTTGAAAACTTACTTCAGAAAACAATTGTTAAGCAGTTCACTGTCAAATTTCAGGAATTGCAGTTAAAGAGACTAAGCAGAACACAACAAAAATATCATCGATTTAGAAAATATAATCCATCAGGAAAGGTTCAAAGAATTATGTCTGTTTAATCTAGGACAGGGTGGACTGAAAACAGTCTACAGCTTCAGAGAAGGAAGGAATAAACTGTTTAAGAAAGTAATACCTGGTCTAATCTTAGTGTAAGTCTCCAAACTACCCTAGCAACAGAGCTGCTTCTACATTCACCATGCTATCTTATTGGGGTGCCTCATAAGCGGGACTACATTTTTCATTTACGTTATATGCAAAGAGATAAGCTTTACTGTGCTAGACATGCTACATTAATCTTAAATGAGTATTGTGTATTTCTGGGTCAGAATGATTATACATCTTGCAACTAAAATCAATACAAGGGTTAGAGTTTTCAAAGGAGTAGGGTTTCAAGCTTGCACTTGTAACTCTCTTTTTGAAAGAAGTCTGAGAGGCTGTTCTGGAAGGGGTCTGTGTGGGCTGTGCTATTTGGACAGAAAGGTGTTAAATATTTTCTTCTCACCAAAGATAAAATAACATCTTTCAGTTAATGGTTCTTTTACTCACAGTTTGGTTTGAATTTTTCATCCTCACAGCAGATGTGTCTTTTGGCAGTTTCCAAAAGGAATCTGTAACTCAGCACCTAGACTTTCTTCCAAGACAGCTGTATTCAAATTATAAGCGCTAGAGCAGATGTCAAGTATGTACTGTGCCTTTTGCCCTTTTGCTGTCCACTGAATCCATTCATTATAATTTCCCAAACTAGGTTTTAAATTTAGCAGACTAAAGTGCAAGAAAAGGACCATTTACTTCCTTATTCAAGCTGCCTCTTGTATTTTACTGAGTTAGAACCAGCAGAGACTGAGTGCAGATTACTGCCCAAATACTGTGTGGTCACAGACTTTCCTATCATTCATCTGTTTGTATGGAGTACTTTGCCAGAGTAAATTTACGAATAATTATTATTTTGATTAAGTCCTCTTGGGTATGAGAGGGAATTCTCAGCCTCTGAATTCCTGTTCTACTGACACCACTATCACAGTAATACATAGATGTATTTTTAACCTCAATTTAACTTTCATCTGATTTGATAATGTCCAGCACCATTGCACCGCAACTTAGGCTTGCAGATACATGTTTTTATCTTCTTTTCCATTACTGCTTTGTGTCATGACAGATGTCATTTCATGGATGACTTAATCATACTCCAAAGGGTTTTGCTTACTTTTCTGTTTCTGACATTCTAAAGAGGTGATAAAAATGGTCCTTTCCTAGCACAGAAAAAAAAAAAAAGAAGTGTATTTCCCAATTTGTGTGGAAGGTCATGTGGTTATTAAAGTGTAACAGTTAGTCATAGTCACTAGAGGTGAAGCTTCGTGGCAGTCACTTTCCTTTGACTTAACTAAAATTTCCCCTGCCTCTGAGCCAGGCAGCTCTAATGGGACAATTTTGTTCTAGTCGTACCCTTCTAACTGAATGGAGTTAGGTCCACTGCCGTTGCTGGGTTTTCCTCCTAGAATTCTGTCCCTTCCTTTCTTTACAATGCATCTTCATTTTCGACTCCATTACATGTAAATAAAATCCTTAAGAGGTACATGCTAGCACACTGCACAGAATTAGTCCCTTGGTTAATAAAAACAAACTGCATCATAGGCAATGAGCCAAAAACTGCAGAACACACTGATCCAATTTTGCCTTTGCTTTATTCTGCCAAGCTACCAAACCAGAAATAGCTTGTTAATTTTGTATCAAAAGAAAGTATATACTTTTTTTTGATGTTTTGGAAAAGAACTTCAGTAGGACACAAATATAGAAGGAAATAATGTGTAATTTTTAAATGAATTCTGAAATTGTACAATATTTCAGAATGGTTTTGGGGATATCAGATATGTTTTAAAAAGTATGGGGTATCTTGATCTTAGTTGATTAAAACATAAATTAATTAAAATGCCTGTTTTTAACTGCTTTTTAAGGTTTGCTCTCAATAATTATGATTCGCTTTTTGGCTAAAGGTTCATTTTGACTGTTGGGAAGACGATGTATTGCAATTCTTTTCATATTCAAAGAAAGTAAATACATATATGATGTCATTATATATTATCCTGTAAGTCTCATTATTATAACTAAGCAGACATCATTTGTGATTTTATAAGTAAATCAAAAATATTCTTTGTTCTGTGAAGCAGTGCAGTTGGAGTGGAGCAAGCCTTTCTTTTGAACCCATGAATGTGCAGGCACTGTTGTATAAAGAATTATGGTAAAAACATGTTAAGGATGTTAAATGTGATCAGGACTAATAAAACCACGATGGTATCATTGAAATGCACATTATCAGTGGGGATTTTTTGTCAATTTACTGAGAAACATATGTTCATAATGACAAGAAACACTCCTTAGATTTTTATTGCCTGACATTAGCTTTTGCTTACAGGCTGTCTATCCATATGGATGATGAACTTCGGCACATTGCACAGAATTCTCTTCAGGGTCTGCTTGTTGATTTTGTTGACTGGCGGGAGGATGTTCTCTTTGGTTTTACTAATTTTCTGCTACGGGAAGTGAATGATATGCATCATACCCTTCTTGATACTTCACTGAAATTGCTGCTGCAGTTGCTTACGCAGTGGAAGCTCGTAATCCATACTCCAGGAAAAGCTTCTGAACAGGCAAAAACCAGATCTTCCGAGGTAGGAAGTTAAGAGAGGTTTGTGTCCTAACATTTATACTACTTGACGACTGAAATCATGTTCCACGGTTTGCTGTGTTTAAAGTGTGTTGTATTTACTCACCTGAGAAGAATTCACTACGTGAGATTTTTTTTAAGGTAATTAGTTCAGCTGTCTTTTGAGGACAGCTATTTCCTTGTGTAATACAGCAGATGTTACTGTTGTTGAGCAACATAAGAGAATGCATGTCAAACCAAAATAAGCATGTCAACAAAAGCACATAAATTGAAATATGTGTGTGTAGATGTGACAAGGACATTTTCCCAGGACTGAAATGAGTTGATAATGCTAGTGGGAATTCTGGGGAGAGTGAATTGGATCTTCTTCTCCCGTAGCCATTTCATTTGGCTGCTTTAGAAACATCAAAGAACCTGGTTGTTTTTATCAGCCTCCTGTCTCCATATGCTACAAACATTCCTGGAAACTGAACAGCTTTGCTCCTGCTAGAATTTCTCCCATCTGCCATGTCCCATGGATACTTTTATAAAGAGAGGCAATCTTCAGGCTCACTGCCTCCTAATCCAATTGCCTTTTGGAGCCAGAAAGGATTTTTTTCCCTTGGGCAAGCATAATGACTGCTTTATATCAAGGAGGATCACTAATTAATAAATAATAATAATTTTACAAGAAAAAAAAAGGGCGTAGGAAACAAAGAGAAAACCCCACATAATTTCAATAAATATTCCTGGTGGGATTCTATCTGGTGAGAGGTTTTAGAGTCCAACTGCCCAAATAAAGGGCAAATAAAGGGTTGCCTACTGCAGGAGTGAAGGAAGGCCAGCGGAGCCTGCATCTGGAGTAGAAAGAAGGGTGAAGTCTTTGCAAGATGTCTAAGCTAGACACTGTTTACAAAACGAAGCAGGCAGTTGAATTTCAAATTAGAAGAGATTTGTCCAAAAGAACCAACCCTCATGTATTTGTTTTGTGGAAAAGGGTAACTTAACCAATAAATCGTGGTGGATTGAGGGAGTGTTGCGAGTCTTTAGTATCTTTGATTTTCTCAATTTTGATTTGGTGTGTGTTCAATTTAGATAGAATACTTCTCAGACCTGGTTTCTAAATACTGTCATTCCATTTTTTCCCCTTGTATTGTTCTATAGTTGATACCGAATGGATCCAGCCACAGGATACAGTCTGAAAGAAGTCCCTATTCTAATGTACTACACGCAGTTGAAGGATTTGCACTGGTGCTGCTGTGTAGTTTCCAAGTTGCTACTCGTAAACTAGCTGTTTTAATCCTCAGAGAGATCCGTGCTTTATTCCTGGCCCTTGGCCAGGCAGAGGTATGACCTGGAACCTTGAATTAAAATTTTCCGAAGATAAAGCTCTGAACTGGTATTGGAGTTGCCATTAAAATTTTCCAAAGATAAAGCTCTGAACTGGTATTGCAGTTGCTATTAACATAATGATTACATTGCAGCAGGTCACTTACCATATAAGAAGGCGTTTGGCCTGAACTTACCATTTTTATTTGCCTGAATATTGCAAGCCTTTGCTTTTACTGGACAGTGTAGCACTAGTGCCCGTCCAAAAATTTCCTCAATTTAAATTGAAAAGTACACAGGTATTTAATATTTTCTTTTGATATTATGTGAATGTGGAAGACACTAAAATATTTTTTACTGGGCGGATCATTTTTGTATTGTCAGCATTATAAATTTGTATTGGAAACAAAACTCATTCCTGTTGCATACCACTCCATAACAAAACACAGCACAAGACACATTTAACATTATTCACATACATTTTCCTTGTATAGTAAAGACGTCCAAGTCTTTTTTTATGGATATAGCAGTATGGAAAGTCATGTTGTATATTGGCAATCGCAGCTCAGTCAGCCATCTGAATGCCTAAGAACACAAATATGTGTGTTCATAGCAAAGGAATGCTTTAATAAACAGTAAGCTAGCTTTTTAGTCTTTTAATGCCAGATATCCAAAGTCTTACGGGATTTTCTGATATGCACTTTTGTTCAGTAAACAGTGAGCTATAACTGCTCATTAACTTCCATTTCAAACCAAAGCCTGGGCTTGGTTCTGAGATGAATACAGAAAAGGCAATATGCATCCATCATGACCAGTCTATCTTTTTAGCTCTTTTAGATTTGTTTCATAATTTTGTTGATAATTCTGTTTCATGTGCTAGAAAAACAAGAAAAGAAGTAATTTGTTAAGGAAAGCAGTTGACTTTTGTTCTCTGTGTTATCCAGGATGATGACAGACCTATGATTGATGTCATGGATCAATTAAGTTCTTCTATTCTTGAAAGTTTTATTCATGTGGCTGTTTCAGATTCAGTAAGTACTGCTTTACTGTTACTGCTTGTGTTTGCAAAGCATATGGACTGAACTTAGTTTGAGTGTTAAAGAGTTTCTATAGGGGAAGGTTTCAACTGTGCTCTTTAATTCCATGCTTTGATTATAGATCATAGCACTTCTTGTCTATGTATGTGGTTTCTGACCAGTACAGCAGGACCGGTGACTTAGCCTTTTTTTTTTCTGTGACATTGGATGCGGCTTGCAGACAGTTGTTACATATTATTTGAGGCATTTAGATTTAGATGAATAATCATAGAATCATAGAATGCTTAAGGTTGGAAGGGACCTCTAGAGATCATCTAGTCCAAGCCCCCTGCACACGCAGGGTCACCTACAGCATGAGGCTCAGGACTGCGTCCAAGCGGGTTTGGAAGATCTCCAGAGAAGGAGACTCCACAACCTCCCTGGGCAGGCTGTTCCAGTGCTCTGTCACCCTCCCTGTTAAGAAATTTTTCCTTAAATTCCTGTGGAACTTTTGGTGTTTCAGTTTGTGGCCGTTTCCTCTAGTTCTGTCGGTGGCCACCACTGAGAAGGGGCCGCCCCATCCTCCTCACTGCCTCCCTTGAGGTCCTTATAGACACTAATGAGGTCTCCTCTCAGCCTTCTCTTCTCGAGAGAAGATTTGGCATATAATAAATATGACAATAAATATGGCATATAATAAATTTGGCATATAATATGCCAAATTGCGCTTTAATTCCACAAGATTGTTTTCTTAAAAAAAATATTTAGATGACAGTAGATAAATGGTTTCGTGATATGATGAGACCCCTACTTGCTCATGAGGGTTGCAGAGCTTGAAGTGGATTAAAACCTTGGTTCAGTGAACTGCTTAAGAGCTTGCATCAATGTTTCAATTCCCTAGACTCATATGCAAATGGCCTGCTGAATTCTGAAGAATGTTATTAATAGCAATGATATTTATTGTGTTGCATTGTCACTCACTGTATTGCATGAGCTAAGATTCTGCTGGTTTGTTCGGACACTGAACTTAAGGACAGTGTATATATGCTACAGACTGCAGCCTGATACAAAAGACAGTGGAGGGGTACAGGCAAGGAGGAGAGCAGAGAGAGCAATGTGACTATACTGGTCAGCATGGCAGGTAGTCATTATAATGCTTAAGGGCAAATTGTTGTCTAAATTGTGCCTAGCAGAGTGAAACGGACTTTTAAGGAGGAACCTGAGGGGAAATAATGACGCAGCTCTTGGTGAAAAGGTGTATTTGGAAAATCGTATAGAAGATGGTCACAGGCCTTGAAAATAAAGATGAATACTGAGGGGGCAACATGGCAGGGAGTAAATTGCTCTGACAGTGATTTTTTAATTTCTCTTTTGCAGACAGCAATCCCTCTAACACACAACGTGGACCTGCAGTGGCTGGTGGAATGGAATGCGGTCCTAGTAAACAGCCATTACGACGTAAAAAGTCCTTCTCACGTGTGGATATTTGCACAGTCGGTCAAAGACCCATGGGTTCTTTGCCTTTTCAGTTTTCTTCGACAAGAAAATTTACCAAAACATTGTCCTACAGCTCTCAGCTATGCTTGGCCATATGCTTTCACTAGGCTACAACTGATAATGCCTCTTGTGGATCCAAAGTAAGTGGCAATCCACAGGCAACTTTAATTTTCATGTAGTTTGCGTGATTTTAACACAAGTTATATTAATCTCCTATTTCAACATTAGTTCGTAAGTCCTGCAGCTCTGCTACCCAAACATTGATTTCTGAGTTTGATAATTGCAGCTTGCAACTCACATTCTTGTTTTTCGCTCTTGATGATTTTTCCATGTATCTTGTCATGTTGATTAGCAATTTTTGTGCTATACAACCTATTTTAAAACATGTCTTTATAAGCATACCTGCCCATCTTTAAAAACATGCATGCCCTTTTAAAAACATTTTAAAATTCTGTGTGATTAAGGTCTGGAACTGATTTAAGAATTCTAATTTATTTGTTTTTAAAATCTAGTATTCCTGTTAATGCAAAGAAAACAAGTACAGCCAGCAGTGGAGACAACTATGTTACCTTGTGGAGAAACTATCTTATTCTCTGTTTTGGAGTAGCAAAACCCAGTATTATGAGCCCAGGACACCTGCGTGCTTCAACACCAGAGATCATGGCTACCACTCCTGATGGCACCGTGAACTATGATAATAAGGTGATGCATCCTGTTTCAAACACATTATTCTGTATCTATCTGGAAAAGTTTTAAACTGTATCTGCATGTGAAATCACATCTTGATTAAGGTATTTCAGGTAGATGACTGTTTTAATTCCCTTGTAGAACACTCCAGTGTATAAAATTACAATGTTATTAAGCAGTAACTAACTGTAAATTTTGGATTTCTGAAAAATTACTGTATGCCTGTAGGACATGGTGGAGTATTATATGAAACATAGTGCCAAGCAGTAGCAGCCTGAGAGGAGCAGTAGCTCCACAAATACAGTTACTAGAATATCTTAATAAATTACAAACTCAGAAAATTGCAATATGCTGAATGAAAGTACAGAGATTCTCAGCTCTGCTTACTTGCTAGACCTGATGTAATTATGATGTATCAGACATCCAGTTAGCCTGAAGTATTAATCCTCATAACTGTAAAATCATTTCATTATGTTTTTTTAAAGTGCATATTAATTCTTCTTACGCTCTGCTTTTTATAAACATTTTTGTTTACTTAATAATCCTGGCAATCCTCACAAATTAAATGATTTTCTTAATATATTTTAGGCTATTGGAACTCCATCGGTTGGTGTTTTGCTAAAGCAGCTAGTGCCTTTGATGAGACTTGAAAGCATAGAAATAACAGAATCACTTGTATTAGGATTTGGAAGAACAAATTCCCTTGTTTTCAGGTACTTCCCTGTATCTCAATGATTTACCTCTAGTTTGAACGGATTACTTTTATTGTAATTCAAATATACTTAATATTTTATTTGTCCTTTGAATTTTTTTATGCAATAAATAAAACATCAATGCTTATCAGAGGAGGCTAGATTTTGTTTAAAAGATTTGTTTTTTTAAATTTAGGGAATTAGTAGAAGAACTTCACCCACTAATGAAAGAAGCCCTAGAAAGAAGACCGGAGGTTAGTTGAGTAAAATAAATGCACTTGTTTGTCTAAACTGCAAAATGAATTTTAAAGTAGTAATTTTATCTCCTTGAAAAATCAAAAATGTTCTTTCGGATTCTAGTAGTCACAAGCTAATCTCTACATAGAATATTTTTTTTTCATAATTGTATATTTGAACAGTACTTCCCATAATTTCATTAAAACTTACTTTAATTTAAGTTTGATCAGTAATACAAAATGTACAATATTGAAATCCTTTCTAAAGAAAAAAGAATGTAGTCAAAAATGGGTCCTTGTCATTGGGAACTTAGAAATATTGAAAACCCACTTGCGCACAGAGCTGGGCTACAAGCATGTTTCACAGAGGTGTTTGAATGAACAAAAATGATTGTTCAAATGATTGATCGATTCAAATGATTGATTGTTCAAATGATTTTTTTTATATGGAGGATCATCTATTTCAATTTCAGCTGACTCCATTCTAAATACAGCAGGTCAACAGTGATAAATTCATGAGAGTTTTCACCTTTCTTATAATATTTACCTTTGTTAGAATAGAAAGCAGTGCTAGAAGGGATCCTATCAGATCCTCCAGTCCATCCAAGAGAGTATCATCTAGTCTTGTCCTGTCCCTAGCAGATGTTGTCTAAACTCTTTTTTAAAATTTCTGATGATAGATTCAGTAGCCCCACTAGGCAGCTGAGTCATAGGATGTGTCAGTGCTGCTAAACAAGAAAGCCATGGGGAGAGATCACCTATTGGGCCTCAGTTGCCACGCTGATCAATTTTTACTTTGCTCTCTGGCCCTGCTTTGGAGCTGGCTGCAAAACAAAACTCTGAGTTGGCTCTGGAGGTAGCTCACTCCCAGGAAAGATCTCCAAAAGCACCAGCCCACTGAGCTCCATCTTCCAAACTACCCTGGCTGCATTTGCTCTCCTCTGTCATACCCCCTCTCCGAGCGTGCAACACTCTTAAGGGCAAGTTGCAAAAGCGCTGCTCTGGCTGCTACACAACTCTCATAGCAGACAGTTCGTGATGAGAAGACATATGATGATACTGCTGTATGGCTTTGCATTGAGTCCTGCTGGGCAGGATGTAGCCAGTTTCCTTGGGGTGAGGCAAGCAATAGAGGCCACTGGGTGGCATGTGCTTTGTAGTTTGGGAGCAGGAACAGGCCCTGACCGTGTAACAGTGCAGACACAGCCGTTGTGTCCATGCCATTCTGCCGCTAAATCTGCCCAGCTGCGTGCCAGGAGCAATGCCACTGCAGTAATACTGTGCTCTGCCCAGGCTAATTTACATGGTTCTTGAGCAACCTCATATTCGTTGCACTCTTCTCCCCATTTTCAGTAAGGTACCCTCATGGTGACCTGGTGTGTTCTTCCTGTCTACTCTGTCATAGTCTTTGGTGCAGAAGCCGTTCAGAGAATGGTGGCTGTGAGGAAGTTAAATCATGGATAGGTGGAAGGAGACATTCAGCTATGTCCAATATGGAAGCAAAAATTAATTCCGTCTGCAGGTAGTGCATCCATGCTAATTATCATGTGAACAGTTCTTGATAACTCTGTGTCTGGCAAGCATCCCCTTCAGTTCTGAAGTCTTCAATTTGGCGATTATTTATTTTTGTACTGAGCAGAAGTAGATTAGTATACACGTTACAGCAACCACTTGCCTCAGCATTTCTTCCTGCACACCCTCAATAAGGACTTGGACTTCAGTGGCCTTTCTGGAGACCTGTATATCCAGTCCCCGCTCTGGAAAGGAACATCCCAAGTGCAAGAGTGCACTGCAGGAGCAAGTGAAACCAGTTGTTTCAGCAGAGAGACCTGAGAGCAAGGGGCAATGACATTACTTCCCTGTTGCTCCTGGTAGTAGTCACACTGTGCAGTCCTGGGCCACCTTTCTGCAAGTAGTGCCACCTGTAAACCCAGGAATGATCGTAGTGGTCCTGTAGCTTCGGAGAACATGGCAGACACCTGCAATAGCATGCACTAGTCCAGCACTCCGGAATTACTTACTGGAACTGACATATGCCGTGACTAGAAAGAGAATTATGAGGACAGCCAAGAACTGCAGGAGTAAACTAATAAGGGCATTACACAAGATGTCCCCGTGGGCACTCGCACCAAACTTGCCTGAGCATGGAGTTTACAGCATCGCCTCTCTGCTGCAGGAGGCAGCTGGGCTCTATAAGTACTGTGTTGCAATAACACTGCATAGCAGGTTAAAACTGCAAGTCTTCTACACGTGCTTCCTGGAATCTCTAACTTATAAAGGGAACCAGCCAGGGCTCTAAATAGGACAAATCAGAGGGCATAAGATTTGAATAAAATCTTGGGTACTGCAGACTGCCCATCGTGGGACAAAATACCAGGGAAAGTATCAGTTTTCTTTTCCCAAGCATCTGCAGAGCCGCACCATTAGGTGAGACCAGCCTTTGATCTGACTTAGTATTGCCTTTCTTATGTCCTTAAAAGGAAAATCGGAGCTTTCTCTGAGCATTTCTTGTTCCAAAGGCAAGTTTTGTTGCTGAGTGCAATGGCACCTTTTCGACCTCGCATGTTTTTTTCTTAGTGGAGATGCAGGATACAAAGCAACGAGTCGTTTCAGCCCTTCAGCAAGGAATAGACCTTGCTACATCCACATTTTTCAAGGGTAAAAGAGGACATATGAAGGAGAGCTTTCTGGAAGACACAATGAACCAACTAATGACAGTGCAGACCTACTCTACAAAGAGTATATTAGCTGTGTGTACGGCCACTGCAGTCAGTGCATCCAACAGCCTTGTACTAGGAAGATGTCTTCAAGTGAGCTGACTTGACTATGAGTGCTAATGTAGCTGCAGCATTACTGAGTTCAAGAATGGCTAAACACTAAAATATTTATGTGAGATCTGACTAGCCATACTGCACTTTATAGTGCCTTACAGTGCCCAGACAAGATAATGTAAAGCTAACATGAATATTGTACTACCTGAAGAAAGCATATTTTTGACAGAAGCCTTGAGTATTAAGTTTTGTCTGCTGTTTCAAGATATCATGTCCATATTTTCAGTGAAGACTAATGTTGCTTTTAGCCATTTGTTGTAAAGGCAAATATCTGCATTGCAGTTTAAGCACAAAATTATTGTAAAATACTCAAATGCAGTCAATTTCCACCATGAAGAAAGTGCTTAGAGTAGACTTCTTAAAATGGACTGCTTTAATTTATAAGTTACTGGTTTTTAATGTATGTACCTATGCATATAAAAAATTGCTTTTTTTTAAAATTCCAAGAACAAGAAACGTCGAGAGCGCCGAGATCTGCTGAGGTTACAGTTACTGCGAATTTTTGAACTACTTGCTGATGCTGGTGTTATAAGTGACAGGTAGGACTATCAGTCATCATAAATATTGATCTTTAAATAAAGTAGTTTTCAGTGTTTACAACACTGAGTTTATATTGGGAATTCTTTTGAAGAATTCTGAAATAGAAATGTTTATGTTTCACCAGAAAGCTTAGTATAAGTGCACTGTCATTCTGTTCTAATGTGCAGTTTCCTTTTTACACCAGTACAAATGGAGCCTTAGAAAGAGATACGTTAGCCCTTGGAGCCTTGTTTTTGGAATATGTTGATCTGACTCGCATGCTTCTGGAGGCTGAAAACGATAAAGAAGTTGAAATTCTTAAGGACATGAGAGCCCATTTCAGTGCAATGATCGCCAACTTGATTCAGTGTGTTCCAGGTATGCTGCAAAATTCTCTCAACATACTATGAAATCGCATTTATTATTTTCTGTAGGAAAGGTGATTTATTATTTCTTCTTTTCTGTTTATTAATGTTTGTGATTTGCGTATGGACAAGATAGTTAAAGTCTACCAAGGGACAGATTAAATTTCTTTAAACCTTGATGAAGCTCGTCATATTCATTTGTAAAAATCTCCTGTTTACAAACTCAACAAAGAAATGATCTGTGACCTCTTAGGGCTTCAGATTTTTTTTTTTCTTTTTTTTTTTTTTGTGACACAAGACCTTGTTTTCTCCCTTTTGACTTCAGTGCTAGACTCTTATAAGTATAGTCAGGCCTTGAAAAATACAGGTAGGTGCAGAAAATGGGAAATGTTTAAAATAGGGGAAAACTTACATGAAGTTTTGAGCAGTTATCCCATTTTATTTGAAACTCCAGCTGTTTTTGCAGAGCAAAGATCAATCTGATTTCATACTCTGTATTTTGTAAGATCATTTCAGAAATGTAAAGCAATTCCATTAACATAAAATACAAAAAAAAAAATGCCTGATTTAAAGGCCTGTGTGTAAATAGTGGAAGATGAAGTAGTCTGTAGCTTACTCAATGCATGTAAATTTGTTATCTCCAGATCATTTATGACAGGTCATAACAGCAGTTGTAACAAGAAATAAGAAAGAATTCAAAAGAATGCAGTAAGGGAATAAAAAATGAAAAATGCCTTAATGAAAATTCCCAGTATGCAAATTGTTGTCAAAGTTGTGCAGTTGCTTTCAGTTGCAAGATACATAAAAATATATGATAAGAGCTAAACAAGATAAGGATAAAAATGGCATCGCTGCCATTCTCAGTTGAGTCAAGAAAAAAATCCACTTTGAGTTAAATGGTGTCAAGTTCTAGCTGCTTTTGATGAACAAAATGCCTTTTGGTGTTCCTTTATTCTTGGATGGTATTCATTAAAAATACAGAATTTCTCTGGTGTTCACTTTGCAGTATTTGCACAGGTTTTCTGCCTTGCACTTCTCACCTCAGACAAGACACGTGGCAAAACAAAAAACTACATGTTTTATGAATTTTACACAACGAAACAGCTATGCTGTGTGTTCTGAGAGGGTGTTGTAATAACTGTCACATTTAAATAATTCAGCCTTCAGTAATTACAGAGATGTACTTTCTGCCAACAAGCCTACTTTAAAATATGCCAATAACTACCCAACCCATAAGATCTAATTCCTTGCAAATAAATGTTTGCTTTGTCAGCATCTACCATCTCCATTCCATTGCTCATGCGTATTGTCTAGTTAGAGTTTGTTGGCTTCCGGCATAGTTTCCAGGAGAAAAATAATAGACCAATATCAATTTGCCACTCTCTTCAATAAACGCCTGATGAGAATACTTGTATAGGTTCTTTTAGATGACCAAAAAGGTAGTAACTTGTTCCGAGTATCTAGGAGCAGCCTGAAAACTCTGCAGAACGTCTCTCCCATGGATTGCACATGATTCCCTTTCTGGCCTGAGAGCCCAGGGGCAGGAGAGTTGCAGTAGTTGGTCACTGGCCTGACCAGGTTCTCAGGAGGAACTGAGGGAGGAACTGGCCCATTTATTGAAAAATATCTTTTGCAGAGAAGGCAATATTAAATTTGGCCTTTGCTCCTTTCGCAGATAGATTTTGTCATTTCTGCTTCATCAGGATTTTTTTTCCTGGCTTTGCTTCAGAGAAGAGCATGATATATCTTGTGTCTATATATCTTGTTTAACATAGGACCCTAATGTCTGTGAGGTTTAGAACTACACCAGATAGTGATTTCTTTGTTGTGTTAGTTCTTCCTCTCAGATGCTTCCATCATGTTTTGTTCAGGGGGTATTAAAACTATTTTTTAAAACACGTCTGATTGTTTTTTTCTCACATGGTGTTAAGAAAATGTTTTCCATTTGCTGAGGTAATTTAGCTATTCAGTAGGTATGCTAGACCTTTGTCATATATAAAATGATTACAAGTTTCTTTTTTTTTTCCTACCTATCACTGTAGCATAACACATACTGTTTCAGCTTGCATTTAAAGCACTGAAAAAGACAAATGATTGCCATAAACAGAATACACGAGTTAGTGATCCTGTAAGCTTGATTCTCCATTTGGCTTATTGCATACTGTTTCTAAATTCAGATGTATTTTTCATGTAAACACACTGTTTCAGAATTTAAGGGTCTTGGAGACCTTTAGATGTGAGATTTAAAGACAGGCCCATAGATATTTTGGAGTAATTGTATCCTGAACACTTAAGAAAAAACAGACGTTAGGAAATGTCTACATGTAAACATTTGAAGTTAATATGCTATCATGTCTGTCACATGACTTTATTTAACAGTAACAAAACCCAACTATTTCTATTTCTGTTCACATAGTTCACCACAGAAGATTTCTCTTCCCTCAGCAGAGCTTGAGACATCACCTATTCATCTTGTTCAGCCAGTGGGCAGGACCTTTCAGTATTATGTTCACACCACTGGACCGCTACAGTGACAGAAATCATCAGATTACAAGATACCAGTATTGCGCATTAAAGGTATTAAAATTCATGTGTTAAAATCAGTAGTGCCAATTCGACTATAAAAATGAAAATAATCGTGGTTTTTATTGCTTTTTATTTCACAGTAATTTGAATTAGCAACCTTAATGCAAACCCCTGCACTCACTTGTATATATGTATATAATAAGATGTAACAGTATCAACCACTGAGGTTATATATATTTTTTGTGCAGGCCTAAAATTAAACACAGTGTCAGTTTAGTATCACATGCATATCTCAGGACTGTCTCCCACGCTTGCCTAGGGACATGCTCAGTAATATTAAAATGCTTTTGCAGCATTAGCAGTTGTGCCTCCCCCGTGTAAGCAAGCTGGGAAAATAATAGCCTATATCCTTACATAAGCATCATCACTTGATATCAAACAATTTTAAGTTTTCCAGAGAGATATTATTAAAACATATATTTAATTGTGTTTATAGCCTCGTTTACAAAGACTGTAAAATGGTTAAATTTATTTTGAAGGATGGGGAAACTGTGCTATAGTATTCCTACCAAAATGCTTAAACTCAATATTATCTTAAAGTCGAGTAATATCAACAATTCTTGAAATCAGAGAAAACCAGCTAGGACCGTTTTCACCATAATTTCTTCAAAAATAAAATCATACATCAGTCTTTTTAGCCCAGTTCATCTGGACCCAAGTCATTCTGAAAAATTCATTCACAATGTTAATTTTTATGTAACTGAAGTTCCTCCTATTTCCAGGCCATGTCGGCTGTGCTCTGCTGTGGACCAGTATTTGACAATGTTGGTCTTTCCCCTGATGGTTATCTGTACAAATGGCTTGATAACATTCTGGCCTGTCAGGATTTACGGGTAAGTACCCATCAAAAATGCAACACAGATAATTTTAAACTCTGCACTGAGTTTGTGCAGTAGGAATTGTGATCATATACGCTCTACTTTGAGCAGGAAACAATAGGACTTTTTTATGCCAGGCTCTAATACAGAAGTATAATGAATTAAAGAAGTGTTTAAATAGTAAAAAATATATATATTATTTCTGGATGTATAATTCATTTAGACAATAAATTAAAAATCTCCTTGTGGCTCAGATTTTTTGCAGCAGTGATTTCGGTTTTTTGTTTGCTGCTAAATGAAAGATTAAAGACAACATGAGCTAAAAAATGTTTGTATTTCTGTTTGGAGTACTCCCACCCACCTGCTTCAATTTTCTGTGGAATAAGAATGTAAAGTGACTTCCTGCTTAGTATCATAGATGCTGGTGAAACAAATCTGAGTGAGTGAAAGAGAGTGGGTTGGTCTTCCAAAGAAGACAAGATGATAAATGATTTAGAAGAAGAAGTTTTTAAAAAAAAAAAAAATCACATAATAGATTATTCTTGCATTTTTCTTTTCCGTTTCTGCAAAGATGGCTTTTTCTATTGGCCTTTTAACTACCCAATAATATTTCTGTTTTAATCACTGGTTGGAGCACCTATTTGTACTCTTTGCCTGCATACGAACAGATTACCAATCCAGTCCTTTGATTCTCTGGTTTTGTTGTTTAATCAATGATGTTTCCATTTGTGGCACATCGTACTTTGTCCTGCTATTGCCTCTTCAAGCCCCATCCAAGCACATGGGATTTTGCTAGAAAAAGTGCAGACAACAAAGCTTGAAGGCTTGTGGAGTAGCTACGGGATATTAACAGTAGAAATGGTATTTTTTTTAGGAAAAAAAAATTGGACAAATTAGAGGAAAGAAAGGATGGCTACAGTGATAATCTGTTGGAAGTTAGATAAGATTTAGGTGTGCTGGTAGAGGCAGAGCTATAGAGATGTGTAAGAGTGTTATGTTGAAGTGAAGTTCTTGTGGATGTGAGAATAAAATGCCGTGAACAATGAAGTAGAAAAAGTTATACGCTTCCTCCTGACACGTTTTCATTATTGTCATTAAGGATCATATTTTCCTAATTGATCAGTAATGCACTCCATGCATAAAGTAACTGAGGACGAAATGTATCTTTTTTAGCTTCTCATGTTGAAATGCAAAGTCTGTATGTAAAAGGTAAAATTTGTTTGTCATAAACTAATCTCTGCAATTAAAGATTAATCTCTGTAATTAAGGACTGAGAGAGGGATCCTATCAGTCCATTAACATGAAATATCATTTGCAGTCTTTACAAGGTGTTAATTACTGTTGGTGTCAGAATCTTGTTAAGCCCTAGTGTTTGGTGTCACTGCTCTCCTCAGCTGAAGGATCACAAAGACAAGCCTTAAGTAGGGGGGTTGTTGCAGTGGTGATCCCAGGATTAGGTGGGACAAGATCTGCAGAGAGGGGTAACACCCCTCTTAGATCATCTGATGTAGTTGGATTCAAATTTTCAGACCACAGGCCTGCAAAATATATTGGTTCTCTTTGCCTGCCTTGCTTGTGTTAGTCAAAGGAATTATAAAGATGAAAGCATGTGACTTTGTGGAACTCAAGTGAAGTAGGAAATAAACATTTAACAAACTGGTTAACTAATACACATGGATGTTGTCCAAGAACATCTGTGAAATATGCCTTAGAACTAACTTTTCTAATGATTCTGTTTTACATGCTTAATTTTGGAAACTGCTCTTGAAAACAAATTTCATTTCTGTAGTCTTTGCACAGAGAGATTTGTTTGAAGTGATGAATATTGAAAACTGAGTTACTGTTCAATTGTCCTCACTAGAAATTTTTTAATGTAAATTTTCCAATTTCTTTTCACTTATTCTCAGTACTGAAATTTTACATTACATTTTACATTATGAAATTTACATTTCATATCAAAGAATTGCAGAGAATGAACATTTCTGATTTTTCCAATCATGTTTCCACATGTACATGTATTTTCAGGTTCATCAACTTGGATGTGAAGTTGTAGTCCTCTTACTTGAATTGAATCCAGACCAAATCAATCTCTTCAACTGGGCGATAGATCGATGTTACACAGGATCCTACCAGCTTGCTTCTGGATGTTTCAAAGCTATTGCAACTGTGTGTGGAAGCAGGTATGAAATAACCTGTAATTAGATTTAGGTTATATGTTACTCAGTGTGAAAAAAAAGCAAATCTGTTATTTCTGAAACAGTTCTAAGTGATCATTAGGTTTTATATTACTGCCATGTTCTAATATAAACATTTTGAAATGATTTCTGAATTATCAAATAATGTGGGAACCTACTTGTTCTTGTTTACTGTTCTGGTCTGGAGTCTGACATGAAGGAGTGAAGGGAAAAAAATACTTGTGAGTGAAGGGAGAAGGGAGGAGCATGCATAGCCGGTCAGGATATAGACCTGGAACATCCACTGAGAAAGTCATCTCTGCACATTAGCAGACCACAGGAGAAGGGGACTGAGGATGAGTGTTGGTACAGTGATGGCGTGTGCTGTCTCTGCAGATACACTCGCCTTATAGTCCTAGCAGCAGCAGCAGGATGACCGAAAGAGTCACATCGAGAAGACCAGTGATCAGACAAGCTGACGACCAGCTCAGCTGCTTAAATATTTTTAAGTGCAAAGGAGTTTTTTTTTCTAATTGGCTTTGATCTGATTTGGTTACCTTCTCTTCTGTAGACTGATGGCATCACCGATACTGGTATACACAAGCTACAGCAAGACATAAAGCAAAATTACTGCTTTTGTGTCAAGCTGTCATAAAACATTTTTTTGTATCTTTTCAAGACCAAAGTTCTAGAGAAATTCTATGGTAGTCTAAAAACAGAATATAATTAACATCTGATTAAAAAGTTGAAATGAGCCCAAAAAAATAAGTGTTCTTGACAAAAGCATAATTTGGCAAGATGTCTAATCAGCATAGTTCAACAGAGAATTATGTACAATATATCAAATCGAAACAAGGAAGCATTTTAGAATTTATCCATAAAAAACATTATTTTGTGCTTCCAGCAACAGCTGGAACTATACACTGCATTATACTGAGATTTTAAAAGTATGAATGAAATGTTGTGTTTGAAAATTCAGTTACTTTAAGTTATAGTAGATCTTCAACTAATCACTGCTCTTGTAGCTGTAGATTTGTATAATAAAAATCTATAAAAATGTATTATCTAAGGGTTTTTTTTACATTTTTTCAAGAAATATCATCAAATACTTTATACGGTTTCAAACTCCATGGGAACACTATTACACGCAGATAACAGTTTGGCCTATGCCATGAGCAATTTGAGGTAAATGGGAACAGTAAAACATATCTCAGTTAATTGAAACTTTTATCTGAAGGCAAAAGTGTAAATTCTCCACTTCAGTATTTAAGGGACATAAACAAGGCATAACTGCCAACACTACATGCAGGATGGATGTACCAAGATCTTGATTTGTATCCCTGAGAAAAATTAAAGAACTTTTTTAACTATACAGAAATTACTGTATGTTCAGTTTCTTGGAAAAAGAAAGGTCATTTACTTAGAGGCCTGAGAAGGGACTAAATATTCCCCAAGTAGAAACACAAATGTATAAATATTGACCATATCCTTTCAAATAGTTTTTCATTCATAGGAAGATGCCTGCAACAAAAGCTCTCTTTTTTTATTTACTTTTACTTGTCAGCTACTTTACTGAGTTCTTTTCTGTAGGCAAGTCTTTTTTTTTTTCAATTTTGAATCCATGCATACTATAATTTATCTTCTAATGAGACCTTTTTAAATTCAGTCTTTATTTTTTTCATTTGTTTTATCTATATATTTTAGGGAGCTGCTTGGTGGAATTGGCAGTTGGGGATTTTTTGAGAGGGGAGATTGAATTTTTTAAGCTCAATGGAAGGACAGAGAGGCAGGTGTAGAGCAGGAATATACTTGGAATTACCAAAAAATGCCTTATACCATGCATGTATTGGCCACATTTTTAACACTACAGTATCCAAACAGGCATTCTGTATCAATTCTGGAGCACTGTGGTCAAATCTAGGGTGAGAAATTGAGGATTTGTAAGTCAAGCATATGTTTAGAAATCATCGTGAAAAAAAAAGTGGAAGCTTGATTAATAAAAAGTGAAATGATGTGACAAGGAATTACTTTTCTATCAATAATCTCATCAAATTTACTTTAATCAATTTGTACTTACAGTAAACTGACTTTATAGAGTAGGCGACATTTTTAAGCAGCCTTTTTGTTTATACTTTAAAGACAATTTTGATAGAACTATGTAAGAAGGTATGCTGGAGATACAGTTTTTTTTCTCTGAAGACACCATTTTAAACTGCAGCTTGATTTGAAAAGAACTTTATCCCTGGAAATTCTCTATTGTTATCCATCTTCTCACACGGGTACTGGCTTATTCTATAAGCACTTTCTGTTATAAATTAAAGTGAGTTGATAGATAGAGACTCAGGTATTGCATGTCTCGCTGTGGGCTACTCAGTGCATTCTTAAGCGTTGGTCTAAAGGTATTTATAAATAATCCCTTCTTTCTTCTCATTCAACAGAAAGTCCTTTAATCAGGCAGCCTGCATTCATCAGAGCTCCCATTCCCATATTTTGGTGATAGAAGAGAGAAAAGAAAGATAACATTCTCTTTTGACCATATTACGCAGTAAATCAGAGTGAATATAATCTGCATTCCTCACCAACATTCACAAAAATGTACTGTTTATTCTTCTAGGAACTATCCTTTTGATATAGTGACGCTTTTAAACTTGGTGCTGTTCAAGGCGTCTGATACCAACAGGGAGATTTATGAAATTTCCATGCAACTTATGCAGGCATGTATCAGTTCCTTTTTTAAAATGACCCTCCTATTTTAGTTTTCTTTTTCCTGTGGACTTCTGATAAAGTGCTGTTTATTTACATTTCAGTTTTGCTTTAAAGTTAAAAATTGCTTTTGTCTTGGCTGTAATGAGAATATTTGTTTTAAAAAATGGAAAAAGATTAGTTACGATGTTTTAAATTTGGAGAGTTTACATAAAAGCATATAGATCATTCTCTGATACCAAAAGTTGAAATACTGATATTCTCTGAATTAATGAGTTTTATTATCTTATTACATGTTTTTCTTCTCTTTCATAGATCCTTGAATCAAAGCTTTTTGTTTATTCAAAAAAAGTAGCTGAGCAAAGACCAGGCAGTATCTTGTATGGTACACATGGTCCATTGCCACCGCTTTATAGTGTCTCACTTGCCCTTCTTTCATATGAACTAGCAAGGATGTATCCTGAACTTACCCTTCCACTTTTTTCAGGTATCTATATCTGTTTGGCTTAGTATCTGTTTTTTGGTGTTTTTTTTTTTTTTTTTTTAATGAATCACAGACTGTTTAGAGATTTCCATTTGTAAATAACAATTCCGTTTATAAGTGTAACTTGATTTTATTCTGGTTCAAATCAAACTTGCAAATGCATGAGAATGAATACAATGATATGAATACAAAAAGATACGAATACAAAAAATAGAATAGTTATTTAAAAATTTGAGCAGTCCATGCCGCTTGTGTCATATTAGGATATTTTCAAGATGGCAGGGTCGCTAGATAAGTTAAAATGACATTTGCCAACTGTGTTGTAATGGATTCTCATGTTAAGCACAGTGATTCTTCTCATCCATATATTTATAAAGTTGACACGTGTGAGGATAGAAATCTTCGTTTTATAGACGTGACTTTATATTTGGCAAGTTTGTTTGTGTATTTGCCTGTCTCCCATCTTAACAGTGATTCAAATGACTCAATCAGGGATCTGGACCTTTTGTTATTTGCCACATCTGTAAGTCATTTCTATCATTTTAAAAATTTATCAAAAGTGCTTTTTTGTCATGGTTACTGAAAAAAAAGTGTTAAATATCACAGGGCCCAGAATCAGACTTGTGGGAACACCATTCAAAATATGCCAACTCTGAGATCAGTCCTGGGAACAATTACATTTTGAGTCCTGTCTGTTTTAATCCATCTAATGTATTGCTCTAGTTTTTAAATAACAGAATGCTGTGTCTGTAATCGTGAGAAATTTTAGTGGCTTTTAAAAACCCTTTGTGTTATTCCAGAGCTGTTTTTACTCAGTCTGTAGGGGCTGGAACTAGACTAAAGGAATGATACCTTATCCACTTCCGAGTGCCTAAGATAGCATGGGTTAGAAATAACTGGCATAGGAAAATTCTGATGGCTCATTTATCTTAAAGAGTAAATGTTGGTCATTATTACTGTTATCATCTATTTATGTGATGCCTATGTCATTTAATAGAACTGATATACACAGACTACATCAGAGTCCATTCTATACATCTAGCACCATAAGGAGAGATAAGAACAGTCCATGTTTTTTGACAGCCAGCTATGAGGAAAGAAAGGAAATGTTAAGTGTAGTGATTTTACAGAAGAATAATTCTGGTAAAGAAAGTTAACATGGTTCACCTTTCAGGAAGGCTTTTTTTGTGTTTCTTATCCCAGATTTTCCAACTCCCTCTCACTTCTAGTACAACTCCTTTTCTACAAACTCTATAGCAGCCACCTTTGAATTTGTAGGCCTCCCTATTAGGAATAAAACTCCTAATACCTGCAAGTTTTTTGTGGTTGTTGTTTTGTTTTAATCAATATAATACATGTCTTAAAATTTAAACTATAGCTTAAAAATATGGAGGCTAGTGGGACACTTGTAATTTTGCAGAACACTTTTGTGAAATACTAGAAACAGCAATACTAGAAAGCCCTTGAAATACTAGAGCAGCAGCCAGTAACTTCCCTATCCCTTTCCTATTTCCTCAGTCTGTTCACTTAATATATGATAATGGTATGGTAATAAGGGGCAACTTTCTGTTCTAAGCTCAAATATGTGAGTTGTTTTAGACAGAAGACATGACTAATTTGTTGTTGTTGTTAAGTATTAGCTGAACATTAATTTAGTGTTCCTTTTCATGAAACTTAATATGTACTTTTGTACTCCTTTGTTTTATAAAATATAAGCCATTAAGTGGTCAAATAGAAATGACAGAAATATAATTTAAACAATGTAAATAGGCTTTCCTATGTAAACTGGCACTTCGCCATTTTAATTTTACTATTGTAGAGGTAAGCCAGCGATTCCCAACAACTCATCCAAATGGAAGACAGATCATGCTTACCTATCTGCTGCCGTGGCTTCATAATATTGAACTTGTAGACAACAGACTGCTCCTGCCTGGTTCAAGCCCTACCACTCCAGAAGACGAAGTAAAAGACAAGGATGGGGAAGTAGCAGTTACAAGTGGGTTAAAAGGCAATGGCTGGGGCTCTCCTGAAGCCACATCACTGGTTCTTAATAATCTCATGTACATGACAGCCAAGGTAAGCAAAAACAAACAAACAAACCAAAAACTCCGCAAAAGTAAATAATTTCTCCAAGCTTCAGAGGCAAAATGCACCTAGGTTGCTTCCATTTGAAACAGAAAGTTGGCACTGGAATAGTCTGTGCTAATCAGACACAATCCCTTTTTTAAAGAAGTTCCTTCATCTTTTCTTTTAACAACGATGCTATTCGTTTTCAAAACGTGATCAAAGAAAGCAGTATTCTAGCCTTATTAAAAAACTTAATGCCTAGCATTAACCATCAGCATTAGTCATGGAGGAAATAGGTTCAGTTCCCTCCTGTATCACTTCCCAGGACAGCACCACATACAGTAGATGAAAATTCATTCTGGGATGCGAATGAGCATCTGGAATTTGTCCTGATCAAGCTCTTTTAGTTTCTAGGAGATACTTAAATATTCATTAGGCTAGAGAGAGAGACAAAGCCAAATCAGTATGAATTTCTAAGGTACTAGTTAAAGTATTCTTCTTTTGAAAGGGCCTTCCTTTTCACACATCCTCCCCCTTTCGTACATCCCAGGTCTTGCTAGAGGATTGTGAATTCACTTTTTTCGTGACATTTTCATGTAAAATACCCAAACAGCTGATGAAGGAGATATTGGAATCCAGCATTTCCTTCTTTTTGCTGAGTTACAACCTAGCAGATTAATGTTTTTGCCAAATCCAATGGCTGTGTCTAAACTGCTAGAAACATTAACTCTGGAAAGTAATCCCTAGTCTCTGTCATACGAAACAATGGCTCGTGTCTCCTATCCTGCTCTGGGTTGATCCCCCGTAGAGTAGAAGGTCTGCATCCGTGATACGGTGCAGCTACCTCCAGATCTCTTCTTTGCTTAATACTGTGGCCCTGTTGCTAAAACAGAATTATTATTTTCTGTGCCATTTTTCATATGAGTATGTCTTAAGTAACCTGGGAGTTATGCGGCAGCCCGCCAAAATGCTTTTTTTTTCTGCGTGAGATGGGAGATACTTATTGCTTCTCCAGAGGTGTTGTAACACTGAAGGTAACTGTAGCTTTACATAGCAAACAGAACGAGCTGAATTCAGGACTCACTGGATGAATGCACTAACCATTAAATGACTGGATAAAAAGGAGGTGGTTCTACAACCAGGCCTTACAAAAGACAGCAAAAACTGCTGCTTTCCAACAGGGAAGCAAGAGACTGTCTAATTCTTCACTCTGATAGGATTTAAGCAGGAGAGAGGTACTGAGTTGCTCAGTCCTGTGAAGACTGAGGCACTTTGGCACAGATATGCAGAAGGAAAACTTTGATCATTTGAACAACTGTATAGAAGAAATCCAACATACTGTTGGATTTCACCTTTTGGACTTACCTGCCTGAGCATTTTATTTTGTGATTTTGTATTCTTGTGGATCAGAACCATAATATTATTAAATAGAATTTATGCTTCAAAATATGTCACACTGTTTTTGCAAATTTTGCTTTGTCATTTACTACAGCATTTTGCTGCGGGTTTCGCCAAGAATAGTGTTCTGGAAGAATATGCCTTTGTTACAAAGGTCTACACACTTATCTTCAGTGTACATGTCAGAAAATGATTGCTTATGTTCTTTTGCAGTATGGAGATGAAATTCCCGGATCAGAAATGGAAAATGTCTGGAATGCTTTGGCCAACAATGAGAAATGGAGCAACAACCTTAGGATAACACTGCAGTTTCTCATAAGTTTGTGTGGGGTTAGCAGTGATACCATCCTCCTCCCTTATGTAAGTGTTTGCATTGTATTATATTTATTTTTCATAGCATGTTTTTTAGTGAAGAAAACATACTACCTAAGGAAAAGGAATTTCTGTTTTAAAAAAAAAAGTGCTTACATATTCCCTAACACACTGTACAAAAGTAGATCAGCTCTAGGGAATAAATGGGCCCGAAAACTGAAAGTCAAGAAAGGAAATAAGGGATGAGAATCTCAATCTCTGCTGCTGGAGTGCACAACTCATTTCAAGCAAGAGCTGTGCTCCACTCTTTCAAAGAGTAGTTTGTTTGTCTGTTTAAGTAACCAGTAAAGCAGTAACAAGGCCTGAAAGTAAATTGACTCAATCAATGGTAAAAAACAGTTGCAATATTTTTTCCATGTGAGATTGGCTTAAAAATAAATAATTTTATAGCTATAATAGTTTATTGAAAAGATAGAGTGGCTCTTTAGACTTTAAAAAACTTGAAAGCTTGAATGAAAAGATGAAGAGAAGTAAAAATGCTAAATGCCTGTCATTTTTATTTTTCTCAGTAGGTATTTAGTTCACACAACTGTTAGATCAATTTTGAAAGGCCTTAAAAAAGTGAAAGTTACTTGGTGAAGGGGACATATCATGCCATCATTTTATTAATGATTATCAGTTGTAAAGATTTAGGTGTTACTTCAGCAAGACACATAATTTTAAGAAAGTGCAACCTTATCTTCTCTAGCAGTCCAGGGCTTTCTGTGGGACATCTTAAGAAAAGCAAGAGCCTCCGTAAGCTTCTTAGCATAACAACTTTTTCTTCTACACGGCTGTGATGAGTTATATAACTGTTCCTGTAATGGGCAAGTCAGACTGTGCAGGATATTGTTATTATTCAAGTTAAAATAAAATCAGAGCTGTCTGAGAAAAGCAAGATAATCCCATTCCCATGTGCCTTACTGCTCTGTTGCTATGAGGAACAGAGTCTAAATTTAGCAAATTTTCCAGCACAATTACAATATGCTGCATTATTAGTTAGTCTCTTTCTATTGATTTCCAGGACATAAGTTAGAAATGAATATTAATGTGAATAAACTTACCTGAAAAGCCTCATAAATGTTCTTTGTTTACAGTTGCTAAAACAACACCATGCCTTGAAGTGTTTGTGATGACTTCTTGGCATAATAGCAACTACGGAAAAATCATTAAAAAATCACAAGATATTGTTATTATGTCATAGATGTCTTCTTGGTTTCCGATAATTTTAGATGTCTTCTTGGTTTCCGATAATTTTAAACATTTACTGTGGTAGATTAGGCTCTGCATATGTAATGAAGCCAGTGGTGCTGAACTAATCCAAAGAGGAACAATTTAAAAGTGGAATTGCCGTAAGAATAAGCTCAAGGTTCATGTAGGAGCACAAAGGATCTGATGCCAAATATCTTGAGGGGTGTGAAGATCTGTCCATCAGTTGTGGAGTGTGGTGAGGGTTCTGAATTCAGCGGTGACCCTGCTTTGAGTGGGAGGTTAGATGGGAGACCTCTTGGGTCCCTTCCAGACAGAGCGATTCTGCACTGTCTGACAGGCTTGGGATCGGGGCCAAAGGGATCATCAGGAAGAGCCGACATTGTTGGCATAGAACATGTCAAACTCAAAGAGAAGAGACAAGAGCTGATGTATTTCTGACAGCCTACGAAGGAACAGAGGCAGTTTCTAAGAGAAAGAAGTGTTGTGCTTGGTATATGTTCCCACCCCCAGATTAGAAATGCCCGACAATCCTCCCTGCTCTTTCTTGAGAGCCTCTCACATACCACAGTCCCCAGTTGCCCTTTCCGCATGCCTGCCAACCCTGATCCTCCAACTCCTTTTTCAGATCTCATGCCATGGCAAGCTCTGAGCAGCCTCCCTCAGCCCCCTTACTCCTCGCAACACTTCTTTCTTCAATTTCTTTCCCATCCACCTGGCCTCAAAGCCTCATGGCACTACTCCCATTCCTCCCCAGCATCTCTAGCCCTGTCCTCTCCAGGACTCTTACTCCTGGAGTTTGGAGCATCCCACTCGCCTGTGGGGCTGTTCTGCTCTCCCTCCCAGGCTTCTGGTGGCTGCTGAAGGCAGTCGCGTCTTCATCGGTGACTTTAGCCGACCGGCTTCATCTGTTTTCTTCAACACAGTTAGCCTGTGTTCTGCAATATTGACTGAAAAATGGAATTCTCAGATTTTAAAAAATCTGAAAAAAAACCTGTCTTACATAATAACTTATAGCTTGACTGTGCCTGAGTCAACTTTGTTATCTTTGTCTAGAGTACAAAAAAATGCTGGTCTTATCATGTGGATGTGTTCAGTGTTTTGGTGATGCTCTGGCGTTTCCAGATAAGAAATCTTACCCAACTCTATTAACTATGGAAGACTGCTGATACCTTAAACATTCAATTATCATGTAGATAATATATACTAAAATATAAAGATAATTCAGTAAAGATAATTCAAACAAGTTATCCGCACTTTACCAGCTCACCTGGACTCAAAACACCATGAAGTTACAAGATGGCCCGTTTGTCCTTTCCGTTTTTGGTTTTTTTTTTTTTTTTTTTCTTTCTTTTTTTTTAGCCATTGTAGCCCCAGGCAGTCACCAGCTGCTCTGTACTCTCAGCCATCTGTTTTGCCTGTGTGAGCCCAAGCCAACAGCATGTCTTGACTGACGGGCTTTTTATTTTTTTTCAAGTGGTTCAATTCTTTGGTTGGTCTTTTATACTTACATTTTCCTTAAGTGCTTTTTTTCCAAGTACCCCAGTGTAAATTGCTTAACTGCCCTTTCTTTCACGTATGGATTGAGAGGTATCCTAGAATATTTGCAGTTCAGAACCACCTTCATTGTAGGCTTTCACTGTAGAGGCTGAGACCCCTCCTGGGGTGCAAGCAGTTGGAAGAGTCGTTGGAAGTACAACGAGAAACAAATCTCTGAAAAACAGGGGAGTTTTATCGGGAAAGTCCCTGGGGAATTGTTAGCCAGCAGAGTAAAAGACATTTTGAATGTGTGTATTTTCTTGACTTAAAAAAAAAAAAAAGAAAAGAAAAAAAAGATTAGGGCCAGGGGAGTGGGGGAGAGAAGCCGTCAAAAAGTAATCTTAATAGAGGTATTTAAGACTGTAAGAACAGCAGTTTCACAGCTCAGTGCAATTTATTAGCTCCACTAGAGCTCTAGCATCTGCTCAAGAAGAACTGGCAAGCTCCAGCAGTTTGGAAATAAAAAAAAAAAAAAAAAAAAAAAAAAAAAAAAAAGGAGGGATATCTTTGCATTCAGTAACCATCTTTTTTTTTTCTCGATAATTTTAATGTAATTTGATCTGAATATCTCAACAGTGTTCATTCTTGTGTAGATATGGTAAGGTTTGAGGTCTTGTTATGGTCCACTTTTTTTTTTTTTTAATTTTTATAAATAACACTGACTGTCAGACGTTTTGAAATCAGTATTCAATATGCATGAAGTCTGCATGCATAATTGCTTTGCCTTTTTCTCTGTGCTATTGCTTTGATTACAGATGTAAATAACTACTGAGAGCCTGACCTGTTCTTTGTGGATGCAGCTATCTGCCTTTCACATCAATAATATCTGGAAATATAAGCATGATGTTTTGGATAGCTCAGACTTTCTAGATGAGAAATTTGCTCTATGCAAGAAAGCAAGATTCCTCTTCAGTGGAAATTACATATTCGAACTATAAAATCCCTGTGTGTGATTCAGAGATAATTATGATATCCTGAAATTTATGCATCCAAACAGCTGATTTGAGAATAGTACGCAAAAACTTTGGGGCAATTAGATTACACATTTGTTGTGTTGGGAAGGGATCTTTAGGACAAAAAGAGCAGTTCTATCTTTGTATGAACATGGATGTGTTTCTGTGTTGCTGGATTATCTGTCCAGGAGCAGCACTGGCATCTTTGCAGCACTGCAGTGTAACATGCATTGATTTCTTTGGAACATCACTTTGGAATGATGAGATGGAGAGATGAATAACTGTTGTTTTCTTCTTTAGATCAAAAAGGTTGCAATATATCTGTGTCGCAACAACACTATTCAGACAATGGAAGAGCTTCTTTTCGAACTGCAGCAAACCGACCCAGTGAACCCAATTGTCCAGCATTGTGATAACCCTCCATTTTACCGTTTTGCTGCCAGTAACAAAGCTTCAGCTGCTGCTTCTGGTATGATCTAAATATATTTTTTTGAATATGATCTCCTGATCTTGCCAGTATTCATCTCTTGAAAATAGATCTCTTTTAGTTACTTGCAGGTATAAAGGTCAAGTTCAAGGGTTTATTTCACATCTAAGTCCTTTATGCCTACTGCTGTGTAAGTTTCATAAGAGTATGCTCAATTCTCACCACCAATTTAATAGGATACTAGCAATGTATGATGCTGTTCAGACCTCATACGAGGTAGTTCTTCCATCACTAGTTTCTGAGAACAGCAGGCATCACTGCTGCTGTCATCGCAGCAGAGACACTCCAAGAGCAGGGCTTGCTGAAACCTGAAAGCTTCAACTTTGTGGCCATTCTGCTTTCAAAAGTCTAGTGCTACTTTCAAGCTGAGGCAGTCAAAGATAAATAACAGACATCAGGACAACAGGACCAAGTTCAGTCCTGTGAATGTTTTGCCAAATTCTTGACAAACAATCAGTTAGGCCACCAAGACTGAGTTTAGTGCATTGTTACATTAATCTATCCCTTAAAGCATTGAGGGATACTTTGTGTCCACGAAAGAAAATAAAGTCATGAGCTTTTAAACCCACTTGGATGCAGTCCTGTGCCACGTGCTCTAGGTGACCCTGCGTGTTCAGGGGGACTGGACTAGATGATCTCTAGAGGGCCCTTCCAACCTTAAGGATTCTGTGATTCTGTGATTGCTTTGCAAATATTATGTGCTGCATAAAATGGAAATGTTTACTCCATCTCATCTGCAGGAACCACCTCTAGCAGTAACACTGTTGTAGCTGGCCAGGATAGTTTTCCTGATGCGGAGGAGAACAGAATGGTGAAAGAGACTGATGAAAGGTTTGTCTTTTTTTTTTAATGTGTATTTTCCCAGACTAAGGGCGAGATCTTGAGCGGTATTTATTATCCAAACTGCAGTGAGATGTGAGGAGTTCTGGTGATCATATGGATCCTGAGCATCATTTCTGTCCCAATAGGATAGTTTTAAAAGAAATTAAAAAAAAAAAAAAGCTAGCCACATGATTCTAGCTCTAAAATGCTGTTTATTAATACACTGCAGAGCATATCTCCGAAACCTTCACTCAATGAATCTTGCAAAGTAGGTGATTTTTTGTAGGAATAACCTAAAAAGAAAAAAGAAGACTGAAAGTCTTAGTGATAAGCATGGTTTCAAAATCTGAAAGTGATGATTTTGAAATATACACAAATATACTTAAAAAGAGAATAAAGCATTTTTATTCTGGACCACTTTTTTATTTTTCATTGCATAAGTGTTTAAGGCTATAAAATTCTAACTTTGCTTCTTTTTTTTTCCTTTTTAGTTGTGTTTCGGATAAGTTGAGCAAACTTCATCTCCTGATATACTTTAAATCTAACCATGCTTTCAGAGTTTCTTACATTACATAAATCTTACATGCAACACAAAGAAGTTTTTTGGCAATCAAATCTGCCAGAGACCATATGATAAAAATGAAAGGGAGGTGTTGGTATTCCTGATTCCTAGGAAGAGGAAGCTCCTCAGAAAAGTTGCTCAGAAAAAAAAAAGCAAAATAATTTATTAGAATTCATTACTGGCATTTACATTATCAGAGGCAGTAGATGCCTTAAGTGCTCCTGTACTTCAAAACCAATGTGTTGATATTAGAGTGATCTTTTAATATTGATCTTGTGGGCCAAGATATATCTTGTGGGCCAAGATATATTAAATAATGATTACAGAAAGCGATAGGTGGTTAACCAGTTATTCTCGTAAATGTAGGCATTTTTTGGAATAATATATCAGAAGGAAATGTCATGTAGAATAAAAGGTTGAAAAGCTTTTAAACTACCTCCAAGTGATCTGGAAAATTTTTGTGCAAGCTTAGCATTATTGGATTGCAGCATAGATTTATAGGTAATATTGCATTAACTTTTTTGGTAATATTTAATTTTTTAACAACTAGTATATCACCTTCTGTAGTGACAGTCATGTTTGCTGTATGAGTGTATATGCTACACAGTGCTTTTACAAAGTATTTCTTATTTAAAAAGCCTATCCTGCTCTGAAGTAATTTTTTTGGCCTATATTCCTCACCTGTTTCATACAGGTTAGAATTTGTCTCTAGATAATTCTTGGTATTTTTTTCCCATGACTTTATTCTTCTTTCATCTTCCTGGTCTTTTTAGGTATGCCACATAAGCATATCAGTAATTGTCAGTTTATACACATATATTAAGGGAATATATTTAAATATATTAAGGGAATCAGGTGCTTTAAAGACAGAAAATAGCAGAATTAAGGTGATTCATGATGCCTTTATGTCACCTCCTTATGAATTTATTGTGTACTAATGAGATGGGTCTGCTTTGGAAACAGCATAATATATGAATGTATAATTAAATATCCTGCATTAAAATGCATGTATGTAGTTGCAAATTGCATGTTGCACAGAGAACCTTAAGCCTGGCTTTTTGATACTGCTATTTTAACATAGTTATTTGTAACTAGTTTCCTAGCTCTGCAGAGAGGGAGCAGTTTTACACCCTCACGAGGGAGTGAACATCCAGCACAGCTGCCCCCGTTCCCAGTGCAGGCCTGGTGGCACTGACAGCAGAGGAGGAGCAGAAGATGCTCGCCAGCCAAAGTCAGCGCATCGCTGGCTTTGGCAGATTAAGGACCATTGTGGAAACTCTCATCAGGCTCTCACGGTCCTTAGCGCCTCAGCCAGATCTCCCTGGCAGCTCCGGGGTTTTCCTGGTGGAGGGTCATCTGCTGCTGCTTTTACTGCCTTGATGGCTGACTGCACGGGCTTCCCTTCATTGCTCCATCAGTTACTTGTTTAGCAGGTTGCCAGGCTTTTGCCAATGATCATTGATAACTAGTAGTTAGCAATGAACATTGTGCTAACTAGTAGTTAGCAATTTATGGTTCAGTCCATCCTTACCATGGTTTCTTCTTTCAAGAAAAGCATACATTTGCTGCTTGAAAATTTTCTCCTTGCTGAATTTTGACACAACAGCACACTATTAGAACTTGTCAGAAGTTGCCCTCAATAATAGTTCTTATGAAATTAAATAACACTTTATTCATGTTACTGATTTTATTCATGTTGGTGCCTCTCTTTTAAAAGCATTTGAATAAAGAAATTGCATTTTGATGTAGCGTAAAGATGCTTTCTTTGTGAAATAAGCATATATTCCAAATGTTCAGTATCAGTTTGTATTTTTAATGAAGACTTTTCTTGTATTTGAAGGTTCAGTAATGTAATCAGAGCACATACTCGACTAGAATCAAGGTACAGTAATAGTTCTGGAGGATCTTACGATGATGACAAAAGTAAGTTCTGACGTTCAGTTTGATGAAAGTTCTGATGTTTTGGTGGGAGAGGAAAATGTTCTTATGACTTGCGAAGGATTTCTATTTAAACTTCTGTATAAGCTGATGTAACCTGGGAGAGTCTCTATTTTACCTCTGTGCCTCATTTAAAATTAATTGATTCCCTTTGGACGTGAGTTCAGTCAAACCTATTTAAATGCTAGAGAGCTTCACAGGCAAAGGCGGTGGAGCAACCCGCAAACAACAACACGGAGAACTGTTCTCACATGGCAGGGCAGAAGACTTCCAAGAGCTTTACAGACAGCACTTTGAATTGTGTCCTTCAATGTTATTCTCCAAAGCTAGTGCCATTACAGGAACCTGAGGAAGAAACTGAGGAGATTCCAAAAACGAGGCTGCATCTCCTCTTTAGCTTTCCTCTACCACCTGCAGCCAACTTCTATCTGCACCATGGAAAACATTTAAAAGGAAGAGTGAAATAGGTTTCCTGAGGGTTTCTTATTTCCTGAGAAATAAGAACATTTCTCTTGTTCTTGAGAACAAGAATGCTTGTTCTTTATGTGTTTTTGCTGAACAGACTGTAAATTGACACTTTTTCCAAAGAAAACCAAGATATTTCAGTCCATTGTTGAGTAACAGTTTCAGTAGTTAGATGTTTGAATTCATTTTTTTATGTAATAAAAAGGCAAATCAATAGGATTTCATCTAGACCCTAACCAAATGTGAAAAAGGCCAGACGTTTTTATAGACTTTGTCCCTGACTTAATAAATCCAAGTCAAATCATGTAAAGGCCTTAATGTCTTATGGTGCAAAGGATACCAGTTTTTCAAAATCTGTTGAGATAAACAGCAAAGGTTTCATATCTTTTTTTGTCCAAATATTTTTTTGGATATACCTTTCTGCAAAAGATGGAAGCACTATCAAACATAGTAGAATAGGATAGTTTTAATGGTATCAATAACTGTTTTTTCATAATTATGAAGTTTTACAGAATATTGTATGTCTATATTCTGTAGTATTTAAATATTCAAAATAGTCTACACAATATGAAACTGAGTCTCTTTTGCTACAGTTGTCTTATTTTTCATATGGCATTTTAATGCTGCAGTTACTAAAAATTCTTCCACATATGTTAATTGGAGCACCGGTGCTGATCTGATCTGCATGAATTATCTTTCAAAGCAAACAGTGTTTATGTCATCAAAATGTTCCTCACAAGCTGCTGGTTTTGACAAGGGCTTTGGGTAATAAGTTTAAAAATGCTGAAGTTTCCTTTGGGTCTTTTGGAATGTCTCCGCAAGCCACTGTCCAGATGCTTTTCCCTGCCTGTATCTGCAGACTTTATAGTTCTGTGAATATTTGTGCAAGATTTGCTTCCCAGAGGAGTTCTTCTGCAAGTAAGCAAATGCCTGGATGAAAAATAAAATACATTTTACTTAGCTACTGATGTTCATGTAGAACTCTGAAAGGAAAGGGTAATTCTTTTATCATTTGTCATTCTGTAAGATAAATAAAACAGTCTCCATTAAGAAAGTGCAACTTGCTCCTTTTGGCACGCCCAGGCTGCTAAAGAGCTGATGGTCCCTTCCCTCCTCTCTGCTTGAGCACAGGTGTATCCCTGAGGAGATAGGTAGATAGAGGGCAAATCTCTTCTGCCCCAAAACTCTTTTTCTTTTTTTTTTTTTCTTTTCCTTTTTTTTCTTTTTCTTTTTTTTTTTTTTT
>VZSV01000114.1:346949-401231 GCA_013398735.1 Nothocercus julius
TTTCTTCTTTTTCTTTTTCTTCTTCTTTCTCTTTTTCTTCTCTTCCTCTTTTTTTTTTTTTTCTTTTTTTTTCTTCTCCGTCCACACACAAACTCATTAAAACGTGAGTGAGGAGCTTGGTGTTGGTTTGGTGTCAAATTCATGAAGCAGTTTTATATGAAACATTCCTATAAATAATAACCACACAATGCTTTTTATGTGAAAAGCATTTGCCAAATATTATCTCTTTAATCCTCAAAAGACAAATATGTGAAATCGCCATACTTTGCTAGATTAAGAGTTCCATTTATTCTGCTGTTTGGTTTTAAACAATATATCATTTTCTGAAGATGAGAGAAATAAATAGAGGTCAAAATCAGAATCAAAATATCTAAAGTGTGTCGTGGAAGACTAACACTGAGGAGTGGGAAAGATGAAGTTGGCTTTCAGAAAGAATTGGAGGAGCTTCTACTGCATTGAAGGGCTCCTGAAGATCTGCAAAGCCGAAGGCAATAAAAAATGCTGGCATTGATGCTTTAATGGTGCTTTTGTAGGTATAAGAACAGTGTTCTCTTCCTGTATCAAAGTCCACAGGCATAAGATACAGGCTGTAAAAAACACCTGAGGCTAATGCTGATATTTCAAACCAACCTAATTTATTATAGTATAAAAGAAAAAACGTCAAAAAATAATGTTCTCACTGAAAATTCAAGAAGGACAGTATTTGGATATGTGTCAAGAACAGACTTGAGAAGGCCTGCTGTGGCAGTATTTCCCAGATTACCAGGATTTAGAAATAAAAAGTGGCCAATGGGAAAATAAAAATGAGGCGGTACAAAATGCAGCAAAGATGAACAAAGCTTTGCAGCTGACAGAAGACAGAAAAGAGTGGAAATAATAACTTATTTCGCCAGTATCATTGCAGATATGCAGGTGGAAGAAAAAAAATCTATTGCTTACTAATTAACATACAGCAGCTGTCAGACTGAAGCAAAATTAAATACATATATGAGAAATTCAATAGATACATCATCCTTTTTGAAGGAGTTTTACCATACTGAAGCTGTTTTTCGTGTTCCTTGTGTCTCCTTCTTGATTCAGAACATTTAATTTCCGGCTTTGCAGCATCGCTCAGCAGGGCCTTGGTGGGAGTTGCAAGGATGTGTCGCTGGGGGACGGTTCCCTGGCGCAGACGCCTTGCGGCGGAGGCTTCCGTGCCTGCGCCCCCTTCTCGTTTCTGAAGGGAAAATCTGTTGCTTGGGGCTCTGTGATCTGGATCCAAAGCTACTTAAATGACAGCAGAGATTCAGCTGCCGCTTGTATCATTCACTGCCGCCTGCCCTGGAATCTGTGTTTCATTTCCAGCAGTTTGTAAGAGGGATTAAAAATTTATCGCTTATTATTGAACACAAGAATGTGTAAACCCTAAAGTCATCTTATCACACCCCAAACAGCTGAACCTGTGCATTAGTGTAAACTCGATTTTTTTATTTCTTCAAAATGGTTAACCAGACTTGTTTTTATCCATGCAGATGATCCTGTTTCTCCATATACAAGCTGGCTGTTGAATATTGTTGAAACCAAGCAGCCACATCCTCTACCCATGCCTTACAACGGAGGATGCTGGGCACCTCTTGTAGACTACCTGCCAGAAACTATCACACCCCGTGGACCCCTGCACAGGTGAGCAGCTTCTCATGCTGACATTCCAGTAACAGACTGGCCAACACCAGCCCAACTGACTCACCACTCACAACCACTGAAATTCATGTTTTCTTTAACTTTTGCTTTCCCATAGTTCAGTGTTAAAATCAACATATGCGCAGTGGAGAACTGCAATTCTACCAGATTCCTTAGACTCTGTTTACCCTGTAGGACATCACTTTATGATAGGAATCAAACTGAAGCAACAAAACTAAAACAGAAAAGGACAATTTCCCTTTCCCAAACCTCTATTATTGTTATTGTTATTCATAGCAGTTTTTCTCCATCTTAGTCTTTTCTTCTAACTAGGCTCCTCTTTTACATAATTTTTATGGACATTAGTAGTATTGTTTTCAGCAACAGGTTCGTACCTGCTTAATACTGTAACCAAGTTACTTTGACATTATGGTATTAAGAAAATGTTGAATATTGTTTATTTCTTGCAAAACAACCACCAATGTTACTGTTTTCTAATCTCCGAAAGGTTTCAAACTGATGCTGTGATTTGATTACCAGGTGCAATATTGCTGTCATCTTCATGGCTGAGATGGTAGTGGATCACAGTGTGAGAGAAGATTGGGCCCTTCACCTCCCTTTATTGCTACATGCTCTTTTCTTAGGTAAGACCAACAGAAAAAGAAACTACACGCTTACTCCTATCCTTGTATTTTAGTTTTGTTGAAGCTATGAGCTTGAATTTTCATTATATGCTTTTTAAATTCTGATTTCCTAAAAGAAATAGGGCTGCAGTAATTACACAATCTGTCAGTCTCAGAACATTGAAACCTTTGAATGTTTAGTTCATTTTTAGCCATATTTGAGAGATGGGTAGAAGTCTGAGGATGATTAACTTCCTCAAAGTTTGTTTTGTTTTGATTTCTTTTAAGAATCAGGGTGCTACTGGCAGAAAGGCAGGAAAAACTCAGCCTTTGTAACACTACTTGTTGAGAGGCAGCTGGCCAGTCAACCCTTATGTTAGATTCAGACTCCACACGTGTGTTGTCTCTTGCCTTTCAAAAATATTAAATAAGAGAGCTGAGATCACTCTATTGCAAAGGTGGTGGCAGTAGGACACAAATCATTGGAAAACGAGCTTCATTAATCTCACTGCTAATGGGATACCTTATCTTCAGTACCTTCCATTATATGGCTGAGTTTAGAGGCACTCCTTTTCCCTACTGGTATGTCTGTTCTTGACTGTAACACAGTTCATTTGGAGGGTGGTGACCAATATGTTCCTTATCCAGGCACCTGATAGGCTGAGGATTGCATGGCTTAACTTTTTAGCACACAAGATTATTTGGTTTTATAAAGTCATTGCCTAACTTTCATGGCTGATAAATAATACTTCTCACACATAAACATTGACAGGCACTTGTGAAATCAATTTGTTATGACTGGAGATTACAGTCCTCATTTGATCACCATAGCTGCCACTAAATCTACTCACTGGCTCTGAGAAGAGTCTCATTTTCAGCAGACAAAAGAGGTTAAATTGGGAGTTTACAGTACAGTGCTGGAATTAGATATAGTAGATGAACTGTAATGTATATACCTGATGAAGACACCTCATTCTCCTTTTCTGTTACTCTGTTAATAGCTGTTCTGTTTGAAATTTTTTCATGGAATAAATTTTTATTGGAAAATGAATATTCATCAAATCTTCAAGTATTGGGTGTTGGTGCATCGATTTCAACAAACTGCTGATGAAACACTGGACCAAAGCTAAGCCACAGCTTATCACATCACATCCCTAGGGACATTTTCATTACAACATTTCACATGTGTTCTTCACTTCTTATTTTTGAAAAGTTACACCCAATCTTGTGGCTGCTGGTAACCAATTGACTACTTTTTATATTGCTGTAAACTTTTAACATTTAAGAGGAATCTGAAAGACAAGTGGCTAAGTGTATGAAACAAATCAATAACAAGCAATTCAACAGCGTCTTTGGTCTGACTTGTAACAAGTATGAGAAAAATAGTGTTCACAATCAATAATTCTCACGAGAATAAATAAATAACTTTTCAGAAGACAGAAATAATATGCAGCAAGGTGGCCACTTAACTAGTTAAGACAACTTGTAAGGAGCTACCAAATGCAAATATGCAAATAAACATAGGCAGAAACATGATACTACCAGTCCATTATAGTAATGTTTTTACTGATTTGTTCCTGCAATAATGTTTCATCATTACAGTATTTCACAAGAAAGAAATAGAAATTTATGAATACCACTTGAGACAGTCCCTTGGGTAGGACCTATCACTTCTCAAATATGAATATAGAGTTAAATATAACTGGTTAGACATGGCTTCCAAATTTCAATTTCACTTCCTTAGGAGTTGCTAAACCTCCTGTGGAAAATATCTCAGTAGTTTGTAGTAGACCTTTTTTGTGAGGATCTAAGGAGGTAATGCAAAATGTCAGAGGTTTGAATGTGACTGAATATGAAGTACTTCTGTCCAATTTAAATGTGAGTAAGCAAATAGACCTGACTGAAATGGAAACTGGAAACAGTGTGGTGGCCAGCATGACAGCCTGTGCCTTTCAAGTACTGGAGGGAATGGGGAATTACTGGAGTAAAAGAACTTTGCAAAATATCTTGAAGTGGATATTGGCTGGTATTGATAATAAAGGAAAGAGATTGTTGGTGTGAACCTGCCTGCTGTGTCTAGTGCATGAAAATCACTGCTGTTTAAAATCTGCTGGCAGACAGTGTGAAATGAGCAGCTGGATGAGTTTCTCACAGAAACATGTCCACATCACAACACAAATTTCTGCTATTGAGCCCTCTTTTAAGTCAAGAATTGCCTAGCACTGGAGGAGCACAAGGATTGAGCTGTCCTTCTTTACTTAATTGTTGCCATATCTGGGTTAAAACCTTCATACCTTGTGGGTTAACAAGAGGAAAATTTCAGTCACAATTGCTGCCAGTCCAAATTTACCTTCAATTAATATAAATTTTCTATACCTTTGCACTTTTGAATGTTTATGTTAGAATAGGGTAGGATGGAATCATCGTCTCTTGGCAGGTGGAGGAAATGGAGAAACAAGACACAGGTAGTGATCAGATTGGTGGTGGCTCTTCCAGAGCACACGCTGGGTGGGTGAGACAGAGAACCCTGTCTGCAGGAGCCAAAGGCACCTGGCTTTGACCATGGCAGTATTAGCTGCTGCATTTGGGCCAGTCAGACAAGGTCCAGTGGAACTGAAATCTGTAAGAAAAGACCTCATGGAAACTCATCTTGGCTGCTGCCACTTACAGTGAAGAAGGAGCTGCTTTTTAAAGAAGGCTATATCCTATGAAGACAGGAGCTGAAGAAGCAAACAGCTCCACTGTTCAGCACTGAAACTGCTCCTAAACACAAGAAAGTATTTTCAAATATCCCGGAAGACATCGAAAGAGAATTCAAAGGACTTCATTACCATACAGTGCAATATATCTTATGAAAACTTATTCCCTTTATGTTTGTAATGTGATTTATTCAAAATGTGTTAAAATCTGGGAGCATATGTACAAATAGCATAGCAGTGCTAAAGTGACTGGAATCTCTCAGTGCTGGACCTTTTGCTCCAGTTCTGAACACTGAGCTAGTGACTAACATTTCATGCTGTCCCATTGATAATTTAAGTTGTTTTTCAAGGGGATTTTGTTTGTCAGCTCCTTTATTCCTAAATCAGTATTAACTTCCTTGAGTTTGCATTAGCAGTAAAACTGACAGTCTGTGAAAGAAAGCCAGATACTGAGGTGAGCAAAATATTGCCACCACCAAAAAATTCTCATCTTTGAGGTTTTCCAGGATGGTCAAATAAACACTGCAGTATGGCAGAATGCATAAGGTTTCGGTGCCATACATCACGGGTACCTGGTAGGTTGGACCTCAGTCTGGAACCAAACTGTATACAGACATTTGAAGCAAAAGCACTGGTAACTGTGGCCAGAAATACTGTATCTTTTGTTTGTTCCGCACCATTGCCATGAACTACCTTGGAATTTCTGCTATTTCTGGAATGTGAACTTGTTTATTTTTACTTCATATTCAGTGATTGCTGTAACCTTTTCTTCTAGGTCTTGACCATTACCGCCCTGAGGTTTTTGAGCACAGTAAAAAGTTATTGCTTCACCTTTTGATTGCATTATCTTGCAATAGCAACTATCAAGCCATTGCATCAGTGCTTCTTCAGACCAGAGAGATGAATGAGACAAAGACTCTGACAGTACAACCAGGATATTTGCCTGAATATCTTTATACAGGTAATAAAACACAACAAGATGAGAACATTGCATTATACTAAGAGGCTTTTGGAAGTGGAGTGTCAAGGCTCTTCTATATGAAACATGATATTTTTGATAAATTAAAATAGTAAAATGGCAAATCTGTGCAGTTTCCATTAATATTAATTCCATGTGAACTATTCTAGAGATGCTCCCAAATTGTTACTAGATAACTTTTCATGATGGAGAAGAAGTTTTATGCTGCAAGGCAAAATATGTCATGTAGTTTTTGATGTTAATATGGCTAATAACTTCCTAATGTTCCCCTCAGGAAGCCAGGACTGCTTTAAATGAGGGCAATCAATTTTCACCTTAAAAAAAAAGAATACATAATTCCATACGAGAAGAGCAGCAGGAATATTCACCTCAGATTTTCTGTTCTTCAGTTAAATTATCACATAATGTAGTGTACACTCTACATCACAGATATGCTCACTTCTGCCCTGAAATCTATTTCTAATTTAGGACCTCAGACTTCTGCAGAGATGGGTCTTCTAATAACCATTTGCAAATTCTGTGTTTTTGAGGAATTGAATTACTGTTGTAATATTACTAAAAAGCAAAAATACTGTTGAGAGTTGAAGAAATCACAGAATCAGTGGAAATACGAAAGTAGGATTATTTGTCTAGGATGGCATGAGGAAGTTATAAGAAAAGGATGAAAAAGGAGCAATTTCCGAATTAGTGTCAGTTCAGTGGTTCTTTAGCAACACATTCAAAAGCACTAAACAGTGTGACTTTATAAAGAATATTATTTGAGAATTGATTGCTCTTTTATGATAGGATATGAAAAATTGATTTTAAAAAAATGAGAGGAAGGGAATTCAATAGATGTATTTCAAATTAATAAATTAATTTGATCTGTTTAGTTTTCACTATGATTAAAGTCTGAGCAAAATTACCTCATACATGAATTTCCCATTGGAACTATGTAGATCTCATGTCCATGAATTATTAAATATAATTTAAATTATATTGTGGCTTCTCTACCAGAATAAAGCATTTTTATATTACTGTCTCTGAAAAACTTAATTAGTACCATATATCTTGTGTCTAAGAAGTTATAAAAACTTCTTAATTGGCTTGTTTTTTAATCAACTCATATAAAGAGTCAGAACATGGGTGAGTGGCTATAGCAAACAATCCTCAGTAAAATACTTCAGCTCAGGTTCATCCCTTATAATGTCAGATGACTAAATTAAGAGTCTCCTGACCTGCAATGAATATTTTCAGTAGAGAGACACCTCCTGCTCCCTATGTTTTCCAAGGCCAGTTTTCCTATGGTAGATACAGACTAATGTATCTGCAGTCTAAGCTTAAGAAAACAGTTCTTATTTTCTAATTCCTGCTCTTAAGCTGACTTGTGGATTGGTGGCAAGCTTTTGACCTAGGTTAACATTCCCTCAGATGTTTAACCTTAATGATGAAAATATACAGTATGAGTAGACCAGTTATTAAAGGCATGGAATGGAAGCCTTAAGCATTGTGTCTTTTTTTCCATTATATCTGTAAATTTAGAACACCATTTTTCTCAAATTCCTACCTTGCAGTGGTTTTTCAGCACCAGACAAGCCCAGATAAGTGAGGTAAACTTTATGTGGACTTGGTCTATTGAAAAGTGCAGGTTACAAAACGGCATATTTTTGAATGTAAAATGCCAGGAAACATTTGCTTTTCAAGTACTGTAGCTCTCATGCAGTAAGAAAAAAGCAACTATCTTGACTTTGATAGTTACTCATTTTGTGTTAAGTTCTGCAGGTTTAAAAATATATTACCAATTTTTCACTCCCTTGGGAATTCGAGAGTGGTTGCCTTCTGCAGGCTTTTTGTGTTTCACAGTAGAAGGTTTCTTCTGCTGCGTACTCTTGGAAAGGAGCTGCTTGGCCTACACGTTCATCTGTAATGCTGGCGCGACTTGTGCATTCCAGCTTTATCTCCTCCTCTCCGACTGACAGGTGGTTTTGACTTTCTGCGGGAGTACCAGTCATCTCCGGTGCCAGACTCCGGCTTGAGCTCCAGCTCCACCTCCTCCAGCATCAGTCTGGGAGGCAGCACTGGAAATCTCCCACAGATTACACAAGAGATTGAGGACATGGACACTGCTGCTGAAACAGATGAGAAAGCAAACAAATTAATTGAGTTTCTGACAACCAGGTAATGGAGATAAGCAGAGGTTACATATGTTTGCACTTGAAAAGCATAACTTCGTGTCTTCTCTGCAATTATTTGTAACAAATTAAAAGACTCAAAGGAAAATGACTGAGTTTGTATATCAATTACAGACTCCCATTCCTCCTTTTTTTGGTATCTGTAGAAGAAGGTAGATACTTAAAAGCATTACAGTGTCAGGAACACTAGAAAATATTGCCTGACAGGAATGTCTAGTTGACTGATAGTATTATAGTGAACACAAAATTAATGGGAGAAGTTTTATTTCTATAAAATGAGATAGGAGGTACACAGGGTGCCATGAAAGGCCATGGTGAAACTAGGTTTAATTAATTTTAACTAATTTTAATTGCAGAACGCAAGTAGCCAATCCTGTTTTCAAAAAAAAAAAAAAAATCAAAGACAGGGATTTGATGATGCTGTGCTCAAAATGGTATAAAATACATTTGAAGTTAGAAATTTTGTAAAATACAGAAAATGAATTTCAGTTTATCTGTGTTAACCCCATACAACAGGACATGCTAGAGAATAACCAGCTGGAAAGCAGCTTGGCAGAAAAGCAGGGTGTGAAGAAAACAGATTCTTGTCAGTGGTGCCAGTAACAGAAGTAGAGGCAATGGGCACAGATTGAAACAAATGATGTGCCATCTGAGCATAACAAGACTGTGAGGGAGGTTGAGCACTATGACAGGTTGTCCAGAGGGGTTGTGGAGTTTCCATACTTCAAGATATTCAAAACCAAACTAAGCACATTCCTGGACAACCTACTTTAGCTTGAACAGGCCTGTGGTAGACAGGAAGATCTCTGAAGGCCCTATCCAACCTCAACTATTCCATGATTTTGGTCATAAAACTATATTCAATCACAAATCTTTCCAGCTGTAACCAGCTTGGAAATATCTGTTTGCATTTACAGTTTATATATTTTAAATTATTACATTTCTTTCAGAAAACTCATAGAAAATTTGCACTTTGTTTTGTATTTCTTTAAGGGCTTTTGGTCCACTTTGGTGCCATGAAGATATCACACCTAAAAATCAGAATACCAAGAGTGCTGACCAGCTCACTAATTTTCTGCGTCATGTTGTATCCGTATTTAAAGATTCCAAATCAGGTAGTAGTATTTTTTCTTTCATAGCTATAAAGGCATGCTTAGTCTGTGATCATCCTTTTAGTGGATCTGCTTATGCAGAAGCATAACATATTGTCTTAAAAAGAGTGTACAGCATACTAAGGAATTGCTTTTGAAAAAGCATATTATATTGGTTTGTGACTAAATGTTAAATCAAACATTTCTTCGAAGTGATTGGTAGAAAGGATTTTGATTGATTGTTCTGCCTGATAAAAACTCCTCCATGCCCTGTAAATATCTTTTGAGATCAAAGCAGAGCATTGCATCACTACTTGTATTTAAGATCTGGCCTACTGAAGCTAACAGAAAGACTCATAAGCCAGCTTGGGTTTAGATTTCAAAATGTTCAGAATTTACTGCTACCAATAAAAGTAATGGATGGCTTCAGAGTTTGTCGAGGAATTTTTTAAAAAATTGAAATCAGAATGAAGAATTTCAGTTTTTACAAAACATTTCCAGATTTTGAATTTCAGTTTGTTTTCTTACATGGTGCATGCAATAAGTGTAAGAAGAGGGAAATTCTCCCAAAACAAGACATTTCTGCTTCTTTGTTTCTCACAGGGTACACTGCAGTGCATACCCTCTCCATACAGTTGATTCAACCTGTGTATGCCTCACAGTAAAGTCTGCCATTAAAAAAAATACTGACATATTGACAATATTGCCTCTCTTGCTCAGGTTTTCATTTGGAGCAGCATCTGAGTGAAGTTGCTTTGCAAACAGCACTTTCAAGTTCTTCCAGACATTACGCAGGTCGCTCTTTCCAGATCTTCAGGGCACTAAAGCAGCCCCTTTCTGCACATGCACTGTCTGATCTCCTGTCAAGATTGGTGGAAGTTATTGGAGAGCATGGAGATGAGATTCAGGTACATATGTGTCATTCGTGATGATTTGTAATACATTACAGTTTTAACAATATGTTCTGGAATCAAGTGATGCAGGTTAGAATGCAAAAGAAGCCTTGCAAAAGAGTAGATTGGAGTTTACTCAGTCTGCACGTACCTTCTCAAATCCCTCATCCAACTATTAAAATCTTAGCACTAAAGAGAATATCTAGAAAACGTGGAGCAAATGTGAAACAAAATGAAAGCATGATGACCATTTTTTCCCAACTATACATCATTAATTTGCACTTAAGAAGCTCATAATTTTATCTGCTACTATAATCTTACAGCCTGGAGTAGATACCATATAATTTGTCAAAAAAAGTCTTTTAAAATAAAGAAAACTCCCCTACCTTATCCAAACTTACACAACTTGATCCAGTCCTCTCTTGGTGAACCAGCTAGTTATATAGCTATAAGGCTGTTGTCTTCTGAAATATCTATAGTCAGATCCTACTTATTAAGAGATTCAAGGCTAAAAAAGCTTTTAATAAGAAACAGACTGACATCACTTCCATATTTTACTTAGGTAATGAAATTGCCACAAGATGACAGTAATATTCTGTCACAACTGCTTGTGCAGAATTTAAATCAGTGACCTGCAAGTCAGAGGTTCTGTTTGCCGTTACCCCTGCTGCCCCCTGATGAGATATCTGCGCTTCTCAGATTCCTTTGCAGATCATTCAGAGGCAGAAAATAAAATACATTTGTAGAGACATTTTAATGTGCAGCAAAATGGCATTGGTGTGAATGTCGTTCATTTTTCAGGGGAAATGATACGTTCTGTTTTCATTAGATTGCCATTTCTTCTGTTCAGCTGAATGGTTTTGAGCATGTTTGTTGAAATGGCTATGCTCATGCATTGACAGGGTTATGTAATGGAAGCACTACTTACTTTGGAAGCTGCTGTGGATAATCTCTCTGATTGTTTGAAAAACAGTGATCTTTTGACAGTGTTATCTCGGTAAGAGCCTCTTATTGTCTTAAAAAAAAAAACTCATTTTGTTAAATGTACAATTCTGCTATCTGACAGCATAAAATGATTCTGGTAAGACTGAGCTCATTTGTTATATATATAGAACTACACCAAGAGCATACTTGAGGCAAATTTTGCAGTAGTTGAAGTAATTCTGCAGAGCTTTCCAATGCATTATAAATTCTTTCTTACATTCAGTTGTCTGTAACATGTTTTAGCATACTTTAAAAAGATTGTATTCTTGGTACCTTGTATTTTTGGACCACATACTTGAAAAATATGTTTAGGGAGAAGTATCTTTTTTAGAATATTGATTTCACACAACCTGTCATTCTCATATAAAGTATTCCTCAACAAAGAAGAGGACATTGTCTGTTCTCCTCAGTAAAACAAGAGTCAATTCTGTCCCAGATGTAGGCAGGTTGTGGACTCTGCCAAGGGCATAGCAGGGAACGAATGGAAAATTGCAAGCTCCTTCTGTAACACCCCTGTTGACAGTACTGAGGAGAGGTTAAAGTCTGTCTGACTCCTAATTAAAAACAGAATGGGGATCATGTCAGGAAAAATCTGTAAGTTAACAAATTTCACAGGCAGCATAAAAGCACATGGGTTGTCATTTCTGAAGCTAAAAGGCAGAGTGCTGTGTATTATACTACAATGTCAGGACACGAGTGTTGCTTTGTGACGGAGCAGCGGTAGAGATTTACAGCTTTTACGTTCTAGACACTAGAGTTACTGATCTTTCTGTAGTGCGCATTCTGGCAAAGAGCAAGATGGAGCAGAAAAGAAGAAACAGTCCAGAAAGCAGTGGGATGCAATATTCTTTATTCTGGCATTAGTGTTTCTGTAAGATCCTCTTCAAAGAGTATAGACTGTAGGGGCTTGCACTATTAGAAAGTGAGAATCCAGAAATTAGCTGATATCCATAATTAACTCTACTGAATGTATCAACATAGCATGTTTGTTTGTATAGATAATGCATAGGGACTGTGTGGATCATCAGTCCATGAGGTGTCATCAGTCACTGAACCTGAACCAGCTCTGCTTTGTGTAAACCATCCTGACGAGTGCTTGGGATACAGGCAGGGAAGGGCAATGACAGCAAGGTTTCTGAGGGACCTGTACTAGCAAAAAGAGCCTGACAGGTCTCTTGAGGATAACATTGCAAGTCGGGTTCTGTGCAGGCTGTACTATTCTTAGTTCCCACAGTTCTTTTGCCACCTGCCATTGTGCAGTTTGCCTTCAAGCCATGCCAAGTTCAGGGTTTGATCTACTGATAACGGCATTTTAAAGGCATTCTAGGCTGTCCTACTCTGCTTTGGTGCAGTGTCACATGAACATCAGTCAGATCTGTGGGCACTTCTGGAACGAAAATGGCAGAATGCAATAGACAGTGTGATGTGTTATTTCTTCTTAAATATGTATTTACATTTTGATAAGTACTTAGCCTACACCCTGTTTGTACAAGTTTACAAATGTGCATTCACACATTTCAGTATATGTTATGTTTGGGTTCAGTTCATCTTCACCAGATTTGACATCAAGCACCAAACTGACCGCAAACCGGAAGAGCACAGGACAGCTCAATGTGAATCCTGGTGCTGCGGGCAGTAACACAGCCACTGCTGAACGAAGCAGGCACCAGAGGAGCTTTTCGGTACCCAAAAAGTTTGGAGATGTGGACAAGTCCTCAGATCCACCGCGCAGTGCCACACTGGATAGAATTCAGGCGTGCACCCAGCAAGGACTCTCATCCAAAACCAGAAGTTCGTCTTCTCTAAAGGACAGTCTCACTGACCCATCCCATATTAACAATCCAACAAACCTACTGGCCACCATCTTCTGGGTTGCTGTAGCTTTAATGGAATCAGATTTTGAGTTTGAGTATCTAATGGCATTGCGGCTATTGAATAAATTACTGGCTCATTTGCCACTGGATAAAGCTGAAAACCGGGAGAAGTTAGAGAAGCTGCAAGGACAGCTGAAGTGGGCAGATTTCTCAGGGCTTCAGCAGCTGCTCCTGAAAGGATTCACCTCCCTTACCACCACTGATCTCACACTGCAGCTCTTCAGTTTACTGACACCAGTGTCACGAATATCTATGGTGGATTCTTCTCAAGCTATAGGTAAAACCAATATACTTTTCTCTCTTTCCATTGCTTTGACATTTGGTGAGAAACATCACTGGATTACCCGCACACACAAAAAAAAAAAAAATGACATTTTTTGCTGTTCTAACATAGTATGTTAATACTTTTGCTTTGAATTTTTCTTGGAAATTTCATACCAATATAATATGTTTCTGAAAGTGAATGTATTGCACAATATGTTCTTGGACAAGAGGAGTCCCAAGTTTTTTAATATTTAATTTCTAGGGCCTGACATGGTATAAAGTTCCTGAGTGTTGCTATAATAAATACATTTAAAGAGACATTGTCACACTTTCTAGACCCTAATTTTGAAATTCATAATCATATAGATGAGATTGTGACCTCTTTTTACTATATTGAAGACAGCAGCTGTGATTATTCCAGATTGTTAGGCCTCAGTCTCAGTCAGAAACAGATATATTAAGACAATTGGCAGTCTTCACAACTAAGTCCTAACAAGCTTAGATATGTAAGGGGATGAGTGAAACAGGCTACACAAATCCAAGCACCTATATTCCAGACAATGTCTGGGCAATTCAGAGACAGGCTGCAAAGGTACCATTTTCTCTTCACTGAAATGTGGTATCATTTTTTCTTCACTGAGTACAGAAGAAGCCTAATGCTCCTAAATTAGGCCATTTATTCATGTGCATAAAGAGAGAGAAAATGAATAGTTAGAAGGTTATTTTCATAGGTATGGATTTTTTTCCTTTCAAAAATGGTATTGTGTCTGGTTACACTTCTTGATTTTTGAGCTCAACTCCTTGAACTGCAGCAGCTTTTGTTACAGCTCCCCATTACAGCCTTCAGCCAGTGGTGAATTAACACACAAAGCTGAATTCCAGGCTCCAGACAGAGCCCTTATGATCATGACAGGGGCTGGCAAGTAATATAGGAGACATCTCCCAGGTTCAAACCTTCTTCTTATGTGGTGTGTCCAGTCACATGAACAATTTGTCAGACTGTATGAGGTTAATGTAATATTGATACTAGGACCTCCCATAAAACTTAAAGATCACTGTGTCTTCTGCGATCGCAACTATACCTTTTGTTCTGTATTTTCATGTTCTAGGATTTCCACTGAATGTTTTGTGTCTCCTGCCTCATTTAATTCAGCATTTTGACAGTCCAAACCAGTTTTGTAAAGATATAGCTGAAAGGATTGCTCAGGTATCAAAGTTATTTTCTGTATCATACATCCTTCAGCCTTGTAAATGCAGTTGCCTTGTTCTCAATGTATTTTGACATTTGTATCTATTTAGGTTTGTTTGGAAGAAAAGAACCCCAAGCTTTCAAATCTTGCACATGTCATGACCCTTTATAAAACACACAGCTATACAAGGGACTGTCCTACCTGGGTAAACGTGGTTTGTCGTTATCTTCATGAAGCGTTTGCTGATATTACTTTGAGTATGGTTACATATCTGGCTGAGGTAAGTTTTCAAAGAGGAACTGTTTTAATTCTTCTGTTACCTAATAATTCAAAGAGCTGAAGTTTTCCTGGAGATTACTGGGCTGTAATTCTGTAGCTGTTGTTTACAATAAAGAGAAAAGAATAGAAATTAGCAGCAAAAAAATACTATATGAAATAAATATGAAATACTAAAACCAAAACCAGGGAAGGTTTGCAAGGTTGATGCATCTTAAAGCATCATTTCTCATAAGCTGGTAATATTTCTACTGCAAAAGAAGGATAAACTAGATCCCACTGAGGAAAATAGGAGAAGCACTAATACCAGTAAGAGCTTAGCAGCTTAAATAGGAACTGCAGTCTAGCACTCTATCATCTGCTCTGTAAAGATGGAGTTCTTGATGCAAATTCCTATGCATTTTATTGTCTTAGCACTGAATGGAACCATCTTGCTGCCAGCTGTTCCTCTTCCCACATCACTTACTCGTAACATTTGTCACTTACAGAGTGTAGAGCTGATGTGGTGGTGTTACTGGTGGATCCAAGGCTAAGTTTTGCTTTTCTGCAAAGCTCCTTGATTTTCTGCCTCCAGTCAATGCCAGGACCCTACTTTACTCTAGAATTCTCCAACTTCTTCATTCACTTGCATACTAGAAGGACCTGGCTTGAGTCTCCCCTCTCATCCAGGGAAAAAGTGGTTGAATATTCATTACATAAATTCTCTAGCTTCTTTAGGACAGCTTGGGTCTCCCCACACCCCTCTGCTTTTCCCTGAGTACTCCATGCACAATTGCTAGTCCTGCTGCACCTCTCTGTCGGCCACTCTGCATTATCTCCCTCCCACAAAAAGCGCTTGTGCAGATGTATGGAGAGCCCTTCTTTGTACTTTCTCCATGCTGGAGATTGACACCCCACTAATATATTAACAGCACATCAGGCAGCTTTGTGGGCAGAATTAAGGCCCATTCCTTACCTAGCACCAGCATCACAGGATGCCAGAGTGATTGATAAGCAAGTGTGATTGGTAAGCAAGTGTCCCCTTTACTGCAGCAAGTGTCCCCTTCACTATTTACCTTCACTGCAGCTGTGTTGAGTCACATCTGGGAAATGTTTGCATGGATGTAAGGTAGACGCTAGTCTGGAAGAAGGGGCACAGAAATCATCTTTTTCAGTGTGTTGTGGCTATGAAAATTATTTTTCCAGCAATCAGCATGTTATTCCATTATCTCTTCTTGAGTTGATACTCCAGTAAAATGCACCTTGCCATGAGGGAGGGAGGATATTCCTTGTTACCCATTAACAGCCCCACTACCTTCCAGGAAATTTTCAGCTATTTCACACACATATGCACCAGCACAAATCATAGAATCATAAAATCATTAAGGTTGGAAGGGACGTTTAGAGATCATCTAGTCCAACCTCCCTGCACATGAAGGGTCACCTAAAGCATATGGCACAGGACTGCGTCCAAGTGGATTTTGAAGATCTCAGAAATACATAATATATAATAGTACGTCTTTCTGTATGCCTCCTGCATTACTGTCATGTATGTGTTTAAGTGCAATTACAGTTCCAAGACCGGTTCTGGTATTCCAGAATTACAGTCAGGTGTTCCACAGTTCCAGGATTTAGATCAAGCCCTTCTTTGTATTAATGTCTGCAATAAGAAAGCCCTGGGACTCCACTCTCCTCCTTAGCAGAAAATGTTTCCTTGGCAGTTACAGCCCGTGAATACTGGCAATGAACTATATTTGGATAAATATATATTGCTGTCCAGATAGTAGTATATTTGTTTCTTTAGCATGTTTACTTTTGCTCTCCCAACTTTCAGCAAAGGTAGAAATAAAAAATTCTCCTGTTTTTGTTGGTTGTTCTTCCCCATTTGCAGTCTAACGTTTACTTGCCAGCTTACTCAGTAACTCTTGAATGTGTTTTCTGGATAAGTTAGGGCAGGCATATTTAAGATGTATGTTTCACTATGCAAACATGTTGGCCCTTGACTCCCAACTTAAAGCTATATTTTATTTCACACTTGTATCATCTTCACTTGAAGAATGATTGTAAAAGAGCATTGCAAAATCAGTGGGTGAGGAAAGATTAACAATACAGATGGTATTTATGAGACTAACAACTTTTTCTGTGAGGAGAAACATCTCAAAGTTTAGTTCTTTTCAATGTGTTTTTCTTGATAGCTGCTTGAAAAAGGCCTTCCCAGCATGCAGCAATCCCTCTTGCAGATGATCTACAGTCTCCTTAGCTATATGGACCTGTCGGCTATTCCTGTTAAACAGTTTAACATGGAAGTGCTAAAAACCATTGAAAAATATGTACAGGTAAATACCTTATCTTCTCTATATTAAAATAGGAACTCAGCAGTATTTACTATGGAAAGTGTTTTGTTTTTTTTTTTTTTTTTGGTAAGAATTTAAGACTTGATTAGGAGGGGGGACTAAGGCTGTTACAAATGTCCTGATGCCGAATAGGCTGCTTGTCCCGAAATAAGACACTTGACCCTGTGCTCCTGGTGCAGGGTGGGAATCAGGCTGCACATACCACAGATTTTAAAGGTTAGCTGCCTCCCTGACCTGTTTTGAACTGCTCTAAGTGTCCCAAAGAGAAATCTGTACTGACGTGGCGTTCAACCCTGATACAAATACCAGCCAGTTAACATCACTTAGCTAGGAGGCAGAGATCAATCCCTGGCTATCCTGTGTTTAGTAATATAAAAAAATTATGTTTAGTAACATAAATGTGTGGAGTGTGAGAGTGAGTATTTTAACGCCCTTCATCTGCCACATTGGTCCTGCACTCAGGTCTTCCACTTTACAGGCCCATTTCTTAAGAATGACTCTTAAGGCAAGGGCATGTGCCTCGTCAGTGGACAAGAGAGAAGTAGAGAAAGCATAATATACTCATTGCACTTCAGTATTATGTAGCAAAAATATGACTAAAGTGTAAATGATCTTGAATATGTGTGATTCTTTCAAGTTGCTGATTAAATATACCTATTTCTAGAGCATTCATTGGAGAGAAGCCTTGAATATCTTGAAGTTGGTAGTTTCTCGTTCTGCCAGTTTAGTTTTGCCGTCCTATCAACACAGTGATCTTTCAAAAATGGAAATACATCGAGTGTGGAACAGTACCTCCAAGGAGCTCCCAGGGAAGACTTTAGAGTTTCACTTTGATATTTCAGAGGTATTGTTTGTAATTCTAATACTTAAAGCTCTGATTTTGATCTCACGTTTGGTAATCCTGAAACATGTGTTGTAGCTCCTTAAGAAAGTTGAAAAATTGTGAAAGAAAATTATAGTACAGCAAGCCTCTTAAATTCTTCTTGATCCACAGTGACATTCTGCATTTGCATTTAGATTTTTCTCATAACGTGCTACCAGTTATGTTTAAAATACTGCCAGGGAAATGCTATGCCTAGTGTAACTTGTAAATATACTCTCTCTATATATAATCCCTCCTCCCCCTGACAAGTGTTTCATTCCTGGATGCCAGTGTTCTCTATAATTGTTTAGACACAGAAATATGTTGTTTATGGCAGTAATGCCTAGCTTCTGACTGAAGTCTTACAGCAATCTTTATCCTGCAAACCCTGGGCACATTGGAACTTTATGCAACTGAATGAACCCATTCACTTCAGTGTCCTAATTGAGTGTTTTTAGCATTATGTACATCTTCATACAGGTAATAGACTTTGGTTTAAAAGGAAATTTCAACATTAAAAGGCCTCTTGTATGGGTTTTCTGCCAGTTGTTGCTTGTAAGTTTAGTCCCAGAAAACGCTGAGTATTCTATCATCAATCCAAGAAAGCATTTTCTTGTGTACTGGGACAGGGCCAGAGTGCTCAGCATTTTTAGGAAAAACCCTTAAAACAACATGTGGGAGAAATCTGGACTTGGAATATTCATAAGGCTTTTTTTTTCTGCTGTTTGACAGTTCCTTATGACTATTAGCTACTCAGGAAGACAAGTGTTAGATACTAGCCATGGCAATAGTTACTGAGAGTTCACAGTGGAAAATAATATACATACCACATGTCATGAAAATTGGTGCACTCCTTGTTTTTCTCATGCTTGCCATCCTCAGAGTAATCTTTTCCTGCCGGTGAAGTAATAGGCCCCGTTATAAGCTCACCATGGAGCACAGTGCTAGAAAATAATTGTTTTTCATTTAAGACTCCAATTATTGGGAGACGGTATGATGAGCTGCAGGGCTCCTCTGGCCGAGACGGCAAGCCGAGGGCAATGGCTGTCACCCGAAGCACTTCTTCAACTTCATCAGGTTCCAACTCCAACGTCCTTGTGCCTGTGAGCTGGAAGAGACCCCAGTACTCTCAGGTAACCTCCTTTAAAGAAGCGTGCTCTTTGTTAAGAGTTGCTCTTGGAGCACGGGATTTAACACACACATAAGAATATGATTTTTAGCTCTTGAAGGCTTGTGTCCTCTGTGCCCTGAGCACAGCATGGCAGTGGCAGCACAGCAGTCTGGCTGCAGGTGCCCCTGGATGGCCTTCTCCAACTCAGTAAGGGCCTGAGCTGTGTCTGCCTTCTGTCTGGCTCCTAGGAAATGCATCCCTTTAAGACTGCTATTTTTATATCACATGGAGGTGATACAGACGGTAAGTTTAGATATTACTGAGAAGAGCAGAAAGTAAAATTTTGGAATCCTTGTTTACTTGGGAAATCAGATAGAAAAAAAAAAAAAATCCTTCCGATGCTTGTCCTAAAAGTGATATTTGCTTGCATTGCTGATTTTGATTAGCTGCCCTCTAAAAATAAAATCCTATGGAATAAAGGTGTGTACTGCCTTTTTTAATATAGCAGATCTATAATGACCCAAGCACCATTTCTCAAAAAAAAAAGGCATGTGCTTAATTTTAGGCTTCTAAATTATTTCTTTGAAGTGATGTACAGGAGCTAGTGCTTTCTTATTAAGCTCAATAGAATTAATGGACTAATTTAAAAATTATAAGGACTAAAATAATTAACAGCTACTTTTCTGTTGCCTTGTATGCATGGTAGCTCTAAAAGTAATCCTTTCAGCACTTGATGAGTCATTCTTTGGTTGTTTCCTCCTAATTAAAAATTGCTAATTATGTCTGTAGTCACGAGGAGAATATGTGGTTAAAAAGATGCTCACTTGGAAATGTCTTGTTTTCTAGAAAAGAACAAAGGAAAAGCTGGTACATGTCCTTTCTTTGTGTGGTCAGGAAGTTGGTCTGAGTAAAAATCCTTCAGTAAGTAGCCTTGTATTGACCATTTCTTTACTTTTTTTTTTTTCTTTTCTTTTCTTTTGTCCTGAATTTTTAATACGGAGAACTTTATTTCCCAGAATTGTTGACCTGGTTCCCATAGTTTCAGGTTACATTGCTACCACTGTAATTTGCAGTGGCCTGTGCTGGCTTTCTCAGCATATAGACCACTGATAAATGACCTTCTCACTTAGCGATGCATTTACATAAAGAGCTACATACCATTTTGCCATGAGAGATTTGTGATGCTATAGGTTTTACTTATTGCCAGTGGGTAGAAAGTAATGATGTCTAGTATTACCAGTTTAGAACCTTTCTAAAGTACTAAATTCAATTACAGAAATAAAACAAAAGGTTCTAATTATTCCATTAAATAATAATTCTAACATTGCTCTTTAAAGATTAATAATGTCTAGTGCTTGGAAATGGGAGATGGATCATCCCCAATGGGGAAGCTCTTAAAATAGTTATTAGGTATTTTTTTACAGAAATAGGAACGTTTTTGAGTGTGTTTTAATATATTACTCGTGTCACTTGTATTACAGTGAACAAGTTCTTCAGTTCAGGAAAACAGGAAGTTTTGCCTTTTCTCAACTAAATTGCAGATATGATTATTTTTCAGTAGGAAAGGAAACACGATAGCTTGTTAGATTTTCTAATCATGACACATTTTCAAGCATCATTTTTAACTAAAGATTCTTTGATGAACTTCTTAACTCATCTCCTTGACGGCATTTTCTTTGCTAAGTTCTTATTTTGTTCCTGTAAGCGTATAAACATCTAGGCAACCTCAGTCTGCAGCCATTAGGAGGTAGCTGTAATATTCTTGGACGTGTTCCTGCAGTATGAAGTTGCTTCTTTGTACAAGTTTAATCTGAAGGCACCTGTCCAACATAAATAATAAAGAGTGTTCTAAAAATACTCACTGAAGGAATTAGGTGTGTACTGGAAATACAGACTTCCGAATAACGAATTACAGCTTTTAGGAAGAAACAACCGGAGGGAACAGTTTCTTACCAGAGAAATCCTTTGAATTGTAGGTAATTTTTTCTTCCTGTGGTGATTTGGATCTGATCGAGCACCAGACAAGCTTGGTGTCTTCAGAAGACGGCACCAGGGAGCAGGAGAACATGGATGATTCAAACAGTGAACAACAGTTCAGAGTCTTTAGGGACTTTGATTTCCTGGATGTTGAGCTGGAAGATGGGGAGGTACAGTATATTTTCTCTGAAACAGCCTTTTTTAAAAAGAAAAAAAAAAATCCTTCTACTAAATCCTATACTCTTTCTTTAATATAAAACTTTAACTATATAACTATAAACTTTAAGCTGAGATTATTTAAAATGTTCACTTAGTGTTTACTTCAGTAGCAAAACCGTAACAGGCTACCACACCCTTCCTTTCTGAATCTGCTTTAGGAAACCCTGCAGAGCTGTTACTGAAAGATAAAGTCTCTGCTGTAGTACCAGTATAAATATCAAGTTATGAGACTTTTAAGTGAATTTAGCTTAAATACAATTTTTTAAATCCCAATTTGTTAACAAAAATATGATTGCAGATTAACAAATCTTTGATAGAACTGTTTCAAGCCTGTTGTTTTGTGAGTAAGCCTCCAAAACTTGAATTCAGGTCTTCAGGGTGTTGTGTTTCTTTTGCAACTGCTGATGAAGTCACTAACACTTGGAGAGATGTACCTTCCACACTGCTTATGTGCCAGTGATTTCATTATTTCATGCAAGAGCTAAGCAGAACCCTGAAGGCAAGATCAAGTCTTGGCAAGTGAAGCCTGTCAGCTCACCTTTAACTGAAACCGCTGAAGGGAAATAGTTGAAGAAGTGCTGAAGCTTGCAGGGGCTACCCCTTTTAACCTTGCTTACACCAAACTTGGAGTATTTCTTTCCATTTGGGTGGGAAAGGGAAAAAAATCATTTCCAAGCAAGTTTAACAATTTTGTTGCTATTTAGATTTTTAAATTGTTAGCTATTTTGGAGTACTTAAAGTGCAAATGCTCAATCAGCCTAACAGTTTAGAAAATTGTCTTGTCATAGTCAGGATTCAGATTTTGATGTGAATTCTCACAGGCAACACTCAGCCCTAAGAGCACTGAGTGTGCAAGAAGAAATAATCAGCATTCCCACCAGCAGATTTACAGTAGTGCTATTTAAGGTATCCCTGAACTGTGAATTAAGGTAATGATTTTTTTTTTTCCTCAAATAAGAGAAGGGATGAAGGAATGGAGAGAGACATCATAGAGTCTTCATTTTCCAAGTCAGGAATCTCTATGTACTCTCTTTACTAAGTGTAGTAAGTTTTGCTCATAGAGGCCCATCACTTTGCTGAAAAAATAAGTAGGTGGCATCAGTGGTTGAAAATACACTACCCAAGAAACGTGAAGGAGCTTTAATGTTCCAAACAATGATCAATGATAAAACAGCAGTGCCAAGTAACTGCCAAAAATATGCTCACTTCAAGCTTTTCTGTATCTTAAATTGTTTCAAAATATTGCAAGGGAATGAGACTATATATTTTTTACATATATGTACTCATCATATAAAATATTGTAAAGAAAATATGGCTTTCATTATTCGGAAGGAGAACAAATACCAAAATGGTAGACAAATCACTGAACTGACAGATTGTCAGTACTATTAATATGGGTGTAGGGCAGAGACGTCACACTTCCCAACTCAGTGTCCTTGGCACTCAGTGCAGAACAACTCCCATCCAGAACATTCTACCTTCATGGAGCATGACTGCAAAGATTTGTACACATGTGGCTAACTTGAACACTGAACCCTAAATTAATGTACTAATCGTCTTAAGATGATGGTGAAACAGATGTCAGACTTCTCTATTTTTATGTGAAGTAAGGCTAAAAATCTAATCTTATACTTAGTACATGTTTTAAACTATCATGCGTCTCAGTCCTTGGGTTTAGTCCAGCCTGACTTAGTACTTATTAAATAAAGAGATATTTTGGCCAAATTCAAACCTGGTAAAAAAAGCAATGTTGCTAATGACTCAGCTGAAACTATATCATTTACATCAGTCTGCAGTTCATTTATTCATAAACATGAATAAAACAGTGTTAGAAAACTTAAACTAGCAAGAGCACAAATAGCCTTTCCAGAAAATCCTGTGATTTAAACAGTGACGGTTGTATCATCCCCAGATCACAAGATATACCTGTCTGAAATTGAATAACTCCGTGAATGCAAGCCATGGATATTTTTAAATTAAAAAGATAGATCTGAAGATCTGAAGTTTCCATGATAACATAATTTACAACTGTAGGCAAATGTTTGTCATGATGTCTTTAATACAGCAATTTTACATAGATTCTTTCTATTTGTTTTTCTATCTGTTATATCTGCTACCCAGGAACTTCAGGTAAGTCCTGAGCTCAGATATGCTGGTATATGTTATGCCTTTTTGCAAACTTGTATGATAGAATAACATCATAGTTGTGGTGTTTGTCCCCTTTTCAGTGTGTGCTTGTGGGTGGGTGTGTGGGTGCCTGCATCTCTGACAGGTGCTTCATTTTTTTGCCTTGTACTAGAAATATTTTGGAGGCCTTTTTCAAAAACTAAGTTTTAAATCATTAAAAGGCATTTTGTTTCATTTTGAAATATTTATTTTGACATTTTCAGCTGGCTTTAAAAAAATTCAATTATCTTGATATAATATCAGCATTTTGAAATTGGGCCATTTCTATTTTGCATTTTCATAAGTAATATGTAGAAACACAAAAAGAACTTAATCAGTTTTTAAAACATAGTAAATTTGGTGCCATTTGTTTCTATGGATGAATAATATGTAAATCCAGCTTTTCTGTTACAATATATTAGCTCCTTTTTGCTTCCTACTAATGCTGATTAATGGGATCTCTTTAGACAATTTAGATCTCTGCATACCAGCCTAATTTTGCAAATGATTGCGCTTAATTTACTTCAGCTGTATACTCCTACTGACTCTGCTGAAATTATTTCCCATGAGAAGAAGACTGAAGAGGCACATAAGTATTTGAAAGTCTGACACCTCAACCTGGAGATTTTCAATATTATGTCTAGAATTGAAATGATGCAAAAGGGGTTGTACGAATGATACAAAAATTTGGCAGCAACAGGCGTTTTGCAGATTTGTTTCTGAGAGCTTGTGTATCAGTTACTGTTGAAATTTAAGCACCAACAAAATCTCTGTCCCCAAAGGCCTGTGCTCCAAAAGGTACAAGGATGGGGACAAAGAGACTTTTTACTGAGCTGCACAGCACTAGTGCCTGTGCTGCCTCTACCTTACAGTATTTGTGCAACTCCATCAACTTTGCATCCTTTGGCAACTCAGTAGGGTAAAAAATTTTCTGCAGGAAGTTTTGCATGGCTCTTAGGGGCTTTATGAAGGAGCTAGGCTTCTGCTTTCCTGTCCATGCCTCACTTTGCCCCGGGTTTGGCAACGCGTGCGGCGGCTGGAATGGCAGGTCACCTCCATTACCGGATAGGTGGCCGTGGTCGTGCGAAGTGCCACGTCGTGCTGGCTCACCGATGGCAAGGCACGTTTATAGAGAGTGACTCTTTTCTTATATATTACTGCTGACTTTTCAGTTAGGAAATAATTTTGCTGAAGCTGTAGATAAAAATGAGCAGCCTCTCAGCTACATCATCCCTCCTGCTTGCTACCTGTGAAAGAAAAACTGCTTCAGACTGCAAAAAAACACAGCTCTGTTTTAGTGGCCATGCATTCACCTCCTGTTTAAATTCTGTATGAGTCTGGGTGTCCCTGTAGCAAGGTTACACTAACCCAAATGCTTCAGGTTATTGCATCTGTCACATAACCTTTCCCTCACTTTTAGTTCTGTCACTCCTTTAAATTGCATGTCATACAAGTGCCCCTTTATTTTTTGATTTTATATTACTCTATTTTTTGGCTGACTTTCTCCTTTAATGCATTCCAAAATGAAACAGCACCAACAAACAGACTCAGAGACAGAGGCTGCAAAGTTACCTGCTAGTTGTGCATGGGTGTGTTGAGGAAGACGTGAGCAGTAACTGCAGTTTGGTAACTGATGTTTTGGGGAAGATGGCCCATTGCTGCACGTGTCCTCCAGCCCTCATGAGGGAGGATGGAGTGCCAAATAATTTGTTGAAATAAGTAGTTGGGGACTGTACAATAATTTTTGCAATTTAAAGGGGCCCAATTTCTTAAATATTCAATGTTTTCTACTCCCACAAACATTAATACATGATCCTTTCCACGGGATATGAAAACACAGGATTCTTCTAATATGGTGGCATCATAACAATTTCATTTTCATTTGCTCTTGATATAGTGCATTCCTTAATTTTGCATTTCTTGTGGCTGACTGTTCTCAAATTTCTGAATTGTCTTTTTCTTAAACAAGAAGTTCTTAATTCTTTTTTCCTTGTATTTTTTTCATGAAAAGTGAACCTTGCATTGTAAAACTGAACTTTCCTTCTTTTCAGTCATACTCCAAAATCCATTGCGTTGAAGTGCAGTGATGCAAAATAAGATCTATTTGTGCAAGGTTGTTGATTGCTAAGGAGGTAAAATTGCATTTGAATTAACTGCAAATTATGCCCTTTAGTGCCTATTCAGAACGTCTGTCTGACTAGTCCTGAATGGGAATTGCTGGAGGGTTTAAAATCAGAAGCCTGCCTAAGTACCTCGCAGAGCTGAGACCTTTTTCTGTATGATTGTACATAATTCTCAACTGCACAAGCCCAGGAGATACTTCCTATATAATCTCTGATTTGTTAACATTTACAATTTTAGGGGAGAAAGTTCAGTGGGTTCATATTTAAAACATAAGAGTCAACTTGAATTTTCAGAAATTGATTTACTTTTGTTAAAAAGTAAAAGCCTTCTAACAGAGGCTTTTCTCTGTGGGGCCCTGGCAGACCTTGAGGACACGAGCCCGTATCTGCTGGGCAGGAACCTAACTAGACTTGAAGAAGGGAACTAGAGACTTAGTGCAGCTAGTGGAACTAATGAGAGGAACTGGCCGCAGGGTGCTGAAAAATGCACAAAGCAAACAAAGAGAAAGACAGTGGAAAAAATTTGTTGTTAGAATAAATTAAGTAATGGTGGTATTTGTTCCCCACTCTAACAGATAATTACGCATTATGCTTAATGCACTCGCTTTGTATTACTGTATGTAGGATCAGAACTGAAAGCCAATATAAAATGTTCAGACAATCCTTCAGACTGTGTCCTTTTCAAAAGTGAAATTTCAGCCAGTCTGGTTCTGGTCAGCTAGAGCTTCAAATAATTGAAAGTAACTTCAGGTTACAAAAATAAGCCATATTGATCTAGAATAAAAGTTAAAAAGATGTGCTACTTCAGTTACTGTGTTTTGTGAGCTAAACGAAGAGCTGCATTCATTAACTCAACATTATGGTTATGTATATAATGAGAAGAATCCAAAATCTTTAATGTTTGTTACAACGATAGAAATGTTGCTATGAACTGAGTTCCTAATATTTTTAAACATCATGGAAAAACCTTCACAGCTTGCTTCTAAGTTTTTATTTTGCCTGCCATTATTCCGATGGTACCGAGGTGTGTGCGTATGCGGACTTACGGAATTGAATTCTTAAATCAGCCGGTGCATGAGAAATGTCTAATACTGAAAATAATGGTTTTTCATTTAACTGTCATTTCCATGCTTCTGCTCTTATCTCCAGGTGAAGCGCTAGGAAATTTTACACGCTCCTGTTACCCTCCTGCTTAGCAAAATAATGTTCATACCAAATGTGTATTGTATCTTTACACAAAAGCATTCCTTAGCTAACTTTGTTCTAACCATTAGTTGCGGTGTTTGGTGACTCTCTGGTGAGGAAAGCTGACCCTCTCGCCGCTTGCAGGGTGAGAGCATGGACAACTTCAACTGGGGCGTTCGCCGGCGCTCCCTGGACAGCCTGGACAAGTGCGACATGCAGCTGCTGGAGGAGAGCCAGCTCTCGGGGAGCACGCCCAGCCTCAGCAAAATGAACCACGAGGACTCCGATGAGTCATCGGAGGAGGAGGACCTGACCACCAGCCAAATCCTGGAGCACTCCGACCTAGTAAGTTGTTCACTGGCAGTTTAGCGATAGCTGGGGTGGTGGTTTTAAGGACGCTGGTCCTTCAGCTTCCTCCTGCCTCCATGCAGCGTGAGCAGCTGAAATAGAGGCAATTCATGTGGTATTCTCCAGCTTCTGGCTATTCCTTTATTTGCAAACATACGCAGCAATTTCAGTGACAGTTCTAAACATAGAAAGAATCAAATCTCCTAAGTTGCTCTTCGCAGCAAATTGCCCCATGCCAATTTCATGTAAATGATCAGGGGTAAATAATTCTGATGTGTTTAATACTTGAAGAAATAGGACCAGACTCCATTTCTGCAAACTGTGTCATTTTTCCATTGTTCACTTCTGGGATGCTTACACACAATTTTTGTGACAGAAGTATCAAAAAGATCATAATACATGTCTTTATGTACAATCTAACAGAGCCACTACCACTGCCCTTTAAGACCCTATTTGCTTTGCCTGTTCATAAGACCTATGTATGGTAGGTAGCTGTATGCTCAGTTCTGCGTTTTTTTTTTTTTTGTTTTTTAAACAGATTATAACTCTTTCCCCATCTGAGGATACAAATCACATCGACTCACTTTCTACATCATGTGAGACAACCTCAGCAGACCCTCATCATTTCAATATAGGAACATCTAGTTTTGATGTCTCTTTGCCTGACATGAATAATCTCCAAGTATCTGAAACTTCCAAGGTGAAAGAATTTTGATTTTCTTTCCAACTGTGGTGTATTTTATATAACATTTATAAAAGTTACATTTTACTTAATGCTTTTGAGATAGGTATGGTCCATTGAGGCAAGTATATTCACACTTTCTGTATATAACGGCAGTATAAAAAAGGCATTCATATATGTCTGTACATTCATACTCTCTCTTTTCTACTTACACTCTTCTCATTAAAAGAGCTGTTTTTATTGTTTATTAAATATATTGCTTTTCAAATTCACCAAACTGCTATTAACTAATTACAAGATAAATTCATGAACTGGATAGACTCTAAGGGAATGCAGTTTTTTTCTTCAAGATGGTTTTACAGAACGATTTGCTAACTTGTGTGTGGGTGTATGCATGTATTCTCAGATTTTTTCGTATGTGGGAACCTATTGTACAGTTGTGTGCACTGGATTCAGTTCTTGCTTTTTGGCAGGCACTCAGAAATTTGAAATTCATAATCACAATATTAAGCCAGCTTTTGGGAGAGGGCAGGGTTTGTGAGGATGAAACAGCCATGTTCAGCCCTGTTTATTTCAGACAGTTGTATAAGAAGATGCAATCTGAACATAATGTAAGGTTGGTAAAAGATCACCATTGTGTGAGTGTCCGTTAATTTTCTGTTTGATAATATTTCTGTTTGATACTTCTGCGTATGGGAGATCGGATGATTCTACTGCTCTTGCTCTCACTTTCTCTCAAGATATAGAGTGTGAAGATTTGGGTTGATTTTTCATTTGTTTTTTGGGGGTTTTATGACACCAGGAAGGCCTTCTCTGTCATGTCAGAGCGGGTGTCCTCTACAGAAGAGCAGCAGGAGAGAATGGGGCAGGGGAAGAACGTAAACGTCTTGGGTGACCACCAGCCTTCATTCCAGTTCCTGCCCTCCATCCAGCCACAAATACATGATTGCAAATAAGGGATGTAGTGCTGCATATAGCAGAAGATATGGAAGCTTGTGGAGGGCTGGGAGCAGGGAAGGAGGTTGGAGCTGGGCTGCCTGTTCCGCGTGTCAGATACTTCCCAAAGGAAGAAGGGGCAGGAGGAGGGGGCTGTCATGAGGAGAGGAGGGGAACCCTGCAAAATAACAATAGTGAAAAGGAGAAAGTGATATATGAAAACAAGAGTTGGTAGATGAGTTCCCTCGTAACAAGTACCAGCAGTGGAATTTGGCGGAATTTCACTCGGGAACCTGCCGTAAGAGCAGACACCCTTGCAGGTGGTGGCTGTGGTGGAGCTCATGCAGCCAGATACGTGAGCGGCTGGTGGGTGAATTAAGAATTGCAGATCGCAGGTCATGAGTGCCCTGTTAGCCCAGGTTTCCTCTTTCATGTCCCCATGTCCCAAGAATCATGCAGCAGTGTTCATCAAAAAGTGAAAAGCTCTGGAAAGGGAAAGGGAAAGAAGTAAATAATGAAAAATCACATGAGCGGTTTTCAGGCAAATTCAGCTAGTCCTGAGACAGCTTTGGTATGAGTGAAGTGCATGACCCAAGTTTACAGACACTTGCCAGTGTTACAAGGATAATGTTTTAATTACTAAACATTATGCAGGAAGCTTTGTTAGTGTTTCTTTTTGCTTGTTTGTTTGTTTTCTGAAATATACTTTTCTTCTAGTATTCCTACTTATGTATTTTTACCCAAAACAAACTGGAGTCAGTAAAAACAGAGTTAAAAGACCTGCTTTGTTATTTATTTTAAGCAAGAAATCATCCAATTTCTGATCAGAAAACCTGAAGCTTGCTCTTAACTGATTTTACTTAAAAAGATAACACAAAATCTCTGCTCTTTCCTGTTTCTCTTTTCCTCTGTGTTTCTATTTTCAGTGTGCTGATGGTATATTGGCAATGCAGAGGTATATTCTTGTTTCTTCTTTAGTACAAAGATGTTTAATGCAACAATGTTTGCTTATTGCATCATAATCAAAAATATCCCCTCTACTTTAAAGAGATGCCAGAAGTGACAGCCATAGACAGATTAAGTAAGGCTTTCTGAAATATCTCGGTGCCAAAATGAAGGTGTCAATGATCTAATTGCAAGAAAATAATTAAATTTATTTTCTGTTAAAAGTAGTAATTACAACACTTACGAAACCTGTAAGAAATTAGCAAGTAGTGGAAACACTGTGAGCGGTACAAAGGTTCAGATATCATTTTATATCTTTCTAAGTTATCTCCACTTTCTGGAAGTGTATCCCAATTTAGTGCACACTTCTTTAGTTTGCCTTGGGACATTTTAGGAGACTCTACTGGGTGTGGGGAGGTGTTTCTTTTTTATTCCTCCTTCACCAGTTGCCATCAAAATCTGTTTTCCACATCTTTGAACTTTCATTGCAGTAATAAACTTTAAGCTATTTGTTCATATTTTAAAGTAGTTAATATTAACAGCTTCCTGAAGAAGCATAAAACATTTATGCTTCTTGCTACATACTCTGACTTCTGTTCTGGTAAATCAGCTATATAGTTTTTGTTTCTTATTTCAGGGCAGTTTGTCCTCTGAATCATTTCATCTGGCCTAGACTCAGGAACATTCCTATCCTTCCTACTTTTAAAAGAAAAGAAAAGAAAACAAAAAAAAATTATTACTTAATTCTGATCCTGTCCTTTCTGATACAAGTCTTTAGTTTTCTAAAATTCATATCCTCAGAATTTTTCTTTAGGATTCAGACAGGTCTTGTAACCTCTGAGGGCCACTTGTCTCTTCAAATTCCACATTCCCCGGATTTCCCTCCCTCACATCTCCCAGCACGTACACGTACAAGCAGGTGTGTGTGTGTGTGTGTCTGTACACACTCCTTTTGAGCTACCCCAGCCAGACAAGGGAGAAAGTTTATCAGCTACACGCTGCAGTCCTCCCAGCAGAAACTGCTGTGAAGATGCAGCCAAAAGGCAAAAAACTAAAAATGAAGAAAATGAAGAAAAAATTACGCAGACTAAAACTGCAAGAGAAACAAAGAAACAACAAGAAAGTTCAAAACCTTCAGTGTTAATGGGCAAAAGCAGAAGGGTATGGTAAAAGGATAATCCTTCTAGTGGCCTGTAAAAAGCTTTGGATACCTCTTGGCATGTACTATGTAACTATGAGAAAATTCAGAAGAGGAGAATTGAGAAAATAATTCATGTATTTAGTCTTCCAGATGATTTTTTTTCAACATATTTTTGAGGGTCTTTGATACCTGCACAATGTGAAAAAATGACAAGAATAGCCTGTCAGGAACAAGAACTCTACTGTTTTTCCTGAAAAAATGCTTCCTTGTTATGTCGCCAAAAGTGTTGAAATCTGAAATTCTTTGCTGGATGAACTGAGTTGAAGAAATGTCTCTAAAAACAATATTGATCCAAGTCTGCCAGTTAAGCAAAAACTGTATTTTTGAAGTGTGACTTCATTCATGTCATTTATAATGTATGGCTTTGGGAATTTAACATGATGCCTAGTGGCTTTTTTCTTTTTGTTTAATCATTTCTAGTTATTAGTGGAGTGAACTCACTATTTTTCTGTTTGCTGTTGTCTTGCTCATAGTTCTTGATGTTTGCTCCCTTAGGCAGAAGCCATCCATGAAGAGCAAGATACAGCAGCCCATGAAGATGACCTTTCTGGGTCTACAAATGAACTGCCTGGAGCATTTGAATGCAGTGATAGCCTTAGTCTGGATATGACAGAGACGGAGGAGAAAGTTGACAGGCTGGAACAATTTGCTCTCGCCAGGTATAAATTCTTACTTCTACAAGATCTTTTTCACTGTACAACAAAACAGAAGCAAGGCCTTAAGCAATTTCATCATAGAAATATATATTTGGGGCATAATAGATGTAAAATACTCATAAGTTTAAAGCAATGAGAATGCCCACTGTGCCTCTACAGTTATCACAAACCCCAAGCAGCAAGATTTTCCTTGTACGAGAATCAAGTACATAATCTATGCAGTTAGTCATTATGTACATAATGTATTTCATACAGAGTCAGGAGGATTTTTAAAGATTTGTGGCATTGGCAATACTGCTTAGTGAACTGTTCAAAGCCATATAATCCATGCATTCATCTTTTTGTTCACTTATGGGTCATAAAAGGTCACAATATTATCAAAAATACCATCTGTATACTCTTGAGATTCATGTACATATTTCTGCAAGGCCGTGCAGAGTGCAGCTCTTTCCAGTTATGAATAGAGTTCAGTCTGACTGCAATCAGCCCAGATTCATGAGAAACTGTAAGCTGTATGACAAAAAAAAAAAAAAAGTTTAAGACTCAAAAGTCAACTGGTTCGGATTGTACATAACTATTAGGAGTTACTTAGTAGCAGTAATGAACTAACAGTAACTGTAAGTATGTTGCAGAATTATGTTACCAGATTTTCATGCAGAGCTGTCTTTTATGACTAGTTTTATCATAAATATATTATGCACCACATACCTGCACTTTTGAAGGTAACATTACAAGATGTGGATTCAGTTTAAGGAATATTCTCTCCTGTACAAGTAGCCTGAAACAGTAACTACAGGAGACAGGAAATAGCCTGCAGCAAATCTGTGTTTTCATATTAAACTGTTGAAATCTGAAGATGCCTATGTAAGGTCAACATGATTAATTACTGTGCAGCTAATCATCTTAATATAAATATCTAGCTGCCATGATGTAATTTAAATTCCAAACTACAAGTCTACAGACACGAAATTCACTTCTGTCTTCTAAAACCATATGTGTCACTAGTGCAAATGTAAGCATCCTGCAAAAATGTAAGGGAAAAGGGCAAATATACCAGTTGTTCTAAGGAATGATTGTTTTTCAGTGTAGCTAATTTTAAAGCCTTTTTACCTGCTTTTTCTTCTGCTTTATGTAAGACATGTGCAGGATAGTTATCTTGCTACAGCAATGCACACACCAGCCAAGTACCTTCCTGCAGGTAGTTTAAATTCACATGGTCTCAGACCACAGGGAACTTTTTTATTAGCAAGGTGCCATACTAATAAACATACTATCTATCTCAAGACCTTTGCAGATATATTTAAGACTATATTGGTTTGAGAAAGAAGCATCATATGTTAGGAATTTTGTTTTCCATCCTCTTTCCTCAGTGTTTCACCTGGGTTAATTTGTCTTCTCGAGCTGCATCCTCTGTGTTAACGCTTTAAACATTGCACCACTGGAAACATAGGTGCCTAAAGTTAGGCATCCTTTAGAAAACTGTCTGACAAATAACTCTATAAAAATAAAACAAGAACAGTTCTAACCAGAGCATGTGACAGCTCCACTTCAAAAAGGTGTCCTGTGTTTGTTCATGACACGTATTTCAGCTTTCCTTGTTTCAGGCCTAGAGATCAGTAGCCCTGTTAAAAGTGTTCTGAGAATTATTTTTCCTTTCACTCACTGTCAAAGGAACTGCTGTCACGCAATTCTGAAATCTAAAACAGCAAATGATCCTGAATAGTGCAAGACCTTAAAATTACCTGTAAAGTGCCTGTTCAACTCCAACTTCTGTCATTTGCTGTTGTGCTTGCCTTATTCTAATCAGATGGCCTCCTCATTTTCTTCAGCTTTCTGAAACTGGAGGAGAAAGATGTAACACTGTTCTTGGAAAAAAAAAAAATTCTGCAGCAGCAAAAGCTGAGGAACAGTAAGGAAAATTAAAGGTGATAATATGTATCAACAAACCAGTATTTTCTAGCTAAGTCATGGAGATATTTTTAACCTGTAAGAATAGCTTTGTTCTCCTATTTAGGAGTATTTAGGAGTATAGGAGTATTATTGTTGATGTGTTTTGGCATTAAGAACCCAGCTCGCCTGGAATTGTGTTGTATTTTCTCCTTAAAACTCTGATACTCATCACTAGCTTAAAAGACTTTCGACCCTCACCAACAGGAAGTTTCAGAAACAAGCCTAATACGTGCTAGGCTTGCAACATGAAGTACTGCCAAAATATTTAACAGTGCAACAAAATCCTTGTTTGGAGCAGCCTGTCAACTTAATATTTGAAGTGAAAGAAGTTTATTTTCCAGGGCACCTATATTTCAGGCTGCATCAAGTTAATGATATCTTGGATGTTTGCCTACAGCGTGCTGAACTTGTTTAAAATTCCTGAAATTATTCAAGTACTTCTCCTGTAAACTAGTGGTATCTCAAGAGATCTCTGGATAATCTTTATGGTTCCCTGCTCTAAGCTGCCGCTTTGTATTCAGTCAAATCAAATTTCTTCCAGCAGACCATCCAGTTCCAAGACACACAAATTTGAGAGCTAGCAAATATTCTTCATAACTGAGCCTTTCTGTTACTAAAAAACTTCTTCCTAGCTGGAAGAAAACATCAGGTTAAGGGAAAAAATCCTGAGAATATTTTTTTCTTATTTACATTCATCTAAAACAGACAGTGACTGTATACTTATTCTCATATATGACATTCATATATTTGGTAAGTACCTTTTCATAAAGGCTTCCTTCAGGTCTTCCTTGAAGGATTTCAGTCATTCTGTGTAATCTGCACCCAGAAGGACAGAAGATACCTCATTATAGAACTAATAATTCATGTAGTTGCAAAACAAATACATTTAGTGAAGTAATAGACACCAATGTGTCTGTTATCTATCTGTGATCACAGAGCACTTGTCTTTTCCTACAAAAGTCTGCTTTCCTGTTTATTCTGCATCCTGAATGTGCTTTGTTGATTGTTCCTACGAAGGTGAAGAACTTTGTCCTTTTTTCCTTTCTCCAGTTAACCAGGATAATTCTAAATTATAGTCTGGTCCTCCACGGAGCTTGCAGCCCCGCGGCCTAATCATCCGTGCACACAATAAGCACATTGCAAATACCATCTTGCAGTATTTCCATTCATGACTTGGATAGCGCCTATCTGAGACAAATCCCAGTGTTACCCTATTAGATTTTTCTTTCCAGTTGGTTACCTCTAGGCCAGATTTCTCTTCCCTACTTCTAGGATAGTAAATGAATTAATGTATATCAGATCAATTGCTTCTCCCCCTAAGAGATGCTTTTGCCCTTTTGCAGAAATTGGATTGGCTTGATATGATTTGTTCTGAATAAACTGGTTTGCCTATTATTCATCCCCAATGTGTTTCCACATTTCCTTGAACTTAGTGCTTAAGCCCTGGGCTCTTGTTTTTTTTGGAGATAAACACTTTCTTCAGGTTTTGTATGACTCCCTGAGTTCTCAGAGATAATTGTTATGGCTCCTAGACCTCTTTAGCCAGTATTGTATCTTAGCATGAATATCCCTAACCCTCAACGATCTGAAAATTTCTAAGTGCTTTCTAGCAAGATCTGTTCTCATCTGATTTGTTAGCTGTTTAAGCTGTATACGGATGTCCTTTCTGGGAAGAGAAAGGTAAAAGTAGGCATTCAGCAATACAGTCTTTTCAGTAAGATCTGTTAGTAGATATGAGGCCTTGTTCTGCCTCTTAAGAATTTCTAGAACATTCTCTTGTCATTCTTTCTGTCTTTTGCTACTTTTAGTAGGCATCTTATTCTCTGACTTTGGTGCCTATATTGTCATTCTTTTTTTTGGTATCCAAATTTAGTAATTTAACCCAGTTTCCCTTTTTTTTTTCTTTTTCTTTGCATGAGCAAAATATCTGTGATTTAGCCACATATATATCTTAATATATTTTCTATCTTGCTGTTAATTCTTCCTCCCTACAATCTCTTCCCTACAAATCCTGAAGGCTTTGAAGTATCTCTTTCTGTAGTCATCCCTTCGCCGCCTCAGAATTAGTTCTTCTTCAGCAGGAGGGGAGCACAGCACTAGAAGAGGTCACCCGGAGAGGCTGGGGAAGCTCTGACCTTGGAGCCTGCAGGACGCAGCTTGACCTGACCTAGTCTTGTCAATGCTCCTGCTTCAATTTGAAGTCTGAATTAGATGATCCGCAGAGGTCCCTTCCAACCAACATTTCTAGGATTCTGCTCCATAAGCCCTCTTATCCAGTTTGCTTTCCATGATTAAAATCTCAGGTCTTTCAGTTGGTTAGGATAAAATCTTGATTTCCCCTTCCAAAACACAATTAGCAGTTTCAGGAATTTCAGTTAGCACCAGTTTCAGCAAAAACTTGGACTGAATCTTTATTTTGAGAAGATAGCTAAGTAGAGATCTCCCAGTGTCACCAATGCCAGTGGTTCAGATGATTCTACCAGATGATCATAAAAATACTCATTTACTGGGTTTGGTGCCCTATGCCAGAACCCGAACAATGTCCATATCTCTGTCATTTTCCATCCTTTACTGTTATTCAGAGACTTTCAGAATTATGTAATATACACACACCTTTTGATATACATGGCAAAATCCTTATTCTGGAACTTGCCACTGCTTCTTAACCAAGCCAATCTAATTAGTATTCCACTATAAAAATTATATCATCAAGTATCTGCTGAGCTACCTAATGTTGTCATTCTGGTCATGCACTACAATTTTGGGGTTCTTTTGCTTATTATTCCTTCTGGCTATTTTTGCTTTACTGTTTTCCAATAACATGTTTTCTTCTTAACCACTAGTTCCTCTATGTAATGAACAATTTCACTTTACTTTCTTTGAGCAGAAGAGATACCTGCTTCATTCTTACTAAACAGGCTAACATAATTCATGTGTAAGTGATGTCCGAATGTATGAGTTGGATTCAAGTACCACTTTGAAAGTTTGATCTGTATAAATTATCTAATGGAATGTGTGCTTTTTTTTCATTCTGTTCATGAAAAGAAAATAAGCAACTGCTATTCTTGAAAAGAAAATAGCACTGACTTCAACTGATTTATAGTAGAAATAGTTGCTTTGTTCAGACTTAAAGGTTGTATCTGCTTTTTAGCCTGCAGCATTTGTTTGATCCCACATGAATTGTGAAGATTGTAACATGGACAAACAAGGAATTGATTGCATGAATATTTATTCTTCACATTCTTTGATCACAGCCATTCAGGGAACTAATGATTTACGCCTTTTTATGATGTTGGTGCCCATGAGCACCAAGCCAGTGCTGTGCACAACTTATTTTTCATGCATTTTCGTGATAATTTTTTTTTAACTTGTCTGTAAGAAAATACAGATGGCTATGGAAAGATCATAAAATATTGAAGTGTTGGAATTATGTCCTGCCCTATTTTGCCAGTGCAATAAATCCAGCTTCGCTGTCAGGGTGGGAAGGCAGGAGCTTTTTTGGGGTCACCAAATACAACTGCCCCATCTTCAGCTGCAAACTGTGCATCAGAGAGTCTGGACAACAGACAGAGTGACACGTGTCACATTTTGTTTCAGTGTTGAAGTAAAAGGGTAAAAACACACAGTAAGACAAGTATCAGTCTGATCTGGTCTACTCTCAGGACCAGTTCAAGTGCTTTACAGAGAGGTTTACAAACAAACAATTACTTAATAATTTGTAGAGAAAACTGTTTTAGGCATCTTATTAATTATTTTTGTTTTTTACCCCAAATCTGATAATCTATATAGCTTTGTTTTTAAGTCCACTCTTACCTTATCCATAAAATTCTGGATCCAGTTCAGCTGCTTTTTGGTACTTCACTTACATGCTCCAAAGTAGGAGCAATAGCAGATTATTCATATGTTAGTGATCAGAATAGATATTTGAAAAGCGCTTAGATCTGTCTGATAGGGAATACTTACACTGATATGGGTCCTAATCTACATTCCTCTCAGAAGTGCCTATAGTTACATGGAATAAATCATGTAGAAATGAATTCTAATTAAAAAACATGTTACTCCCACCTGCTGAGCTGCTGGCCTTACTGAGATATATTTTGATAATGAAACCTGCTGTGTATGTATCTGTATAACTATTTCAGTTCCTGAAAGACTAGCACTGTTTTTACTTATTATTCATTTTAATGTATTTATGTATTTGTATGTGATTTTTATGTATTTGTATGTTTTCTGGGGAAAAAAAAAAAAAAAAAGTAGTAGCCCTAGACTGCCTCTGGAAGGCTGGACTCTTTTAGAACTCAAAATATCAAAAAGAAAACCTTCTGAGAAGAATAATTCCCGGATGCAATGCAGTATTTCTGGAGTGCTCCCAAGCAGCAGGGAAGTTTTTCCCACAGGGGAAAACAGAGGTACTTTTATGATTTTTCCATGCTGCTCTTTGGCGCTAGGATGTTCTTTACATTATCTGATTAGCCATTTGACATGGAATAGTAACAAAACAATGCCCGGAATGGGCAGAAAAAGTAATGTGTTGATCAACTCAGTTAACCCTGTACAGCTAAGAAAAAGCTACATGTGTGTAGAAGGCTTTGTAAAGAATGAATCACCTTTACAGAAAAGAAATATATTTCAGTAGTAGATACAAATTCTGTGACTAGTTTCACAGTTGCCCAGTAGAAGGAGCTTGTATCCACCATGATAATTATTACTCAGGATCCTTGAGGAATCATTTGGTTCTCCACAGGGAGATGTTCTCTTTTGCACCTGTTATTTATGAAGAAAAAAATGCATAGCATTTGTTTACAAAGGAAAGAAGTTTGTACTTGAGAGAAACATGTGATAAGCCCTATTTTGCTTTACAGAATATTCAGAAAAGATTCTGCTTCCTAACGTGCGATGCAGCCAGTTACCTGGGAGACAACCTGCGAGGAATAGGCTCCAAGTTTGTAAGGTCTTCTCAGATGCTGACATCATGTTCAGAATGTCCAACCCTTTTCGTAGATGCAGAAACAGTGAGTATATTCCTTTAGAAAGCCATGTGCTGCATTGCCGCAGGTTATTTCACTTACAGTAAATTCTTGAACAAATATGTCAAGAGGGCACCCACCTCTTCTCTCTGACTTTGTATCTATCTCCTGTTCTTGGACACATAAAAAAATTGCCTACCAGACCCAGTTAGCTCTCTAAAAGGAAAAGGAGAACTATTTTTTACATGTTTTGGCATGAAAGATGACAGTATCTTCTGTGAGTGAACTATGTTGTGAGCTGGGTGATGAAGTTATGTGATAGGAAATGAGACCAGCCTTCCCAGGGTTCTTATTCTGGCCCTACTCATCCGGCAGTATCAGGTCTGTGTGGCCTCTGAAGGAAGAGGAATTTCTGAAGTGTAATCCCAGACCACCTTTTCATCCACTGCTGTGACCGTGGAAAAGATGAGGCTTTCCTCACTGAAGAGCTGTGCAGGTTATGTCCTTAAGCTTTGTGCAGTATTTTATTTTAGAGAAATCCTGTGTTGTTAAACACAAAACACAATTTCACTTCCAAAATGTGCACAGGCGCTGTTGGGTCTTTCTATATATTGTATTTGTATAAATATAAAATGAAATATTTTTTAGTAGCAATATCTCTAAATCTAAGCATTCTTTTCCAAGGCCTTTTCTGTTCTATCCTTGCTGTTCTACTTTTTTTTTTTAATCCTTTTATAAGTGGCATTTACTAACCATTTGGATTTAATTTCTCCAGCTTCTCTCCTGCGGTCTTCTTGAAAAGCTGAAATTCAGTGTTCTAGAACTACAAGAATATCTGGACACATATAACAACAGGAAAGAAGCAACTCTCTCGGTAAGCTATACTATATATATATATATATGTATGTTTTATACATACATATCATGTGACTACAAATCAAATCGGAGCTGTTTAAATGAATACTGTGTGAAACAATGTATTTCAAATATTGGATTCATTAACAGTTATTTCCAGAATGTAGGAACCAAAGTAAAAAGAAAAAAAAAAATGCATCCCTTAATCTTAAAATCTTTTCTAATATTCCTAGTCTTTCCTTTATCCTACCTCATTTTCTTGATATGTTCAATTCAAGTTACAGCCAAAGCAAATTGTCTGCTGTTTGAATAAGGAATTCAACTACAATTTTTTTTTGTTTACATGTGAAACTAAAATACTTCTGCAAATCAAGCTATAGACCTTATTCATATCTTCTTTTAATTTCTCCCTGGAAACAGTGGCTTGCAAACTGCAAGGCAACATTTGCTGGGGGCTCCCGGGACGGAGTTATCACCTGCCAGCCAGGGGACTCAGAAGAGAAGGTAATGAATGAGCAGAACCATTTCACTTCTTTAAAGTGACACATCTGGCATATCTTTTTCTTGGAGCCTCGAGAGTCTAATGCCTCCTTGTCTGTGTGCTGGGCTTGGACATAGCCCAGTTCTGCACTTGGGGCTCTAAGGCACCCGTGTTGCCTGTCTCAGCAGCAGTTTCCCACTGCACGGTGTCCCTGACCACCTCTCCTGTTGGCCTCTGCTTCCACATTGTGCCCATTTCACCTAGAGCCATTAGAGTCAGTCTGCCCAGCAGCATTTAGGTCTTTTTGACTTGATCTCTGATTCCCAAAATGCAAGACTTGACTGATCTAACGTCAGTAGACTGGTAGTGACAAAACAGCGACTGTGAAGTGGCTGGTGAAATGATTCATGCTGTACAGAACTATATATGGTAAAGCCAAAATAGCTCTTACATCTCTTTTGAACAGAGGTTTTACAAAGATGCACAAATATATCTATCCACATACACACATGCACAAGTATATACCTCGTGTATTGATTGCAGTGAAGATACCGATTTTTTTAGAAAACAGCACCATCAGCTGGTACCTTGATTAATATAGTATGGATAGGAAATAGCTGGTATCTCAGTGATGCAGAATGAGTTGAGAAATACTATTTTGTGACTTTTTGAGGGAAAAAAGAATGAAGGAATGGGAGAAGGAAGTAGTTGAGGAAAAGGAGCTAGAAATAGGAAACAGCACCGGCATATAGAAGAACACTGACATCTCTCACCATGTTTTGTAAAAAACAATGATGACATTTTCACCCTGCTTTACACCATGTTTTAGCCATTTTTTTCAGATCTTGTTTTCTTCTGATGTTGGTTTCAGTTTGTTCCTTTCTCTATCTTCTCCTACAATTTTCTTTCCTTTTGTTTTTATATTAATACCTCTTTCTTTCATCTTCCTATTTCTCTTCCTGTCTTCATTCTCCCTTAATTTTTCATTGCCCAGTAGTCCCAAATCCTTGCCACCACTGCATTTAAATTTCCTTGACCTTATTAGCCTTAAAACCTTTGAGAAGAATCCAGCCTCCTAGCAAGCTAACTGGCATTGGCACCAGCAAAAGTTACACATACTTTCCAATGTATTTAAATAAGAGATTCCTTTCCTTAATTGCAATGGTGCACAGGTACGTTATGAGTGAACTATTCCCAAAAGTTTTTTTAAAAAGGGGGGGGGGGCTGGGACACATGCTGTTAGCTCTCCTGTGAGAGACACTCCGAACAGTGGCTTTGGGCAGTACATGTTACATGTGTTGCTCTGTGCAATGTGTATCTGCTCTTCATCCCTCTTGTTAAAATATGCAAAATGAGATGGAGGATAACGTGTCCAGCTGGTGATCAACTTCCTTTCTTTTTTAAAAAAGTAGAGCAGAGCGAATGTTAAGAAGAAATAGACAATGAACTGAGCTCATAGAGGGCTTAAAGCAACTGAAAGTTAGACGTGTCATATTGCATTTGTACTTTTTTTTAATTAAATGTTCTGATTGAAAATTACATGTGTGTTTTGTGAAGCCAGGGTTAATGTCCTTACTGCGGAAAAAGAAGATTTCTCATTCCTGCAGGAATCCCTGGTCTCTCCCCAGAAATGTTCTTTCAGCCCAAAATCTATGTTATTCCTTGGAAGTTGACATGAGGACTTTGCTGAGATGATAATTCAAAATGTGCCTGTTGCTTTGGGTTTCCTTGTGGCTAAAGGTTTGGACAGGTGTGATGTTCACTGGCTGCTTGAAAGACTGTGCAAAATATGCAAAGACTGATCATTCAGTATTTTCACCTACCAAAGACACTGCTTGAGCATAGATTCAGAAATGTGAGCCAGTTCCAAAATTATCATCTTGTCAACCTCCAGGGAATATTTAAATTTATGCTGTGGGATATAGAAAGAGGAGTTAAAATTATCAAGGTACAGAGCCATGTTAAGCAGAGTATCAGTAATTTAGGGATGCGTTGCAAAATTTATTGAAAGATCAGTATATTTTCATTCAGTGTTGGAGGGTTTTCATGTAAGACAAAGCTTTCTTTTTCCCCCTGCCCTCACTAGAGGAGTAGAGACAAGTTTTGCAAGACAGTTTTTCTGGGGAAATGATGACCACGGAATTCACTTACGTGCTGCTTTCCCCCTTCTGCTATAAAGTAAATTCCATGGCAAGAAATCATATATGGATTTGAATACTTTTAAAAGTCCAAATGAAACTTAGCAGCATGCTGAAATTCAGAGGAGTCTCAGATGCAAGCAAGAATTGAAAACCTCAAAGCAGCATGCCTGTGACTTCCCTGCAGCACAGTGACCTGTCTCCTCTCTTCATCTTCTTGTCTTAAATTTAGCTTTATGATGCTCGACTTACATGAACTGTATGCAATTTGGCAAGATAAAATGGTTTTTTTTTTTTTCAGAGTACTAAGTACAGGGAAAAGTATTCAAATAATATTAAATGCACAAAATTGAACATCAAGTGTAAGGCTTAGTTTGTCATGGTTGTATGGAAGAATAGTGCAGCATTGAGAGAAATAATTTTCATACATTTTTAATAATAAGGTCTATGGAAAGAAGCCAGGCTGAAATATTTCGTCTATGCTGCATTAGCATTGTTTAACATTTCTTCATTTGCTGCCTTTGCATTGATGGTAATATAAATAATTTTAATAAAAATTCCAAATGTTTATTCACATCATGTGCGTGTGTGCTGACATCGGGCTCTAACAGAGCAGATGTCCTTGTGGTTTGTTGGTTGCAGCCATGTATGATGACTCTGTTGATCGAAGATGCCGTGAGGGTATAATATACATAATATTGAAAGCTGCATTAGAAATGCACAATTGATGGATGCAAAGGTTAAGTTCTTGACCAAGAAAAGAGGTCTTCTCTTTGAGGATAGAAGTTTATTTCTGAGACGTTATTCTTTCTGTCACTGAAGTGCTACAGGTCAATTAGACATTTTAATTACTATTGCAATAGGTCTATTGTTCCAGAACAATTTAAAAAAAAATCAATGAATCATTACTGGTGAGAGGAAGAAATACTAATCTGTCTGAATTTACAGTACTGCCATGGAATTGAACCAATCTGTCATTTTCCTTGGATTTTTTTTTATTATTCTGATAGCCATAACTTGAGTTATTTGCAGAATATTTCCATTGGTATGTGCCAAGTAATAAACCTAACAGTCACAAGCTTTATCCTGGAAATTTCATTAGCTCATCCAAAAACAGAGGTATTAATAAATAACCAAATATTTACAAAGTTCAGCTCTGTCAATCACTTAAAAACCCTGCCTAATGTTTTGAGTACTTCTGTGATATGAGCTCAATTATTTCAGTAATAGAGAGCAAATTTAAGTAAAGGTGTTATTTCAAGAATTTTCTAACACCATTTTACTGCAAGTTCCGGAATAGGATAAACCAAAACTAATGAATCTGAGGATCTAACCAAGGATATTTAGTCTCTTATTTACCATTAAAATTAAAGCTTGATTTTATTTAGTGAGACTGCTGTGCATGTTGTATGTGGTATTTCCAACCAGTTATCAGGTTGAGGCAAGCGTTGCTAATACTGCTGACAAGTTATGCTATTAAAGATGGGCTGTGCTTCCTATTGCATGCATTTCACTGACGCTATACTTTCTTTCCTTTCCTTTTTCTCCTGTGCCATGCTTGCTGTGTAGCAAATGGAATCTCTTGCAGTAAGTTGAAGTTCTTTCATATTCTTTGTCCATCTCTAGATGGACTAGTACACCCCAATTTTACTGATTTACCCCTAAGCATGCTTTCCTTTTTCATTACGATTTTTCTCTGTAGAAAATGTGGTTCTACATGCAGTGACTAAAATAACTTACTAAGGTGTGTTTTGTGAAATCTAAAAATACTATAACAAGATTTTGACATTTTTCACATGCTGTTTATAATGGTCATTTAAGATAACTTTTAAAATTTAAATCTTTGCTGTTTTAAAGTTCTTATTTTTTATTTTGTCTTTATGGAAAGCTACCATTTACAATTGATGGTTACATTTCAAAATGTTCTTGTTTATATATTGATGAATAGTTTCACTATTATTGGTTTCTAATGCCCCAGAAGAAAGGAAAATGAGTCCGGCCTGATTCTTCAAGCTGGCTTTAATTTGTCTTAATTCCATTTAGCAGCCAGTGGGATGAATTAGCAGCCAGTAAAAGTGAATTATTGCTCCTCAAGGACTGAAAAAAAATCACAAGTTACATGCCAAGCTATCGTGAGATTTTTTTAATTATGTAATGTTGTGCCCTGGTTTTCAGTTAATTTTTAACTCCCTGACAGCTTCAGGTATATGTGTGTTTAGCTGCTAGTTAGTGTTGCCAGTTCTCCAAAATTTCACCGGAGTGATCTCGATCCAGGCTGCAGCAATGCCAAGCTGTGTCCCCCTCGTGACGCAGCCGGCACCAGGGAGCAAACGTGGCCACTCGCACTGCCCCACGTCCCAGGGCGACGCTGCTCCTGCGTGGTCGGCCCAGCCTCTGTGCTGCATCAGCCTCCTTCAAGAGATACCCAAGCCATTCCCGATCTTCAAAATGTCCCTTTTCATTTCAGGATGCAAAATTTTAGCCACAGAGATGCAAGCTGGGTGGTGCTGTGTGGCCTCACTTCCAGAGAGTGGCCTCTGGGCAGGTTTATTTAACAGACTGTCCCATGTGCCCCTCGTGCTTTACATTCTCTTGGCCACCAGCACATGCGGTACAAGACAGTTCTGTCCTAGCAGGTCACACATCCATTTCTGCCTTTTTGCCCCTTCTCCTCACCTTGGATCCTCCTGCCCTTCCTTCAGCTCCTGCAGATCCCAGCAGGCCTGGTGGGATCCCCCTTCTTACTTGGGAGCCGACGCTCTGACCCCGCACCCCGCAACAAAACAGCTGAGGTGCCAGAAATGGTTTATCCACGGGAGCTGGAGCACAGATCAGGCAGATTTCCCCCACCACCCTCGGCTTCTGCTGCAGAGCTCTCCGAGGTGTGGGCAAGCTGCCAACCTGGAGCACAAGGAGCTCCACCAGGTGAAGAGCGGCTAACTTGTTCTTCATTCTCCTCCTGCCCCCTGGCCCCCGTGGAGCTCCCAGGCGGCTTTCGGCAGGTGGATGGCTCTGCCGCGTCGTGGCGGTGCCCTGCACTGACCGTTCAGAGCTAGGTCGTTGCTGCCCGCCTTTGCCTGACAAAATAAGTTGAAATTTGCTGAAGAACTAGGGCTTGACCTCAGCCCCTCAGACTTGCCTAGATCGTAAAGAACTTCTGAGAACTGGAGATGCTAAAAATGTGGTTCTAATTTTGACTTATTAATACAAACCCTTGCACTTTTATGCTGGTATACCAAAGCATATGTAAGCAAACACTTCAGTCAAATTAATGCTTACGATGTTTTTTTAAAGGACTTTTTCTTAATATTGTGCTGGCATTTGTACTGACCCTCAATTCAGCAAATGGCTAAAGTACACGCTGGTAGCTTAGCATGTGCAAGGTGCTTCAAAGAAGCATAGACATTAGCAGCATCCTCTTTTTTTTCTGATATGTTTGGCATGAAACTCTGCTGTAACTTCCCCAAGCAAATGGAAAGATCTCTGATCCCACCCTTGGTCACTGTGTCTGTGTAGAAGAGAATTCAGATATGGGTCCCATGTCCGTGAGTCATTCCTGCCAAAGCAATGGGAAGCTTCCTCAGTTGTGCTTGCAGAAATTCTACTTCTTCCAGAATTTGTGAAGGGTAGAATACAGCTCTGCTTCCCTATCATGTCCCACCAGTGGAACTGCTGGATGGCCCCTCCTGAGGGACACCCAGGTACCAGCACCATGAGTTTATTAACTTGCCTTCTCCAGCACCCACGGCCATTTCGTTTGACTTTGAGGTGCCTGACATCTTCCGTGCACTGCTGCTCCTCACACTGGGAGAAACAAGTTAATATTCGTGAACAGCATCTCCTTATACCTGGGCAATATGTAGAGGCCACTTTTTTCTTTCCTTTTCTTTTCTTCTTACATGAGCAGCGCAGTCTGCCTGTTGTACGGCTTCATTAGATGGTGGGAAATCCATGAGCTGAGGTCTAAGTTGCAGAGCTGGCATTTCTTCCTTCCCTCCGCTGGCTGGATTTTCTGTCCTCTCCCCTCATAGAAGCACATTAGAGCTTTGACCCTATAGAGACATTTTGTTGCTTCTCTTTGGATTTCCATCCTCTCAGAAGAGGTCTTTGCCCACTTCTGCATATTTGAGGAGTTTTATGTTCTATGTGGCAAAGTCATTTTCCCCATTCCCTGCCTCTGCTTTCCTGCTGGAAAATGATAATAATGAAGCTAACCTGTATAAACTGCTTGGAGATCAATGCTGAGAAGTGCTACATTTTGATTTTCAATATTGTATATGACCTACCTGCAGAAGAAATAGCATATTACCTGTTTTCTAAGTAGTATATAGTATATGTATAGTATATGATCATAAATTAGTAAAATAATGTGTTTTTCGTGGAGAACTAATAATTTATATTTCAAATGTATTTTATTAGCTGTTAAAAGATATCCCAAATCACTATTCTTTATTAATTATTTATTCTCCTGTAAATTTTTCCTTAGCAACTGGAACTGTGTCAGAGATTATATAAGCTCCACTTCCAACTGCTGTTGCTTTTTCAATCCTACTGTAAACTTATCGGGCAGGTGCATGAAGTCAGCTCCATGCCAGAGGTATGTAAGAAACACTACAGAGTATTCTACTGAAAAATCACTTTACCTTCTTATTATTATTTTTCTTCCTGTACTGGTGATCGACACAAAAAAAAATTTCACTATTTCACTCTAAATACAAGTCGGCAAACAAAATAGTTCAATACAGCAGCATCTTTGTTAAAATATAGTTGAGTTAATGTTTTTTTTTGGGGGGGGAAGGGTTGACTTTTATTTCAGAGACAGGGTCCTTTTATAAAACCAGTCTTCAAAAGACATTTGAGTGGTTAAAAAAAAAAATTGAATGACATATGGAGTCTTAACTTTGCCCATATGCTCTGCTTGCATAGTGTCCTCATACTGTGTGTACAGTTTGTAAAAGTGATGCTTTTTTTTTTGTAATTGAGATCTTAATTTTCAGAGAAACTGAGCTCTTTTTAATTATGTAATTTTCACAAGCACTCTTCTTTAAATATTTTTAACACAATATTCTGTATATTTTCTCCATATATCTATTTTGACCCAGATAAATGACCCTTTTTAGATATATTTACACATCTTAGTTACAAAAACACCTCAAAACAACAATATTCTAAAGCAAATTTATTTCATAAATGGCAGAAAATTTGTGCTACTTTTAAAAATGCATCTTTGCACTGTAAATTGAATAATCATTAGATAAGAAAATGCATTAAGTAAGTTACATTCCCATATGTATTTATTTTCCTGGTAAAATGTGTATTTAAAAATATAGAAGGGGCAAGTTATTTTACTTTGATAATAGGCATAAAACAAGATTTCAGACTACAAAATGTATCTTATAAGTGTGCAGTAGTCTACAGATTCTTTAGCAAATAAAAATGTTTTGTTTCATGTTTGTGTATAAGCACAAGGAGTTTGAACACATTGTATTTTAAGTAGCTGTTCCGAAGGCTGTCCTGTGATGTGACTAGAATGTTCACTTTTCAGAGACGATAAGAATTTAGTGTTAAGGGTAGCCTAAATAGAATATTTTATAAATACTTTGTGTTCCTTATTAGAGGATTGATTTCTGTAGCAATATGTGACAGTTATCATTTTGTTAGAACAGTTGTTAGAAATGGTGCTGCATGCAGAACTGGGGAACAACAGTAGGAGCTCTTGCACCATGCAAATAGTGTATTTTGCTGGGGTATTATTTAAAATATTATTTAAAGTAAGTGACTGTTAGAGTGTGTCACAGTGGTATTTTTTTAAAATGTATATGTACATTAACTGGAAGGTGTTAAAAAAAAAAAAAAAGCTCATTCACGTACTATTTATCAGTCCAATGCCATATTAACTTCTCAGCCTGATAAAGGGTTACACAGTTCCAGCCCATCTGTTAGTCATAGCAGATCCTGCATGTGTTCTGTAAATAAATATCATTGCTGCTAGAAGAAGTAAATGTTGTTTTCTTGAACTTTTCCACTGTGACACAGAAACAGTAGCAAGATAAAAAAAGAAAAGATTGTTTAGAAAAATAATAGATTGCACTCTGGCATGTTAGCAAGCCAAAATTATAGTATATGATTAGAGAAAACACAGAGATAAAAAAAAAAAAAAAAAAAAGACATTTGTGTGTTCTTTGCACTGTACAGACCATAGGTGTCAAGAGATGTCTTTGTGTTGAAAAGGCGTCTTCTCCAAATAGTGTGTACATCTGGTAAAACAATAAGAGCAGACCAGAAATGCACTACTGCATTTTGGGCTTATGGGGGATGTAAAAACCTATCTCACATCTTTTTTCTTTTAAACAGCTGTTAAATATGTCAAGAGAATTGAGTGAGTTGAAGAAAAATCTTAAGGATGCTACTGCTGCAATTGCAGCCGAGCCTCTGAGCGTGGAATCAGAGCCCACGTTCAATTCTACAGAAGCAGCTATTCAGTCTATGCTGGAGTGCCTGAAAAACAACGAACTTGTTAAAGCTGTGCGACAAATAAGAGAATGCAGGCAAGTTTTACTGCATGGTTGACACTGGACTTCCATGTTTTTAGAAAAGCATCCATTATCTTCCAAAGCTTATCCTAAACCTACTGTGTTGACTTGTCAAAGGAGGTCAGTGTTTCAGGAATGTACCTGGTGTGTTGGTGTTAACTCTTGCTGGGGTGTCCATAAATTAAGATAATGAATCAGTAATATCAACATACATGTATGCAATACTTATAATGTTCACTTATATCACTTAGATCAAAAGTACTACTGTGACACTCTTGAGAACCTATTTGTAGAGCTAATTCCTTAGCAAGGGCATGTCATTGACATCAGCTAACATTCAGCCCAGTTTCTCTTTCACTTACTTGAATGAATTTTCTTAAGCTCTTTTTAGAAAATAGGAATTGCTCTTTTCTGTGATTTCAGTAACCAATCCTTAGAATCTGACTAACAAAAGAGCAACATAAAACAGTGAGTTGCTTTAGGCTCCTAAACATGTGCAAGTCATTTTGCCTTTTAGATCTCTGTCACCTAGTTTTAGCCTGTGCTAATAAATCCCTAACGATATGCACATTGTTTTCCTGTTTGATTGCAGGATTTTGTGGCCCAATGATATCTTTGGAAGTAGCTCTGATGATGAAGTCCAGACACTACTGAACATTTACTTCCGGCACCAAACCTTGGGCCAGACTGGCACCTATGCACTGGTGGGCTCCAACCAGAGCCTGACTGAAATCTGTACCAAATTAATGGAACTCAATATAGAGATTCGTGACATGATTCGCAGAGCTCAGAGTTACCGGGTCATCAATACTTTTCTTCCAGAGTCCAGCGTTTCCGGCACAAGTCTCTGACAGGACTCGTGGGTCCTCTTTCAAGCTGGGAGTGCTGCCCTGCTGGAGTGAGGTGGTTCAATGTCTTCTCGGCCTTACAAAGGTTTGGTCAAACTGCACTCACTCTTGTTACATTTAGGATTTCTTCTAAAAAGATATGGGCAGAACGTCAAATGTGTAGCAATACTGTCAGGACAAAGGTAGCATAGAGCCTCCAGGACAACATCCTTGGGTCTCTGTTGCACAAAACCCAGTTAGCATTTCACTGAGCAACTGCAACTCACTACTGAAGAAGGGACTTCCATCGCATACCAAAGCCTACTACACTGAACAATACTTCCTCTATAGCAAATTAATTTTAGGTTGGCAAAAGTGCAATGTTTCCTTCACAAAATAATATTTTTTTTTGTTAAGAAGCCTTGTACATTTTTTCCTTTTTTTCTCTCTTTTTTTTTTTTTTTTTTTTTTTTGGTTAAGTGAAAGATGGGCAGAATGAAGCTGGCCACAGAATCTCGCAAACTTGTTGGTCAAAAGCTGAGAGCCTGTGTATATGAAACAAATTGTAAATGGACTACAGTTCAATGTACACTGTAATTTGAATATGATTACTGTATCTTAAAACAACGAGCTGCTATGAAGTACATTTCCTAATGTTACTAGGCTACTGTCTCTGAAGGTACTGGATCATATTGCAGAGGTCTGTTCTTAGGCCCCCAAGTATCATGAATGGTCTTGGTAGATTTTCCTTCTTTTTTTTTTTTTTTTTTTTTTTTTTTTTTAAGGACCTTGGCTGCTTTTTACTAGAGGGTTGCTTTTATGAATATATTTATACTATTAAAGGATGGTTGATCTAATTTAACTTGCTTTTTGTAGAAGAAAGTCCCATCACAGAGTCAAATCTTTTGAACTGTTATGCATGCATATTTTTATTTAATATAAATTTGGAGTATAAAAAGTAAAAATATTAACGTGAAATGCAAGTTCTCATGTTAAGTTTCTTTAAAGAGATGTCTTATTTTATTTGTAATGTATATATAAAAGTCATACCTGTATGTTTTTTTCTTACATTTAACTGCTGTCCAGTGTTAAATGTATGCATGTAAATCTGTTGCACATCTGAGACACTTTTATTCTGACAACTATGTAACTTATTCACTCTGTAAATACACTTACCGTTTTTGTGAGGTAACTTTGGTTGATATTTGGATCAGTAAATTCATTTAACTAAAATATAAAGTCATATATAATCACAACAGAGTATGTGCTAGTTGTGCAGATCTTGTTTTTGTCTCAGTCTGTGCTGCTGCCAATGGCATCAATGATAACCAGCCACTAAAAGACAACTTTGTCATGGTTATGGTGGAACGGGTCATTACACTGGAAGAGACCAACGAGAAGCATAAGGATTTCTTTGTCAGTCTGTAGTTGCAACTCAACTGGGAAGAGTAAATTTTGCTTCATGAGCAGCTTAATAATTCAAAAGTAAAATTTAGAAAGCAGGTTAAGATTTGTGTATGTTAAAAATGTCATTATGCTGCTATTAGATCTCAGATGCTCTGAGATCTTTGGTCTCAGAGCTTTTTTCTCTTGCTAAAATCAAAAGAAAAGCTGTCCATCCTGCCATATCAGCTTAGACTCTGAGAATCAGACAAAGCCTTGTCCCCTCCATGCCTTTTCCTTTTTCAGCATGCTTGTTGATGCATAAAGTGGGGTAGAATCCATCCCTTTTAGAGGTATTTTGATTTTTGCGGTCAGTCCACTGAGCACTGCAGCCCAGTTGCAGTATGAAATACATGCAGGCCAAATCTGTTTAAAAAAAAGGTGCCTGTTCATCACACACCTTTTTTTTTTTTTTTCCTGTTTAAAAGAATCAGCAATGGTTAGAGAAGTCTTCAAGTTTGAGTTACATATTTCACTTCTGAAAGCTATCCAGAACTGTAATCAGGGCAGTCTGCAGAACATTTACTGGTTAGTGAGACCTGCTTTATCGCTTTTCAAAATCACGACTATTTCTCAAATCACAAGCAAATTCAAGTTGGAAGGAGCTTCAGGAGATTATCTAGCCCAGCCTCATGCTGGAGGCAGGGTCAGCCATGAGGTCAGAACAGAGTACTCGGGCCTTTATCCAGTCAGATCTTGAAAATTTTTGAGGATGGAGATTGCACAAGTTCCCCAGGCAACCTGTTCCACTGCTTGACTGTGCTGGAAAAGTTCCTCAAAAGCTGGAAGTTAGGCTGATCAGACTGTAGTTCCTTGAGTTGGCCATTTGGCCTTTTTGGAAGGGGGGAGGTTGCAACATTTGCCTTTCTCCAGTTATTGGAGATCTCCCCTGGTTTCCCAGTCTTTCTAAATGAGATTGGCTTCACAAAGGCCTCAGGCAGTTCTCTCAGTTAAGAGCTGAAATTAGGATGGGATGTGACAGTTTGTGTGACAGGCAGCAGCCACAAAAGGCACCCTAAGTAAAATGCAGCTGTGCTGCTCAGTGGGACAGGGACTGGCATGACAAAGGGCTTGGGAAAGGCTGTGGTACACAGCAGGGTTTTTTGTTTGCTTTTTGTCCCAGTTTTCATTGGCAAGGTTGTCCCCTAGAACACTGGGCCTACAAACAGTGTTTGTGGGAGGTATCCACATTGCCCACAGGAGAAGACAGACTTACAGGCCCCTTAAGCCAAGCGGACATGGCAAGTCCATGGGATGTGACTTGTGAGCCAAGGGACCTGTTAATGCCTCTGCAGTGCCACCAGCTGTCCTCTTTGAAAGCTGTGGAGACCAGAGGAAGCTTCTGGTGACCATCCTTGCAGCCAAAGCAACCACCTGCATGCCAGGTGGCATTAGGATTATTGCCAGCAAGTCTAGGGAAGTCACTTTGCCCTTCTTTTCAAAGTTTGTGACACCTTCCTAGCACAGGAAGGATATGGACAGGGGATCAAGGCCTGTATAGGGCTACCAAAATGTTAATCAGGGCTGGAGATGATGACAGTCCAGGAGGGGTGGAAGGAAACTGTTTAGTGCTAAAGAAAAAAAAGTCTTTCTGCTCTCCTTCACACCTACTCCTGCTCAGACTCCAGAGCAAGAGACTTAAGTCAGAGCTTTGAAGGTACAGCGAGTAGCTATAAATCACAACACAGAAAGCTCCAGAAAATAAAGGAAAAGCTTTCATCAGGAGAGCCTTGAAACAGTGGCAGTGGTTGCACGGAGACCCCACCTAATTCCCATCCTGCAGGGCAGGCAACACTGAGGGACAAGGCCCTGAGGATCACTAGGTAATTGAACCTGCAGAGATTCCTCACAGTTACAACAAGAGGAGTTGGGGAATAATCCCCTTTTCTTCACCTTATATCTTGACTTCAGGTAGAGGGAGAACAATCCTAAAGAAGCCTGGGACTGCATTAATTTCCATGATGCTCCTCAAAGCTTCTGTGCAAAGTTGCCTTACATTTCTGCCCCCATACAAGCACAGTTACACCTGTTAGTTATATTCCTTGTAGATGTATTTCCCTATGCAGCACAGTAAGATGAAACTAAGTGGTAACAAATTAGTGCAAACATTTATTGAACTTTATTTACAGCATATATACAGTAAAGTTAAATATTCTATAAATAATAGAAAAGACTTAATCCATTATCCAATGCCAGGTCAAAAGCCTAAAGTCAAATCATTGCAAAGAACTGACAAAGTGCAGAGTGCAAAGCAGAGAAGGGCACAAGGCTCAGACAATGTATTTGAAGCTGTAAGTGTTATCACAGGACAGCCTCTTGCCTTTGCAGCGGCCACAGAGCTCTTGGCGATGAGGTCTCTTGAGATCAATGTGTCTTTTCTTCTGGGGGCAGGAACAACGAGTCTTTGAACAGGTCTTAAGAAAGAAGACATTTTATTATTGGCAGATAAAAGGTGACCAATTCATGTTAGAGTGAGATTTGGTTTCCTCTTAACACATTTGACCTACCATGCTCAAAAAAGCCTCTTGTTGTGCTAAACTGCAAGTTTCTTATCTAGAAGCTCAAAACCCTAATGTGTCAAAGCACTAACCCCCTACGCATCATTAGGTTTGACATTATGAGACTGCTCATGAGAAGCATTTGCTAGAAGCAGTCTTAGTATTAGGTTATTCCCAAATAATGCTTCCTCCTAATGGGAGGAAAGCAAGCTCAGACACTGTTTACCTCAAGATAAAAGTCAACATCACTTTCAGCAATGGTAAAGTACTAAAGTCTTCATTAGACTATGGAGAGCTTGGGCAGCCTTACCAGGTACCCAAGTCTGACTTACCTGGCATTGGATAGCTTCCACTCTATAGGGATTGAAGCCCTTCTGGCACTTGCGACAAAGCTGCTTAAAGTATACCTAAGAAACAAGAGCACAGTTACTACAGAGATTTACATCCCTAAGCTCATACCAAAGTATCTGGTTCAGCGCAGCTTTATAGCCATTCTTGCAAGTCTCAGAAACAAGGACATGCTTGTTTTAGCTACCTTGTTGCTTCCAGAAATGCACCAGACATAGGCGCTCTCCCATCTGGTTTTGCAGTCCTTGCAGTGGAAATAGCCGTACTTCTGCTCCAGGAACTGCAGAGGGAGAGCACGTGAAGCATCACGACACCCCCGGCCCAGCTCCCTCCTTACACCACCCATTCCCACAGGCCTCGGCCACGGGAGAGCCGGAGCCACACAGGGATGACCGCTGCCAAGGGCGGGCGACGTGCACCTGGCGGGGGAGCAGCCTGCCTTCTCCCACACAGGAGCCACGTTCCTTTCAGCCCCGCTTGGGCTCGCCCCCGTGCCCAGGGCAGGACGTGCCGGCTCCCCGCGGCGGCCCGGGGCTCCCCGCGCTGCGCACCTGGAAGCCGGCCGCCCGCCCGGGGGCCGCGGCCTCCTCCCGCGGCGCCTCCGCCGGCTCCTCAGGCTGTGGAGCGGCCTCCGCCGGCTCCTCCTCCTGCTTCCCGCTGCCATCCTTGGCCTTCTGCTCCTCGGTGACGGCGCCCGCTGCTGCCTGGCTCTTCTCCTGGGCGCCCGCGGCCTCGGGCAGCGTGAAGAGGCGGCGGTCGAGCACGGGCGAGTAGAGCGCCAGGGGCGCGCGGGCC